>CM046882.1:296669000-297269000 GCA_025667525.1 Glebionis coronaria | reverse complement strand
TTGGGCCCATTTGGCTGAGAAAGCTCAATGGTCCCATATGGAAAGACTTTGGCGACGGTGAATAGACCAGACCAGCGGCTCTTCAACTTGCCAGAGAAGATCTTCAACCGAGAGTTAAAAAGTAAGACTTGATCACCAACGTGGAACTCTCGGTTCTTAATCCTTGCGTCATGAATGATCTTGGTCTTCTCCTTGTAGTTCAGTGAGTTCTCGTAAGCTTCATTCCTCAGTTCGTTGAGCTCGTTGAGTTGAATCTTGCGAAGATCACCGGCTTTGTTGATGTCGAAGTTATCCCACTTCAAGGCCCAGTACGCCTTATGTTCCAGCTCGATAGGGAGGTGGCATGCTTTCCCGTACACAAGACGATAAGGTGTACAACCGATCGGGGTCTTGTAAGCAGTACGGAAGGCCCACAGAGCATCATCTAACTTATCGGCCCACGCGGCACGATGCTCTCCCACAGTACGTTCCAGAATTCGCTTCAATCCACGGTTGGAAATCTCGGCTTGCCCATTGGTTTGGGGATGATAGGCGGTGGAAAGACGGTGATTGACACCATACTTAGCCATGACTCTTGCAAATTGATCATTGCAAAAATGAGTCTCGCGGTCACTGATAATAGCACGAGGAACGCCGAATCGAGCGAAAAGCTGCTTTAAAAAGTTCACAACCACCCTCGCATCGTTCGTTGGGAGAGCCTTAGCTTCAACCCATTTATAAACGTAGTCAACGGCTACGAGGATGTACTTGTTCCCTTTGGAGGATGGAAATGGCCCCATAAAGTCGATGCCCCATACGTCAAAGATTTCACATTCCTGTATGAAATTTTGAAGCATCTCATCTTTATGTGTGATCTTGCCTTGGCGTTGGCAAGCATCACAATGCTTAACCATTTCGTGAGCGTCACGATAAATGGTGGGCCAATAGAATCTAGAGTCAAACACTTTCTTAGCGGTGTAGTTGGGACCAAAGTGACCACCGGTGGGTCCTTTGTGGCAAGCCTGGAGAATGTCCAAAGCGGCCGGTCCGTCAACACATCGACGAATGATCAGATCAACACATTGTTTGAATAGAAAAGGGTCATCCCAAAAGTAAGTCTTAACATCATTCAAGAACTTCTTCTTTTGTTGGGATGTTAACCCTTTGATGATAATACCACCCGCTATGTAGTTTGCAATGTCCGCAAACCACGGGGTGTCATCAAGATTGAGATTTATAGATAGTAAGGTCTCAAGGGGGAAAGAGTCATTGATCTCTTTGTTCGGATGATCCCCTTGATATGGATCCTCAAGTCTGCTCTGATGATCCGCTGCTAGGTTTTCGGCACCCTTCTTGTCACGAATTTCAATGTTGAATTCTTGAAGGAGTAAAACCCAGTGAAGAAGTCTTGGCTTAGAGTTGTGCTTAGTCATCAAGTACTTCAACGCGGAATGGTCCGTGTATACGATGGTGGTGGATAAAACAAGATAGGGGCGAAATTTTTCAAAAGCATAGACAACAGCTAAAAGCTCTTTTTCGGTTGTCGTATAATGCAATTGAGCCCCCGTTATTGTTTTGCTAGCATAGTGGATTGGTTGGAAGTGTTTATTCACTCTTTGGCCCAAAACCGCTCCAATAGCAAAGTCGCTAGCATCGCACATCAACTCAAAAGGCAGCTCCCAGTTAGGGGTAACCAAGACCGGTGCCTTAGTTAGCTTATCCTTAAGAAGATTGAAGGCTTCGATACACTCTTTAGAAAAGATAAAAGGAGTATCTTTTTCCAAGAGGTGGGTCATCGGGCGAGCGATTTTAGAGAAATCCTGAATGAATCGACGATAGAAGCCCGCATGACCCAGAAAACTTCTCACACCCTTCACGGTTGAAGGTGGAGGTAATTTGGCTATGACATCTACTTTAGCACGGTCGACTTCAAGACCGGCTTTAGAGATTTTGTGTCCTAGCACAATGCCTTCTTTTACCATAAAATGGCATTTTTCCCAATTTAGAACAAGGCGAGTGTCTTCGCACCGCTTAAGCATACGTTCCAAATTGGCAAGGCAAGAAGAGAAGGAATCCCCAAAGACCGAGAAATCATCCATGAAGACTTCCATGGTTTGCTCAACCATGTCATGGAAGATAGCCAACATGCACCTTTGGAAAGTCCCGGGGGCATTTCATAAGCCAAAAGGCATTCTTTTGTAAGCAAATGTGCCATAGGGACACGTGAATGTTGTCTTCTCTTGATCTTGGGGATCGATGGGTATTTGGAAATAACCCGAGAAACCATCAAGAAAGCAGTAATATTCATTACCCGCTAAACGTTCAAGCATTTGGTCCATAAAAGGTAGAGGGAAATGATCCTTTCTCGTGGCATCATTGAGTTTGCGGTAGTCTATACAAACTCTCCACCCGGTAACGAGACGGGTAGAAATCAACTCGTTGTTTTGATTGGGCACAACGGTGATTCCGCCTTTCTTAGGCACACAATGGACTGGACTAACCCATGGTGAATCCGAAATAGGGTAAATCATACCCGCATAAAGAAGTTTAATAACCTATTTTTTGATGACTTCATGAATTTTAGGATTCACCCTTCGTTGGCTTTGAATTGTGGGTTTAAAGTCGTCCTCCATGAGAATTTTATGTGTGCAAAAGTGAGGATCAATTCCGCGAATGTCGGAGATTTTCCAAGCGATAGCTCTTTTATGCTTCTTCAACACGGCGATAAGTCGGGCTTTTTCTTCTTCTTTCAGGTCCTTTGCGATGATGACCGGTAACTTCTTGTTGTCTTCAAGGAAAACGTACTCAAGATGAGGAGGTAGGTCCTTAAGCTCAAGAGTAGGAGGGTCCTCAATAGATGGTGTAACTAACGATGGATCATCATTAGTCACCTCTATGGGAGAAGGAGGAGAAAACGGGTCTTAATTGAGAAGTCTCTCAATAGTACGAATGTATTCATCCCAATCGGTGGACGAATTATCATACTTAATATCGAGAGGACCCAAGCTAGCTTCGAAATCATCCAAGTCACTTTCTCCAAAAGGAGTCAATGTCGGAGCAATTGAGGCAACGGTCTCAACATTGGGTAGAGAAGAAAGAGTACTTATGCAAGCATCATGAAAATGTTCTTCACGAGCCTCATCGAGAACATCAATAGCATTAACACTCTCATATGAATAAGGTTGCTTAGAAATCTTACCCATGTTGAAGACAATTTTATCGTCACCAACTCTCATGATTATTTCGCCCGCGGCTACATCAATGAGAGTGCGACCGGTCCTCAGGAATGGACGTCCAACGATTAATGGAACACGAGGATCCATCTCGTAATCAACGACAACAAAATCCGCCGGGAAGGTGAATTTGTCAACGGCAATAAAAGACATCTTCGGCTAACCCCACTGGATAAGCAACCGTACGGTTGGCTAATTCCAAAGTCATTTTGGTGGGGACTAGCTCGGGGAGAGATAATTGCTTCCAAACACTTAAAGGCATTAAGTTTATACTGGCACCTAGATCGGCTAGGGCCATGCAATTCTCTACTCCCGGGAAGTTGCAAGGAATCAAGAAGTGACCTGGATCACCAAGTTTGGTGGGCAATTTCCTTAAGAGCACTACAGAGCAGTTCTCATTAAGTTGGGTCTGAGCAATGTCAAGAAGCTTCTCCTTATCACTTAGAATATCTTTAAACATCTTAGCGTATTTGGGCATGTGAGCGAGAGCCTCGGCAAAGGAGATGTTAAAATTCAATTGTTTAAACATTTTTAGAAAGTTTGAAACTTGAATATCATCCTTGCTCTTTTGCTTCTCTTTCCTCATCCTTAAAGGATAAGGTATATTGGATGAAGAAGAAGGTTTTAGGGGAGTAGGATCACTCACAACCACGGGTGGTGGGGAAATGGGGATAGAAGGTGAAGGAGGTGGGGAAAGTTTCTCTTTTTCCTTGTTCACAATCACGGGTGGAGGTGTAGGAAGCTCGGGTTCCGTATAACCTTTTCCACTACGAGTAGTGATTGCTTTCCTCTCCCCTCTTGGATTTGCAACGGTGTTACTCGGAAGAGTACCCGAAGAAGAGGGTTGATTACCTTGGATGAGCGAACCAATCATATCACGAATGTTAAGTGCTTGAGTGCTGAAAGAATCTCTGATGTCGGCACGGATCTCATTGCTCTGTTTTGCCATATCATTCCTTAGCTCGACTCGAATATCGTTCCCTTGTTTCATCATTTCGCCCTTCAAGTTGATGACTTGACTCTGAAGATTCGTCACCAGCTCCCGATTAGTCTTCATGAACGTCTCGACGTCTGGACTCACTGCCATCGGTTGATTGAGAGGTGGAGCTTGGTAAGCTTGAGAATTTCCTTGAGTTGGGTATGGGTTTATTTGGGACTGATATTGATTGTTAGCACGAGGTTGGGATTGATTGTTTCGGTTATAGCTTTGTTGTTGGTTTTGGTTCTGAGGAGGGAAACCGGGTGGAGCAAGATAATTGTTTGAACGATAACTTAGCAAGCTACAGTCTCCTTGAGGACGAGCTTGGTAGCCTCTCGTGGGATAAGTACCGTATGTCGCGTTAACGTCTTCAGAAAAATTGCCTTGAGTAGAAGGACAATCATTGTAGGAATGAGGACCACCACATGTGTCGCAAGAAATAGCAACCGCTTTAGCTTGTTGAGTTTGGTTAGAATTCAAAATTTGGAGACTTTTGTTAATATCCAGAATAGCACGTTCCATGACGGACATGTCGGTGGTGGAAGAAGTAGATGAAACATTTACTCTCTGATTAGATCTTGAGGATGCGGATGAATCCCAATTCTTGTGGTGAGTAGTCATATTTTCAATCAACTCTCTACACTCCTCCGGTCTCGTTTTCATAAAAGTACCACCGGCGGCGGCATTGATCGTGTCACGATCACGAAAAGTGAGACCATTGTAGAAAGTATCAATGAGAGTGACGGGGAGCATGTTGTGATTTGGACAGCGGTCGATCAAATCATTGTATCGTTCCCAAGCATCAAAGAGCGATTCATCATTGTCTTGCATGAATCCACTAATTTGGTTACGAAGGCTCGTGACCATGGATGGTGGGAAGTAGCGCGACAAAAAGCGTTGAGTCATGTCATTCCACGTATGAATAGAATTCTTCGGAAGACGGTCAAACCATTTTTCGGCATGGTGAGAAAGCGAGTGGGGAAAAAGTTGAAGGCGAAGGTCATCCATAGAAACACCGGGGCACTTCATGCTTTGGGTGATGGTAATGAATTTATCGAGGTGTTTGTTGGCATCATCATCCGGAATTCCGCGAAATGGGTTAGTTTGCACTTATTGGATCATGTGATGCTTCAACGAAAACTCCTGAGCCGTGACATGCATTGGCGCAATCGGGCCTCCGCGTCCGTTCATGGTGGGTTGACACAATTCCTCCATTGTTCGTAAATCAGGTAGGGGGACATTGTTGTTGTTGTGGTTGTTATTCAAATTGGGTAGAGGTGGGTTGTTATTGTTGTTATTAACACCAGCCATATCTAAATCTTCACGAGTCTCGGGCTCAGAATAGTTCGAAGATCTAGTACGCATACACCTGTAGAAGAAAAATATACACAGAGAGAATATCTATAGAATATTTTGGTGCAAACCTTTAGAAAAGAATTGCTTTTTATGATTTTTTTTAATTTTTTTGAATTTTGAAGAGTTATATATTTTTTAGGATTTTTGAAAATTTTTAAAGCAATGAAAATAACGTTCAAAGAACAGATCCCAAAATTCAATGCGTCTCTCACTAAAAACCTTTAATCGTAACGAAAAGAGCCAGCAGCGGCGGCATTTAATAACTAGATTTTACTTAGTTATGAAAATTCGTTGTTCCGATCTTTTCGAATTGATTACCGGTCAAGAGTGTGACTCAATTGTCTTTTGGTGAACAAGAGAATGGTTTGGTTTTGTTTATCTAATTTTAACTAATAGCAAATAAGTATGTGTCGTTGATTAAAGTAGAAGTTTTAAAGATTAAACTAAATAACGACTTTCAAAAATAAATGACGAAAAATTAAACTAATTAAACGTAAATATGAAAACTTAAAAAATTAATTAAAATGAAAACTTTGAAAATTAAAATATCTAAAATTAAACTAAGACGAACAAGTAAAAATAACTCTAAGGAAATTGGCGGGAAAAACGAGTTCAAAAGTTGAATTTAAATTTAATCTAATTAATTTCGCAATTAAATGAAAAAAAACTAAATTAAATTAGCAACTTGAAAGTATCACAAATCCGCAATTGGTAAAATCACATAATTCCGCAATTAAACCCTAATTCCGCAATGCTTTGAGAAGATCGATTTCGCAATCAAAATAAAGATCAAATTCGCAATAAAGCTGAAAGGATGATTTCGCAATTCTGGAAGATCAAATCCGCAATAGCAGAAAGTACCAAGATTTCGCAATAAAAAGTATGATTTCGCAATGCCAGGAAAACAAAGAATTCGGAATATAAAGAAAGTTCAATTTCGCAATTGCTGAAGAAGATTTCGCAACTCAGAACTCAGAAGAAAGATTTCGCAATCAAACGAAAAATTCAATTTCGCAACTTTCAAAATGGAAGATTTCGCAACTCAGGAAGATCAATTTCGCAATACCAAAGAAAGATCAAATTCGCAACCAGAAAGATGATTCAATTTCGCAACTTTGGAAAAGTTGCAAAATCGAATCAGACGTTCCTAAAAAATAGGATCTCGGACAAAGACGATTTTTAGCAACTTTTTAACCACTAAAAAGGACAATAAGCCAAGAAAAACTCCAATAAGCTACCAATAAGCTAGGGAGAAGATCAAAACTTATAAAAACATTAACTTTAAGCCATGAAACATCAAAAAGACATGAACTTTATGTAAAAACTTGATAAAAAGATGATGAAAACAAGATTATGATTAACAAGAAAGATTAATAAGATGAAGATTAAGACAAGATGAAGATTAATAAGATTAAGACAAGATTAATAAGATGAAAAAAAGAAAGGTAAAAGATTAAGTTTTCTAGTGAGAGAAAGTTAAGCTTTCTCTCTCTAGAATTAAAAACTACAAAATGAAAGACAAATAAAGACTAACTCCCTCCTAATGTGTATTAGGAGGGTATTTATAGGAAAAGTGGAAGGAGTGCATGTGTTGCATCTTCTTTCTTTATTTCTTCACTTCTTCTCGACTCGACTTTAATTCTTTGTCTTTTCTCGATGTCGTCTCGGGATTTGAACTTGTCTTTTAATTTTCTTCTTCTATTAGACTTAAGTTCTTCGACTTCATTAAATCTTTCGTCTTTGGCCCTTTTCTTCGATAAATCATTAAATAGGTCCATTGACTTCTAATCTTTTGCACTCTTGATCTTTTGACTTCGTCTTTTCCTGTTTTCTTCGATAAAAGCCCGTGAAAGCCCGTGTTTTCTTCCTTTTTCATATTTTGTTCATAAAACACAATAAAAACACAGACCACGCATAACTCCGACTTTTACGACATAAAATACACGTTTTGGTCTTGTTATTATTGGAAATAAGTAAAAGGATAAGTGTTTTCACACTTATTAATGTTTATGGGCTTTAACTTGTTTACATTTCAGCAATTTCACGGAAACTCTTGGTCGATCGTTTAATACGTGAACATAATTAAAATATAATTTATACTAAATGCTAATATCACACTTAACCTATATCTAAGATATACTAATCTCAGCCACCCCAATATTTTTCAACAAAAATCCTACTATAATAAAAATATATACCAAATTTACACAAATTCAAAACAAATTTCTGACTATTAAAACATTGGCGACCCAATCCTTTAACCTTGAAACGAATAAGCCCATTAATCTTAAACACCCTATACTTTATGATTAGTAAATCCCCACAATATAAAACCCCACATCCCTTAATTTACTAACCTAATAATTATCACATTCACACACCGTAGACTCCATCTTTCTCTTTGCAGCCAAAAAATAGTTGAACCACTTTCTTCCTCACCAAATCGTTGTTTCGATCTATACTACCAAATCGAAACCCCAACCGCAATAAAACCAATATTTTGCTTCTGTTATAATCCGAGAAGCAAAGCTTATTTCTTTCTTCTATAGGTAGTCAAACAACAAAACACATTCAGATATCCAAATACGAAAAGATCTAAACATATTATGATGCTCACATCATTGTACTATTTTCAAAAAAAAATATATAAACACCTTTGGTTTAAGGCTAAACACTTGAACGTTTGTTTAAGTTTAATCGTATAAAACAACATAACCACAATAAAACGAAAACCATACAATTACGAATTCCTTTTATCGCGATTGAAAACACTTGAACCAAGAATTTCAACAATTACGATTGAAACCAGCAGATATGTCAATCAGACAAACAATTCTTTCACCAAAATTGGTAGATCTACCACTAAAACTATCAAAGCACATCAAACCTATGATACTTGCGGCTCACAGGCTCACAACAGGGACGACGGAAGTGGTGGCACTGAAGAAAGTGATAAGGAAGTTGTTTTTCTATTTTGTATTCTTTTGAGAAAGAGAGAAATGAGATTGCGATATAATTGTGTATGAGTAGGTGTTTTATAAGTAATTTATATATGATTTTAGAGGTTGTTACTTCTTATTGATATTTAAAGTGTACATTAATATAAAAACTGTTACTTTTCATTTAAAAATTTTATGATGTAGGTAGTGGTAGTAAATGTCTAAGGACGGTTACTTTTCATTGATTCAAGTAGTGAATGGTTGTTGGTATAAGAAAATGTAACACACGTTTTATTTAAGTGATAATAATTCTAGGTTGACTGAACATACATTTTTGAGTAATATTGACTTAATTGTTAAGAGTTCTTTTTTTAGCAATGTTAGAGGCTTAATTTTTTAAGACTTCTATATTGGGAAGAGTCTAAATGCTATATAAAGTATTATAGATTAATTACATGGTCAATTAATGTAAAGGATTAAGTCTTTCTTTTTTTTTTCTTAACGGTAAATTTATTAAGAAAATGAGCCACAAAGGCAGAGTACAAAAAAAGCTACAAGTTAAAAAACTTGAGCACAAACAAAACATTGGCATGGACAAAAATCCCATGCTCAATACCATAAGCAACACATACAAACTACAAAGTAAAGGCAATGGACACATCCCATGCTCAATACTTAAAAGAGCCTAAGCAACTAGAAAGACAAAAACTAGCAGCTACCCATACCTTCAACCAACTTGATTCCTTAAGTAAAAATCAAGCATCTGCAATCCATGGCACACCAAAAACAACACTTGATCAAAAGTATGGTGTGGACACCACTTCAGAATACATGGCAGACCTGATTGAATCCACAAAGGGAAGCAACCAAGCCTACCAATCCATCCCCCATGGTGAACTCCACACACATACCTTGACACAAGTAAAGTAAGCAAAAGGACTTACTCAAACCGCCATCGGATTTAACATCGCAGGAAAAATAGGAGAGGTGCCAGTGTAGCACATCCTGCTTTTTGCCTCCTCAAAACCCCTCACAATGTAAAACCCAGTGGGAAACCATCGAGAGGGGAAAGAGTACAACAAAGCAAAGAATCCTCTCAACAAGATGCAGTAAACAACGAATACCTATCAACACGACACTAAGCAGGTATTCAGTTTACAAGGGTGGACAATGCATCACAAGACCAAGTTTGGAAACTAAAAAATTGGACTAGCAGTTAAACAGAGAAAGAGTGTACAAACCTTAATAGATGGCACAACAAACAGCACCCACTATAAGACCAAGTACACCCTTCAAAGTAAACCGATAGCCCACTAATAGCACATCAAACTATACCCGATACTCAACCAAAACCTGTCCACCCAAAACCTCATAAAAAGGCTAATGATCCAATACATGCCTGACAACATCAGATATCAATACCCATAAGGATTAAGTCTTTCATCACATGTTAAATACTCAAGGTACAAGTTTTCACTACTCGGCCAATTCATGGCAGTCTATGAATGATTATTAACTCCTTCCTATTCTTATAAACAAACAGATGGTCCTTAATGATCACAAGAATGAATTTATCAAATTACAGCCTATACACGTGATTCACCAAATTTATGGATGTTACATGTTGTTAGCCTCAAAATATTGAGTCAAACAAGAATGCTCGGTCATAGGTTATTATTTTAACATTAGTTAGAACGTTGTAATAGGTAGTTAATTAGTCGTGGTTTACGGTCTTGGATTTAAACTAATTAAAGTCCAAAAGACAAGCCCGGCCCAATATATAGCCCATTAAAGCCCGCATGTGGGTGGACTATATATACTACCCTCCTAGCATGTTAGGAGGGTTAGTTGTTCATCTTTCTCACTTCTAATCTAATATTCCAAAAGTTAATCATCTCTCTCTCTACTTTCTCTCACTACTTTCTCTCTCTAGAATTCATCTTCTTCATCTATTTTCTTTCCTTCTTCCTTGCTTAATCATCACAAAGATAAGGGACAACAATTGGTATCAATCGCCATGGGGTAGTTTTGTGATTCGTTGTTGATTTTACTTGGTTCGTATGATTTTCTCCTATAATCATCTCGAATTCAAGATTTTTTTTTTTGTGTTTTCCATGCTCTAAATCTTGATATAAATCTTCTACATAGTTGTGGTAGGGATTTTGTCGCATTTGGTTTGTTCAACTCACGGATTTCTTGTCGAAAATCTCATCCTTTTACCTAAAAATCTCGAAACAGTACTATTATTCCGATCAGTGTCATCGGAAAAGGGACTAGTGGTTCCGATCAGTCGTATCGGAAAAGGGTTTAAACATTCCGACCAGCTTTTCCGATCACATTCCGACTGGACATAAAATATTCCGATTGCATTCCGATTTGGTATTCCGACAAGGTTCTTTCCGACATCATTCCGACAAGGGATTCCGATTGCATTCCGACATCATTCCGACAAGGGATTCCGATTGCATTCCGATTAGGACATTCCGACATCATTCCGACAAAGAGATTCCGATTGCATTCCGATTAAGACATTCTGACATCATTCCGACGAAGGGATTCCGATTGTATTCCGATAAGTGATTCCGACGACATTCCGATGCTGTGTTTTGCTAAATTTTGTTTGAGTATTTTTTAGACTTAGCCACCATCTAGACTAGTTTCGGAATACCGTTTACACGAAGATAAAAAAAATATCCGTCAAGTAAATTCAAATTTTTTCATACTAGTTTTAGGAAATTTCTAGCTCAATTTCAAAATTTGGCGACACAAAATTTTTTGGTCTACCGTTTTTGTCGGACTGGTGAATTTATTGTCGGACTGGTGAAATATTGAAATTTTCGGAATTTAAACCACAACAACGATCACAACAAATCTACGTAAGATCCATATTCACTTCATCATTTCAGAGAATATTGAGATGGATTCTACTGCCGAATATCGTGTGACGAACAACAACATAATGGTGGCGGGTAACAAAGAGATACCACCAATGCTTGTGTCTGGTCGGTATGCTCAATGGCAATCACGTTTCATACGATACCTTGATACAAGACCTAATGGTGATGCCTTGAGGAAATGTATTACTCATGGACCATATATATTCAAGAAGATCTCAATTCCTCCAAGACCAGCCACAGATACTACTGATCCAATACCCGCAAGTAAACGTGATGAAACAAGAGCTGATCTTACACCTAAAAATTGTGATTGGCATGATGCGGTGAAGGAAGCCATCTATATGGTTTTAAGTGGGATTAGAGATGATATTTACTCCATGGTTGATGCATGCCCGACAGCACATGAAATGTGGACTGCTATTGAACGCTTGCAACAAGGAGAATCACTCAAAAAACAAGATGTCAAAACAAACTTGTTTTGGAATTTTGGCAAGTTTACTTCAAGGGATGGAGAATCAATTGATTCATACTACTCCAGGTTTTATAAAATGATGAATGACATGACAAGAAATAACCTGCAAGTCTCCACCATGTAAGTCAAGGTTCAATTTCTTCAACAACTTCAACCCGAGTGGACACGATTCTTCACTTTAGTGAAACAACAAGAAAAGTTAGACGAGGTCTCATATCGTCGACTATTTGATATCTTGAAGCAATTTCAGAATGAAGCAAATGAGATTCGAGCTAAACGTGTTTCCAAGACGGCTAATCCACTTGCTTTAGTGACTACAACTCAACATGTTCAAGGTCATAACTCTCGTGCTCCAAAGTCATATTCCACTACATCATCTTCACCACGATCTTCCACATCATCTAAGTCTTCATCATCCACAAGATCTCGAGGTAAAGTGCCAAGATCACCATCACCACCATCTGAGTCATCATCTGAAGAAGATAGTGATGAAGACTAAGGTCAAAAGAATCGAGAGATGAAACAACAAATTGCTTTCATAATGAAGACTTACAAGAAAATCTACAAACCCACCAACAACAATCTTCACACATCATCTAACACCAATAACCGATATGTTGAGAGTCTTCCAAGGTATGACACACGTAGACGTAGTGAAAGTCCTTCTAGGTATGATCGACATAATCCAACACATGTTGAGGGTTCTGCAAGGTATGATCGACAAACTGCCAAGTATGATACTCAGAGGATTGCTGCTGCTACCGGGAATAGGGAAACTGTTGGAAGTCAAGTGGTTCAGCATAGTGGGATTCAATGTTTTAATTGCCAAGGTTATGGGCATATGGCAAAGGAATGCAGGAAGCCGAAAAGGGTCAGAGACTCGAGCTATCACAAGGAAAAGATGCTGCGATGCAAGAAAATGGAAGCAGGGGTTAAATTGTCAGCTGAGGAAAGAGCAATGCTTGATGATACTGATGATGAAGATTCTAATCAAGAGCTCGATGCACATTACTCGTACATGGCAAAGGTTGAAGAAGTTCTCAAATTCACTGAAGATGACAATGGCCCTATCTTTGACACTGAGCCAATCGATAAGGTACACACTACTGATGAATATAATGTGTTTGGTGATATTCCTGAGCATAGTGATCTACCCAATGCCATTAATGACACGTGTATGATGGAAACGGTTGATAGCAATACCACACCCGATTAATCAGACATGTGCAATAATGAGTCTGAGGATGATCAACATGCAAATGAATATGATGAAGAGGAACGTATTGCGCTTGCTAATTTAATTTCTACTTTACAAAAAGATGTCACTGAAAATAAAAAGAGTCAAAATCAATTAAAAAAGGCAAACGCTACGCTCACTCAAAGTTTTGAAGAATGCAAAGCTGCTCTTATCAAATCTACTGAGATGACTGAAAGCTATAGAGATGAGCTCCTTCAGAAAACCAAAGAGCTTGAGGGGTACAAGGGAAGTGCGTTAAAAAGTCAAAAGGACGATTTTGAAAACAAATATAATACAACTCTTAGGTTAGTAACAAAAGAGAAGCGTCAATATAATGTTTTCTTAATGGATGAACGCCAAAAAACGTACCTTGCCAACACCAATGTTAATGAACTTGAACAAAAGCTCTCTATGACCACTACTGATTCTGCTAAAATTCTTGAGGATAAGAAACAAGAGGTAGATGCGTTAAAACAAGACTTTAAAAGTAGATATGATAAAGAAACTGAAAAAGTAACGAAACTAGAAGCACAAGTCGAATTTTTGAAGAAAGTTGGTTATAAAACGCATGATTCTATTCAATCCGTAAGAATGCTGGCACCCCCTTCCATGTTTAAGGGTCAAGCTAGCTTTGCAAGTCCTGCGTACCTTGCCAAAGCTCAAGCTGTGAGCCCGTGTCTTTATCTTGATGAGACTGAAAGGACCAATCTTGATTGCATGCCTGTTAGTGCCGATAGTGAAGAGACTGCCCTTTGGGATGATGATAGTCAACCTCTTGTCAACAAGGAGTTTGTAAAACAATATAATTATGCTTATGAGAATAGCCTCTATGGCCTTTTCAACAAACAAACTCAGAAAACTCGTGAGGAAGTGTTTCTAGAATGCAAACAAAAGAGAATTCAATGGAAGAAAGCATTTGCCCCTAAGAAATCTAATGTTTACAAATACATAAAATACCTCCCTCTAGATGAATCAAAAATCAAGAGTAGGAAAACATTAGGTATTCTTAAACATCACATAGATAATGTAAAATCTATTGTTGCAAGAGACTGGGCAAAATGTGAAAATGTTGAGTGGACACGTCTGATTCCTCAAGATATTACCTTGCTTGTCAAAGAACTCTTAATTCCAAACACGACGTTGATTAAAGAAACTGTTCTTCAACTTGAGGAGTTCATTCGGACTGAAATGTATGATGATTTAAAATATGTTGAATCTCTTGAGAAACACATTGATGATCTTTGATTGTGGTAAATTACACCTCTTTTAGGAAAAGGAGGGTAAATAGTGGAAAGTATCAAACAAATGATTTTAGGAAAAATCAAGTGTTAATGACCCTTAATGGTGTGAAAGTTCGTTTCCCAAGGAGGTATATGTGTGTGAAAAACTTGCCAAATGTTTGTGATTAATGATTGGTTTAGAAGGGGATTAGAAGAGAAAATGACGAAGACGTAAAAATAAAAATTACCAAGAAAAATCACTATTAGAAAGTTAAAACGTAGAACCTTAAAAATCACAAAAATAAAAATAAATTCTAAAAATTACCAAAAATTCACCAAAAATCAAAAATAATAAACTAAGAGTTTACCAATTATTAAAACTTTTTCAAACCTTTTAAATAATCAAATATTCAATTTTTAAATGCTAATTAAAGCCCTAAAAATCAAATAAATTATCAAAAAGCCCAAATAAAGATTTTTCAATTGATAAAACTCAAAAATGACCTAAAATGATTAAAAACTATTTTTAGAAATTTTAAAACTAATAAAAACTATTTAAAATGATTTAAAAACTATTAAAACTCAAAATAATTATAAAAATTAATCTAAAAGTGATAAAATTATTCTAGAAGTTGCTAAATTCCTATTTTAATGTAATTAACATAAGAAAAATGTAAAAAGTTAAACAATGTGAAATTTTAAAAATAATAATAAAATAATAATAAAATAATATTAAAAATCCAAAAATTATAAAAAATTCTAAAAACTTGCAAACTAGTTTATTTTAACCTAAATAATCAGAAAATCAAAGTGAAATTACCAAAATACCCCTAATGGGCCCTCAAATGGGCCAAATCCAAATTCAGTCAACACAAATGGGCTTTTGGGCCCAAAAAGTCAAACTTGGCCCAATTGACTTGGAAAAGCCCTATCTGACTTAAAATTCAATTCTAAGAACAAAACTCTAAAGGCCCAAAAGCTGAAAATGTGCTTATCACAGCTTATTGAACACAAAGCTTATTCTTATTGGGCTTTTCAGCCCATTAAGCCATAAGCTAATGCCATAAGCTCTAATTTGACACACAACCCTCTTTTAGGATGCTTAAGAGATCTGTCAAAAGAAATTTCCAATAAGCACACTCAGTAAGCCAGAAAATAGAAAAGCAAAAATTCACTAAACGACAAAATAGTCGTTTTTGAGAAATAATGCACCTCAGAAGCTGATTCAACTTGCAAAAGCTTTCAAATGGACTCAATAAGCAATATCAATCAACAAAAATCCAATAAGCATAACCAATAAGCCAGAATAAGCACAAAAGAGCTTATGTAAAAGTCAAAGGAGTTGGTTTTTTAGTCAAACCTAAAAGTCAACCACCCAAATGCTCCAGGATGAACAAATGGGTCAAAATATGAGCACCTATTACAAAAACAAAGTTGTTGCAGGTTGGAATAAGCTATTATAGCTTATTGATAAGCTGACACCAAAATTGCACTAGCAGTGGCAACCAGCAGGGGAAAGGAGTTCCCACTGCTTTGACTAATTGACCAAGCTTATTTGAGAGTTCTGGTTTGATTCAATTGGAAACAAAGGCACCCTTGTGATCAGTGAACCACAAGGAGTCAATAGCAACAATAAAATCACAAAATGATCCACACAATAAGCCACAATAAGCCAAACAGTCCACAGATATGCTCCAGATAAGCAAATAAGCAGTTAAGCACCTAATAAGCAGATTTAAGCAAAATAAGCCAACTAAACTTAACCAGATGCATACACAAGCTATATAAACTAACAATAAACACAAAGCAACAAGAATCAAACACTGAATCAAAGTAAATAGCAAGATCAAAGCACAAAATGTTACTGATGAACAATGAACAATATGCAGAACAGTTTGCTGATATACTTGACACTTGATCCAATTTCAAGCCCCAAATCCTTCTACCCTGGTGTGATTAACTATGATTTAGCACTTGTTACCCTTAACCTATGCTTAGATCTAGGTGTCCTCAAAATCCTAGCCAATTTTACCAAGTTATGAAGATTTTATAGCCAATCTATGAATCTATGTGTTCAAGACCACAAAACCTGCAAACAGATGAACATATGCACCCAAATAACAGATACCAATACTTGCATACAACACACAAGCACTTAACAAGCCTCAAATCCAACTTATGCAGTAATCCCAAACACCCCTTAAAACTTGATTTTCACAAATTTTCAAAGGCTTATGAAGATTCAACCCACAAATCAGATCAGTAACACCTCAATAACATCAAACCAAGACAAATCAACAATAATCAACCACAATAACACAGATTCAAGCAATAATCCACAAAAATCACAAATAATCAGAAACTTAAAGAGAAAATGAAAAGGGAAGAAGGTGCAAACCTCCAAGACCTACATCCAGGCCCTGGATTGTTTGAGCTGAGGTACTAGCAGAACAAGTACCAGCTTCCAATGCTGCTAAGATGAACAAACAATAAGGTGAGATCAAATAAACAAGCACTTTCTGATTTTTGAAACCCTAGCTTTATCAACTAAAACCTTGCCTCAAAAACCTTCAAACATATAAATGGAACTCAGAATTAGGCTATTCCAACACCAACTTTTAATAAACAAGAACAAGATTTCTCAAAATTCAGAAAATTAAAATTTTATTACTTAAAAAGGAATTACAAAGATTGATAGCCTAAAACTGGAACAAAGGGACTCTCACATGTTGAGGTCTCCTTTTATAGGCAAATGCATGGCTAAACACTATTCACAAACCCTAGAACTGATTTCTCTAAAATGCCCTTGGTCTTCTAGACGTTTTCTTGGTGTGAGCTGTCCAAAATGCATCCAAACCGTTTAAAATAGCTTTGTGATGAAGCAAATGATGTGGGCTGTTGATCTTGACACGTGGCAAGCCTTGGTGAGGAAGTTGTCACATGATGGTGAAACGGTTTTGGTGGTGGGGCCATTTCGTGAGTGGGAGTAAGTGTTTTAAGGTTGGGATGAGATTATAGGCGTGTGAATCAAGTGTGGGTAAGGGTAATTTCATTTTACCCTTTGTTTAAGTTGGTGTAAAATCTGGGTTCTTGACTGCTACAGTAATACCTTTTGATCCGTTTTTGTAGGATTGGGGAAGTGTTTGGCGCATTTTGTGTTTAAATGTTTCAAATGCCCATGTTTAACCCTTCTTCTTTGGTATTTTTGGTAAACAAAGTCTATCAGCCTAAAAACGTATTTCCCTTTGTTTTTAAGTTTCACCACTTGTCACTTTTGACACAAAACTTTGGTAAAAGGATTTCAAGGGTTATTTTTGCCATTTTGAGATATTTCAAGGGCTGATTTTGGACTTTCTTGATCTTCAAAGGTCTTCATTGTATCTTTGACTTCATGAGGGACCATTATTGGCAATTTTGATTTGTTGAGGGACTAATCTTGCCATTTCTTCAAAGTTGAAGGACCATTTGTGTAATTTTGACAAACTTAAGGGACCAAACTTGTAATTATGAATATACAAGGGTTTTAAGTGTCATTTCTTCAATAAATGAGGATCAATCTTGTTTGTCTTCAAGTCTTCAAGGGTATTTGTTGAGAATTCCATGATTAAGGCCCAGTTCTTTGTACGGCTTCGTTTCTCATGTCCGTTTTTCCTTGTAACTTGTGATCTTTTGTCTTTTTCACGATATCCATACCTAAAATACACAAGTAAACAAACACAAGCATATATATGGTATTTTATGACATTTTTATGCATTTAAAGCCCGAAAAGAACGATGAGATCATTCCCCCATACTAAGCCATTGCCGTGCCCTCACGCAATGCTAGAATAAAGTATCTAAGCATCACCAAAGTTCAAATTTATTAACCTTTATTGAAGAGTAAAAAGACTTGCAACATACTACGATGATGTGTAAAGACATAATGTATGATTTTCATCACAAAAAGTGACTTTTAGGGTCAAAGAATAGAAACAAGTTAATGTCCCTTAGAGTAAACTTCGTCATCCTTGATTGTCATACATTCAATGCTAAGTGCAAAAACAAGATCATTGTTGGTACAAGTCACAATGCTAACACTACTCATACGTCCAAATTGTGTAATACTTTTTCTCCCCGCAATCCTAGTTATTATAAAAGAAATGGGTTACTAGCATTTTTTATCTATTTGTCATGGATCACAAGTGATTCATATTGACTTATTTGAGTAGTTATTAGTCCGAAAGCAAAGTAGCACGATTTGATCAATAGTTAGCCGAAGGACAAAATCTTTTAAAACGACTTCTCGTGTATCTCCTTAAGTTCATATCTTGGCATAACTCGTTTCACGATTTGAGACCTTTCTCGGACCGATATTTGGCATGTACTTCATACTTCAAATCTTGGGAAGACGTTCTTGAAATTATGGTCTTCTCTTCATATATTTGGAATTTCTTCACTTGACGTTTTTGAGAGATTCTTCATATTGGACCACGACTTCATCATTTTTCTTCAATCTTTACTTTGGATTTTGATATACAACGATCCGCCTCCTTTTCGGACTTGGATATATTTATCCTCATACCTTGTTAGGGTCTTTTTGGATAGACTTTCTCCATTCTTTAGGGGAGTAATTGCTTCTCGTCGTGTGTCTCGATCCTTCATATTGATTTAGGAATAATGATACTTCACATCATCTTGGATCTTTAGCAAAAATAGAGCTCCTCATGCCTTGTTAGGGCCTTTTTGGATAATCGCCAATCTTCGCGTCCCGCTTCAATAAGTTATGCCTTGGCTATGAACTCTATTCAACCCCGAGCAACTTTTAAACGATCTTGCGCTAGAGGCTAAGTAACCTTTCAAATCGTACGACCTTACTTATTGCAATTATGATTTATTCCTAATGCATTGATCTTATGGGAAGAAAAAGCCACAATTAAAAACATATGAGTTTTTGAAAGAACACTTTCATGTTCTACGTTTAGCATGATCACTTGTCTAACTCTATCATTTCTCGTTCTTCACTATATAAAGACCTCTAATTAAAGAGACTCGTGAATACTTAGCCATGCAAGTAAAAATTAAGCTAAATTTGGATTAGCTTTCATTAAGACTATATCAAATCAAAGTTTTGGGTTTTCAAGCCACCTATAGGATCTTGCACTTTCTTGGACTTTTTCAAGTTTAGAGAATGCGTTTTAAAGTTCCTTTGATAAATGACTTTCTAGAATCAATTATAGGAACTTGCGAAAAGTTCTTGTTCTTAACCCGAATGAATTAAGACTTTCGCGTTTTAAAGCTCCCTATATAAAAGTCTAGCAAAACTTGAATTGAGCGGGTTAAGGAATGTAAATGGCTCCAAATGCCCATCAAGTCAAAAATTAACTCTTATTCTACCCATCGGAAAATATACATTCGTGTCTTAAAAACACTTATGAAAACAAAGAAAAATTTTAAACTTTGGCCATTTTTAGCCTTATTAGCAAAACAAAACATTGAAAGTTGGAAAGCGTGAGGGCGTAGCAAAGCAAGTACCTATTCACCCCCCATACTAAAAGTAAACATTGTCCTCAATGTTTCGAGTCTAAAGGTGGAGCACCCCCATACTAGAGACGAAGAGTCGAATGCTTAGGATCTAGCATGGAAAGGGTGATCAACAATATATCTAAAGCCGTTTATTAAGTATGCTAAAAGATAATTGTTAGATCAATAAAGGATATGTCATGGATTCGTGAAAAACTTCTTCAAACGAACGATGGAGGCTCACGTAAACGAACTCGAGAGTCTTCAATCGTAGATGATGATGATCATCTAGATAACACAATCACAAACAACCACGAGACAACGAGTTGAAAGGGTACAAGTCCCCTTATTAGTAAATAGTGAGCGTAAAGATAAGCATGGGATCTCCCCCACGAGGCACCTCGTTTTTGATTACCGAGTCATGAGCTCGACTCGATCCCCTCAATGCTAATTATCATTGGGGAAGGTGACTTGGTCGAGGGAAACCATTGAAGGAATTTCCCCACCAAAGTAGTACTTAAGCCTATGTCCATTCACCTTGAAATTAGGACCATCATCTTGAGCTAGCTCAATGGTCCCGTATGGAAACACTTGTGTAATGGTGAACGGACCCGACCAACGAGATTTCAATTTCCCGGAAAATATCTTAAGACGAGAGTTAAAAAGCAACACTTGATCACCAATGTTAAAAACCCGGTTTTTAATCTTTGAATCATGAAACTTTTTAGTCTTTTCTTTAAAAATTAATGAATTTTCATAAGCATTATCCCTTAATTCATCTAATTCATTCAATTGTATTTTCCGGTGATCTCCCGCGGTCTTCAAGTTAAAATTAGCATGCTTAAGGGCCCAATATGCCTTATGCTCCAACTCAATGGGCAAATGACAATTCTTCCCATAGACTAACTTATAAGGAGTGGAACCGATAGGTGTCTTATAAGCGGTCCTAAAGGCCCATAAAGCGTCATCGAGTTTGTCGGACCATGAAGCACGGTTTTCTCCAATTGACCTCTCTAAAATCCTCTTCAAAGCTCGATTCGAAACCTCGACTTGCCCACTCGTTTGCGGGTGATAAGCCGTAGAAAGACGATGTGTAACCCCATATTTCTTTAGAACCTTTTCGAATTGGTCATTACAAAAATGGGTTCCACGATCGCTTATAATAGCACGAGGGGTTCCGAACCGAGAGAATAGTTGCTTCAAAAACTTCACTACCACACGAGCATCATTAGTAGGCAAAGCCTTAGCTTCCACCCAGTTAGAAAGGTAGTCCACCGCGACTAGGATATATTTGTTGCCATGAGACGATGGAAACGGCCCCATAAAGTCTATTCCCCATATGTCGAAAATCTCATAAACTTGAATTATGTTTTGCGGCATTTCATCACGTTGAGACGATTTTCCTTGACATTGGCATGAATCACACGACTTCACAAGTGCGTGTGCATCACGATAGATAGAAGGCCAAAAGAAACCGGCATCGAACACTTTCTTAGCCGTGAGATTAGCACCGTGGTGACCTCCCGTGGGTCCCTCGTGACAAGCTCTAAGGATATTAGAAGCTTCGGCACCAAACACACAACGTCGAACGAGTTGATCCGCACAAATCCTAAAGAGATAAGGGTCGTCCCAAAAATAGAACTTGACGTCACGAAAGAATTTTCGTTTTTGTTGTGTCGTCATACCCTTGATTATGAAATTGCCCGCATGGTAATTTGCAATGTCGGCAAACCATGGGGTGGTGTCTTTAGAATTCACTACACCGAGAGTCTCAAGAGGAAATGTTTCGGTAATTTCCTTGTTCTCGAAAACATCTTTGTGAGGATCTTCTAGACGAGAGAGATGATCGGCCGCTAGATTCTTGGCTCCTTTTTTGTGAAGCACGGTAACATCAAATTCTTGGAGGAGGAGCATCCAACGAAGCTATCTCGGCTTAGCGTCTTGCTTAGCTAAGAGATACTTGATAGCCGAATGGTCGGTATACACGATGCTTTTAGTCAAGACGAGATAAGGTCGGAATTTCTCAAAAGCATAGACCACGGCAAGGAATTCTTTTTCCGTTGTGGTGTACTTTAATTGAGCCTCGGTCATCGTCTTACTAGCATAGTGGATAGGACGAAAATGCTTGTCATAACGTTGCCCTAAGACGGCCCCTATAGCATAATCACTTGCATCGCACATGATTTCAAAGGGTAATTCCCAATTAGGAGCAACAAGAATGGGAGCTTCGGTGAGTTTCCTTTTGAGAGTTTTGAAAGCCTTAACACAATCCTCATTGAAATTAAAAGGAGCATCCTTCTCGAGAAGGTGTGTCATAGGACGAGAAATTTTCGAAAAGTCCTTGATGAAACGGCGATAAAAGCCCGCGTGGCCTAGGAAACTCCTAACTCCCTTAACGGTTTTGGGATGAGGTAACTTGGCGATGACGTCTACCTTAGCTTTATCGACCTCAATCCCCGCCTTCGACACCTTATGTCCTAAGACGATTCCTTGTTTACACATAAAATGACATTTCTCCCAATTAAGCACAAGATTGGTTTCTTCACAACGTTTTAACATTTGTTCGAGATTAGATAAACATGACGTGAACGAATTACCAAACACCGATAAGTCATCCATAAACACTTCCATCGACTTCTCGATCATATCGTGAAAAATCGCCATCATACACCGTTGAAACGTACCGGGTGCATTACAAAGTCCGAAAGGCATCCTACGATAAGCGAACGTTCCATAAGGACACGTAAACGTAGTCTTCTCTTGATCACGAGGGTCGATAGGGATTTGAAAGTAACCGGAAAAACCATCTAAAAAGCAATAGAATTCGTTTCCCGCAAGTCGCTCCAACATTTGATCCATGAAGGGCAAAGGAAAGTGGTCTTTACGAGTGGCGTCATTTAACTTTCGGTAGTCAATACACACCCTCCAATCGGTCACAACACGAGTGGGAATTAACTCGTTGTTTTCATTGGGCACAACGGTCATTCCTCCCTTTTTAGGGACACAATGGATTGGGCTCACCCATGGGCTATCGGATATAGGATAAATCATTCCCGCGTCAAGGAGTTTAAGGACCTCCTTTTTAATGACATCGTGAATTTTGGGATTCACCCTTCTTTGACTTTGAATTGCGGGTTTGTAGTCCTCCTCCATTAAAATCTTGTGAGTACAAAATTTTGGGTCAATACCCTTAATGTCGGATATTTTCCACGCAATTGCCCCTTTGTGAGCTTTAAGAACTTTCAAGAGCTCGGTTTTTTCATTATTGGCAAGACCTTTTGCAATAATAACCGGCAACTTGTCATCACCTTCCAAGAATGCGTATTCAAGGTGAGAAGGAAGATCTTTCAATTCAAGGATAGGTGGTTCCTCGATTGAATATTTTGGTTCAACACTCATAACTTCAATCGGCGAAAGAAATGGTGGAATAGAAGTATCATCACTAATCGACACCTCATCTTCATTGTCGATTTCATTTGAAATGAGATCGCCTCCTTGGAATGGAGTGAGATTTGGTGTGGAATTAGCAAGAATCAGATCCAATATAGTGGGATTGCCACTTGACGAGCTATCGGAAAAACCTAACACTTCTTGTGAAAACTCATCGCAAACCACATCAACGATGTCAATGTGATTTATGGTAGCGATTGCATAAACATGAGAAGGTTTCGAGTTTTGAGTAGCGTTTATAACAAGTTCCTCTTCGTTGAATCTCAAAGTGATAGTTCTCGCATGAACATCGATAAGCGATCTCGAAGTGTCTAAAAATGAGCGACCTAAAATTAGAGGAACTTGAGGATCCGCGGGGATGTCAACTACTATAAAATCAACGAGATAGTAGAACTTCCCCACTTTCACGAAAACATCTTCGGCTACTCGACATGCCATAATCGTAGAATGATCGGCCATCTCGATGGACATGTTCGAAGGAATGAGAGCCGGAAGCGAAAGCGATTTCCAAATGGAAAATGGCATCAAATTAATGCTCGCACCAAGATCGGCCAAGGCGAGGCATTCTTTCATATCTTGTATGTCACAAGGAATGAGAAACTTTCCGGGGTCACCAACTTTTTCCGGTATGCGGTTAAGATAAACCAAAGAACAATTAGCAAGCTTTGAAATCTTTTCCTTATCGTTCATCATACTTTTAAAAGTGGAAGCGAAACGAGGCATATATAACAACGCGTCGGCTAAACTCACATCAAAATGCACTTGTTGAAACATTTTTATAAATAGCTCGATTTGTTGTTTGTTACGTTCTTGCATTTTCTCTTTGTTTCGTCTTGAAGGGTAAGGTAAAGGTGGTGTGGGTTGGGCATTAGGCAACGGCCTTGGAAACTCGGGTTCCACAATTGGTATTGGTTCAACCGTAGTTGTGGTATGAGCGGTACTTCGTGGGATTGTAATGTGCTCCTTTTCGACCATCACCTCGGGTTCTTTCTCGATTTCCTTCTCCTTAGAAGTACTTGGTCGAGAGATTGGTTCCTTGAAAGTTTTACCACTTCGTGTAGTAATAACCTTCATTTCTCCCTTCGGGTTTGCAATGGTATCACTAGGAAGACCACCCGAGGAAGAGGGTTTACACATGATTGCTTCAAACATCTTAGCCATTCGGTCCTCAAATTTTGATTGCCTAGCATCCGCTTTTAATAACTCTTGCTTAATCTCATGTTGTCCTAATTCCATCTTTTGTTGGTTTTGTTGAAGACGTTGGACATTTCCTTCCATTTTATTTGCATGAGTTTTTAGTTCATTAGCAAGTTCATTTTTAAGCTCGTTTTTCAACTCGGATCTTAAGCTAATCATCTCACGTTGCATGTTATCAAATTTAGCATCATTTGCTTTAGCATAATCCAAAAATTCTCCTTGCAAATTTTTAGTGTGAGCATTTTGAAAACCTTGTGTAGTGTTTTGAAAATCACGGTTTTTATTTTGATTAGAGATTTGTCCATTCCCACTTTGATAATTCCCTTTGTTGTAATTGCGTGTGTTGCCTTGGTAATTACCTTGGTTGTTGTTTCGATAATTGTTAACATTTTGGTTTGGTGGAGCTTGATTTTGGCGGGAACCTTGACCGTTTTGGTTGTAAGTTCCCGTTGCTACATAAGCACTCTAAGTGTTACCATCCGCGGTAATGCACTCGGAAAGATCATGAGCTCCCCCACAAGATAAACAACTCTTAGCAACCGCTTTAACCGAAGCGGAATTGGAAGCTTCTTGAGCCTTCCAATGGGACATTAGATTAGCAAATCTATCAAAAAACCGATTTTCCTCATTAGCTTCATCATGTAAGGCGTTAATGCTACGAGACGATTGTGACGAAGATGACGAACCCATATTGGCAACACTCGGTGTGTTACGAGGGTTATAAACCTTAGATCTATTCTCAATGATTTGTAAAGCCTCATTTGTCGTTTTGCACAAAAAATTACCACCCGCGGCGGCATTCAAATAACCTCGTTCATGATCATTAAGCCCATTATAAAAAGTATCCACTTGATGTAATTCCGTAAAATCATGGTGTGGACATTCATGTAACATCTCTTTAAATCGTTCCCATGCCATTGAAAAACTTTCATTATTTCTTTGCACAAATCGTGAAATCTCATTTTTCAAGTGTGTTGTTTTAGATGGTGGAAAAAACTTGTTCACAAACTTAGAAACGAGATCGGCCCATGTCAAAATCGAATTTGGCGGTTCTTTCTCTAGCCAAATTTTTGCGGGTCCATCCAACGAGTATGGAAACAACATCATCTTAATGGCGTCATGTGGAACATCCTTAAATTTGCTAGTGGTGGTGAGACGGTTAAAATTCCTAATGTGGTAATGCGGGTTGTCTTTCTCGTGACCTCTAAACTTATTTGCTTGCAACATCGACATTAAACCCGTCTTAATCTCGAAATTCTCCGCAAGGATGGCGGGAATCACAATAGCCTCTCCAAAACCCTCGGTGGGTGCTTGTAGCAACTCTATCATAGTACGATTAGCCATGACGACTTCTTGTTCTACAATAGGTTCAACAATTGGAGGTTCTTCAACAATCAACGTCTCTTGATTGGCTTGCTTTTGAAGTCGTTTACGAGCTCGTTTTGCTTGATTACGAGTGATCATAAACTTCACGAAGAATGGGAGGTGAGCAAAGAAGATTCTTTTTGGGTGTTTTGTGAATTTTCAATTTTTTTGTCTTTTTGATGATATTTAATTTTTTTGGATTTTGGTGTATCTTCGTAGACAACAATCTACAAAATCTCTCCTCGAATCAAACTCTTGATTAAAGAAGCCTCAAAGGAATGAAAACGATCACGTGGAGTGAACGTCTTCCAATGACTTTAGAACTTTGGTGAAAACCAAATTGTTCAAGAGGGTTTAATCACAAAGAAAACCAAGCAAATATAGTATACGTAATAATACTTTGGGCGGCAAAACCCTCGATTAGCCTTCAATCTCAAAATACTCACAAGCAAGCGGGGAAACGAGGCGGCGCGAAGCACTTAAGAGCCTTTTTCCTTAGGGTATATTTTATAATACCCGCCTTATACCCACCTTATAGTTTGTATTTTTCAAAATCGAGCTTCACGAAAGTATTTATCTATTTTTGCCTTTTTCTTTTTGTTTAAGATTTGAATACAATAATTAGGAGATCAAATCCCAATTAAGGTTATGTTTTCACACTTTTGGAGATATATTGTAAATTTATTGTGATACTTAATACAATATAGTAATAATATTTGTACAAGAAAAACCAAGAAAACCGATAATACGTATTAGTAGAGTTCTACTAATACAAATACTATTTGGTTAATATTAAAAACAACAATGAAAATTAATCACGACACACCTCCCCGGCAGCGGCGCCAAAGTGATTGTGGTAAATTACACCTCTTTTAGGAAAAGGAGGGTAAATAGTGGAAAGTATCAAACAAATGATTTTAGGAAAAATCAAGTGTTAATGACCCTTAATGGTGTGAAAGTTCGTTTCCCAAGGAGGTATATGTGTGTGAAAAACTTGCCAAATGTTTGTGATTAATGATTGGTTTAGAAGGGGATTAGAAGAGAAAATGACGAAGACGTAAAAATAAAAATTACCAAGAAAAATCACTATTAGAAAGTTAAAACGTAGAACCTTAAAAATCACAAAAATAAAAATAAATTCTAAAAATTACCAAAAATTCACCAAAAATCAAAAATAATAAACTAAGAGTTTACCAATTATTAAAACTTTTTCAAACCTTTTAAATAATTAAATATTCAATTTTTAAATGCTAATTAAAGCCCTAAAAATCAAATAAATTATCAAAAAGCCCAAATAAAGATTTTTCAATTGATAAAACTCAAAAATGACCTAGAATGATTAAAAACTATTTTTAGAAATTTTAAAACTAATAAAAACTATTTAAAATGATTTAAAAACTATTAAAACTTAAAATAATAATAAAAATTAATCTAAAAGTGATAAAATTATTAAAAGTTGCTAAATTCCTATTTTAATATAATTAACCTAAGAAAAATGTAAAAAGTTAAAAAATGTGGAATTTTAAAAATAATAATAAAATAATAATAAAATAATATTAAAAATCCAAAAATTATAAAAAGTTCTAAAAACTTGCAAACTAGTTTATTTTAACCTAAATAATCAGAAAATCAAAGTGAAATTACCAAAATACCCCTAATGGGCCCTCAAATGGGCCAAACCCAAATTCAGTCAACACAAATGGGCTTTTGGGCCCAAAAAGTCAAACTTGGCCCAATTGACTTGGAAAAGCCCTATCTGACTTAAAATTCAATTCTAAGAACAAAACTTTAAAGGCCCAAAAGCTGAAAATGTGCTTATCACAGCTTATTGAACACAAAGCTTATTCTTATTGGGCTTTTCAGCCCATTAAGCCATAAGCTAATGCCATAAGCTCTAATTTGACACACAACCCTCTTTTAGGATGCTTAAGAGATCTGTCAAAAGAAATTTCCAATAAGCACACTCAATAAGCCAGAAAATAGAAAAGCAAAAATTCACTAAACGACAAAATAGTCGTTTTTGAGAAATAATGCACCTCAGAAGCTGATTCAACTTGCAAAAGCTTTCAAATGGACTCAGTAAGCAATATCAATCAACAAAAATCCAATAAGCATAACCAATAAGCCAGAATAAGCACAAAATAGCTTATGTAAAAGTCAAAGGAGTTGGTTTTTTAGTCAAACCTAAAAGTCAACCACCCAAATGCTCCAGGATGAACAAATGGGTCAAAATATGAGCACCTATTACAAAAACAAAGTTGTTGCAGGTTGGAATAAGCTATTATAGCTTATTGATAAGCTGACACCAAAATTGCACTAGCAGTGGCAACCAGCAGGGGAAAGGAGTTCCCACTGCTTTGACTAATTGACCAAGCTTATTTGAGAGTTCTGGTTTGATTCAATTGGAAACAAAGGCACCCTTGTGATCAGTGAACCACAAGAAGTCAATAGCAACAATAAAATCACAAAATGATCCACACAATAAGCCACAATAAGCCAAACAGTCCACAGATATGCTCCAGATAAGCAAATAAGCAGTTAAGCACCTAATAAGCAGATTTAAGCAAAATAAGCCAACTAAACTTAACCAGATGCATACACAAGCTATATAACCTAACAATAAACACAAAGCAACAAGAATCAAACACTGAATCAAAGTAAATAGCAAGATCAAAGCACAAAATGTTACTGATGAACAATGAACAATATGCAGAACAGTTTGCTGATATACTTGACACTTGATCCAATTTCAAGCCCCAAATCCTTCTACCCTGGTGTGATTAACTATGATTTAGCACTTGTTACCCTTAACCTATGCTTAGATCTAGGTGTTCTCAAAATCCTAGCCAATTTTACCAAGTTATGAAGATTTTATAGCCAATCTATGAATCTATGTGTTCAAGACCACAAAACCTGCAAACAGATGAACATATGCACCCAAATAACAGATACCAATACTTGCATACAACACACAAGCACTTAACAAGCCTCAAATCCAACTTATGCAGTAATCCCAAACACCCCTTAAAACTTGATTTTCACAAATTTTCAAAGGCTTATGAAGATTCAACCCACAAATAAGATCAGTAACACCTCAATAACATCAAACCAAGACAAATTAACAATAATCAACCACAATAACACAGATTCAAGCAATAATCCATAAAAATCACAAATAATCAGAAACTTAAAGAGAAAATGAAAAGGGAAGAAGGTGCAAACCTCCAAGACCTACATCCAGGCCCTGGATTGTTTGAGCTGAGGTACTAGCAGAACAAGTACCAGCTTCCAATGCTGCTAAGATGAACAAACAATAAGGTGAGATCAAATAAACAAGCACTTTCTGATTTTTGAAACCCAAGCTTTATCAACTAAAACCTTGCCTCAAAAACCTTCAAACATATAAATGGAACTAAGAATTAGGCTATTCCAACACCAACTTTTAATAAACAAGAACAAGATTTCTCAAAATTCAGAAAATCAAAATTTTATTATTTAAAAAGGAATTACAAAGATTGATAGCCTAAAACTGGAACAAAGGGACTCTCACATGTTGAGGTCTCCTTTTATAGGCAAATGCCTGGCTAAACACTATTCACAAACCCTAGAACTGATTTCTCTAAAATGCTCTTGGTCTTCTAGACGTTTTCTTGGTGTGAGCTGTCCAAAATGCATCCAAACCGTTTAAAATAGCTTTGTGATGAAGCAAATGATGTGGGCTGTTGATCTTGACACGTGGCAAGCCTTGGTGAGGAAGTTGTCACATGATGGTGAAACGGTTTTGGTGGTGGGGCCATTTGGTGAGTGAGAGTGAGTGTTTTAAGGTTGGGATGAGATTATAGGCGTGTGAATCAAGTGTGGGTAAGGGTAATTTCATTTTACCCTTTGTTTAAGTTGGTGTAAAATCTGGGTTCTTGACTGCTATAGTAATACCTTTTGATCCGTTTTTGTAGGATTGGGGAAGTGTTTGGCGCATTTTTTGGTTTTAAATGTTTCAAATGCCCATGTTTAACCCTTCTTCTTTGGTATTTTTGGTAAACAAAGTCTTTCAGCCTAAAAATGTATTTCCCTTTGTTTTTAAGTTTCACCACTTGTCACTTTTGACACAAAACTTTGGTAAAAGGATTTCAAGGGTTATTTTTGCCATTTTAAGATATTTCAAGGGCTGATTTTGGACTTTCTTGATCTTCAAAGGTCTTCATTGTATCTTTGACTTCATGAGGGACCATTATTGGCAATTTTGATTTGTTGAGGGACTAATCTTGCCATTTCTTCAAAGTTGAAGGACCATTTGTGTAATTTTGACAAACTTAAGGGACTAAACTTGTAATTATGAATATACAAGGGTTTTAAGTGTCATTTCTTCAATAAATGAAGATCAATCTTGTTTGTCTTCAAGTCTTCAAGGGTATTTGTTGAGAATTCCATGATTAAGGCCCGGTTCTTTGTACGGCTTCGTTTCTCGTGTCCGTTTTTCCTTGTAACTTGTGATCGTTTGTCTTTTTCACGATATCCATACCTAAAATACACAAGTAAACAAACACAAGCATATATATGGTATTTTATGACATCTTTATGCATTTAAAGCCCGAAAAGAATGATGAGATCATGTATAAATGCCATCTCATCACTCTTCAAATGGAGAAGTCTAATTTCTCAGATGAATATGATTTACTCTTGCAAGAATGCGTTTCTAAAGATGTTATGTGTGCTTATTTACATCTTGTGCTGATATTGATGCATATTCTGAAGTTGCATGCCAATATCTTGATAAGATAAAAGAATGTGAACGTCTTGAAATTGAGCTTTCGAAACGTAAAGAAAATGTTGAAAAAAAGGCTTTTGAGTTACTTCAACACAAAACTGATTTCCTTCAAAAACATTGTCATTCACTTGAACTTGCTTTGCAAAAAGACGTTGGTAGTTTTCTACATGATAATAAATTGCAAGAAAAACTTTCCCAAACATTTCGAGAAATAAATGAACAGAATTCGGAAATTAAAGGGTTGAAAGCTCAATTACAAGACAGGGACAGAGCGATAGCAGAGTTGCAGAAACTCGTTGCTAAAATGGGTGGGAAAATCGTGGAACCTAGCATTAAGAAACCTGTTGTTAGACAACCCAATGCCTCTTAACTGAATAGATCCTCCATCTTTAGAAAACCATCTGCTTTATCAAATTCCTCGTTTGCAAAACTTGTGTTTGCCCCCAAGATGGATGGAAAGGAAAGGTTACCATAGAATCAACCCATAAGGAATACTATAGCACCAAGCGTTAAGCTCAATAATGTGATTAAACCAGGAATGTATAGAATGCCCACTAAGCCCACAAACAAAGATACTCACTCGCCTTAGACTTCTAGAAACACTAATATTCGTGTGTCTTCTACTACAGGAATAGTCTCCACTACTAGTGTTAACCGGCCTCAGCTTAAGAGCAATCAAGTGAATGATAAGGTCTGGAAACACAAGAATCAAGGGAAGATGAAGCAAGTAGAAGAACACCCTAGGAATTTGAATGTTTTTAAGAATAAAAAGTCTGTTATCGCATGTATTGACGATTGGAATGCTGTGAATGATTTGAATGCTATGAATGTGAAATTTGTTTGTGTCAAATGTGGAAAATGTGCTAATGCTAATCATTCAATGTGTGCTATGAAAACTGTGAAAGGCGTAGATACTAGAACTAAGAAGCAAGTTGCGATGCCTATTAGTGCTAGTAAACCCAAACACAAAGTGAACCATTCTGGTGCGACCCCCACTAAGAAAAGTAATGCATCAGACTCCACCACTAAGAACCCTAGAAGCAAAATTAAAGAATTATATGAGTCTGCTAGTAAGTCTTGGAAATGGTGGTTTGCTAATCTGTGACAATCCGTCAATTTATGGTTTATATTTTTTTCTCAAATATTATTTAAAAACATTATTTTAATGTTATATTATGAACTCACTTATTTTTGGGAATAAATTTGGATTTACGTTTTGAAGTAGCATCGACTACGTCTAAACCGGAGGATTCTACGTTACGTACTTACGTTTACATACACCGTTTTTGGTGACAGTCTGACATTTCAGGAAAATAAATTTATTCGTGAATATTATTTTGGAATTTAAATTTGTATAAGGATAAATAAATGGACATTTTATAAAAAATGGTAGTTTGATAAGTTTTATAAGTTATAAAACTATATACCTAAGTTTTACGTCTTTTCGGCTAAAACCGAAAGATTAACGTTTTTGTCAAATAAAACTTAGACGGTCGGGCCCGTCTAATATAAACTTTTATAAACTCACATACTGATATATAAACATATATAACAAGTAAAAACCGATAAAACCCGAGCTTTACAACATATAGACATTAATGGGCCAAAGTAGCCTTATTAGACTATAAACCCGACTAGTTAGTAAAACACTTATAAACTTATTTATTGGGCTTAACCCATTTGGGCCCAATATGTAGAGTATAATACTGATAATAAAAGTATAATGGAGCTAATGAATAGTATTGGGCTTGTAATAGGCCCATTGGGCTTCAAAATGTAAACAAGATTGAACTAGTATAACTAGTCTTGAAAATTTCCAACACATAACACTAAAATAAGTAAATGAGAATATATAAACCCACTTGATCATCATATATATAAAATCATCATATGTATACATAATTGTTATTTTCATAAAGTCATTGGACATGAGTCTAAGACGAGTATTATTTGTCTAGGTTTTCGTGATTGAAGCACGTACCGTACATCCAAATCGCCGATAATCGCCTTTCCACATCAACGTGAGTTCCTAGCCTCGCACTCTTTTTGAATGTTTTTATGAAATATTTTATAAACCCGAGAGGGAGATAACATGTTAGTTTTTATAAAATAGGACACTAGTTGTCCCAATTGTTTGTATATTCATTTGGACCAGAATGATTGTATGACCCGATGAATGAATATATATGACCCGATAAATGAAATGAAATGGATTATTAAAGTTAGGTTATGTCACTAAAAGTCCCATTAGCATGAATTGTGAACTACCGGGATTTGGTAGACGCTTATGTATATAATAGTACTATTTGGGGAAGATCACCCCAGTTCGCGCCTTGACGGTTGATCCCTGTCGTGCCACATTGATTGGTAAGCGAATTTATGTGTGAGAAGATTTACACAAGCGTGATTATTGTGACGACACACTAATTTAGATGGGCAAATAATTGTCGGGTTAGCTACCCGTTGTTTATTGTAGTAAGGTAACAATTTCATGCGGCTTATAATAATCCAATTAACGAAATACTGCTATACGCACCGAATTACAATATATTGCCCGACTAGCAATACGGGGTCATATTATTGATATTATGTTTGTGTTTTGGTTTTATATAACTGTTAGCCTCAAAATATTTAGTCAAACAAGAATGTTCGGTCATAGGTTTCTATTGTAATATTTATTAGAACGTTGTAATAAGTAGTTATTTAGTCGTGGTTCACGGGCTTGGATTTAAACTAATTAAAGTCCAAAAGACAAGCCCGACCCAATATATAGTCCATTAAAGCCCGCATGTGGGTGGACTATATATATTACCCTCCTAGCATGTTAGGAGGGTGGATGGTCATTTGTAACAACTTCTTTTCTTAATCTAATCTCACCAAGTTAATCATCTCCTCTCTACTTTCTCTCACTACTTTCTCTCTCTAGGAATCCATCTCTTCTTCATCTATTTTCTTTCTTTATTCATTGCTTATTCATCACAAATTCACGGGACAACATTTGGTATCAATCGCCATGGGGTAGTTTTGTGATTTGTTGTTGATTTTACTTGGTTCGTGTGATTTTCTTTCATAATCATCTCGAATTCAAAGTTTTATTGTGTTTTCCGTGCTTTACTTCTTCATCTACATCTTATACATAGTTGTAGTAGTGATTTGGTACATTTACTTTGGCTAAAAACACAAAATTTTTGGGTTTTTTTGATCATTTTTTGGCTTAAAATCTCGTATTGGTTGAGTTTTGTCCGAGAAAAGGGGGATACATTCCGATTGGTGTAATCGGAAAAGGGTTTATAGATTCCGATTGGGATTCCGATCAACATTCCGATTGGACTTCCAACATTCCGATTGGACTTCGTACATTCCGATTGGACTTCGAATATTCCGACTGGACTTCAGATATTCCGATTTGTCATTCCGATCATACATTCCGATCATCCATTACGATCATACATTCCGATCATACATTCCGATCATACATTCCGATCATTCATTCCGATCATACATTCCGATTGGACATTCTGATTAGTCATTCCGATCATACATTCCGATCATACATTCCGACGAAGTGATTCCGATGACATGTTTTTGCTAATTTTCGTCAAGTAAATTCAAATTTTTTCCATACTAGTTTTAGGACATTTCTAGCTCGATTTCAAATTTTGGCGATTACAAAATTTTTGGACTACCGTTTTAGTCGGACTGGAGAATTTATTGTCGGCCTGGAGAAAAATTGCAATTTTCGGAATTTAAACCACAACAACAATCACAACAAATCTACTTAAGATCCATATTCACTTCATCATTACAGAGAATATTGAGATGGATTCTACTGCCGAATATCGTGTGACGAACAACAACATAATGGTGGCGGGTAACAAAGAGAGACCACCAATGCTTGTATCTGGTAGGTATGCTCAATGGCAATCACGTTTCATACGATATCTTGATACAAGACCTAATGGTGATGCCTTGAGGAAATGTATTACTCATGGACCATATATATTTAAGAAGATCTCAGTTCCTCCAAGAGCAGCCACAGATACTACTGATCCAATACCTGCAAGTGAACGTGATGAAACAAGAGGTGATCTCACACCTGAAAATTGTGCTTGGCATGATGCAGAGAAGGAAGCCATCTATATGGTTTTAAGTGGGATTGGAGATGATATTTACTCCACGGTTGATGCATGCCCGACAGCACATGAAATGTGGACTGCTATTGAACGCTTGCAACAAGGAGAATCACTCAACAAACAAGATGTCAAAACTAACTTGTTTTGGAATTTTGGCAAGTTTACTTCAAGGGATGGAGAATCAACTGACTCTTACTACTCCAGGTTTTATAAGATGATGAATGACATGACAAGAAATAATCTGCAAGTCTCCACCATGCAAGTCAATGTTCAATTTCTTCAACAACTTCAACCCGAGTGGACACGATTCGTCACTTTGGTGAAACAACAAGAAAAGTTAGACGAGGTCTCATATCATCGACTCTTTGACATCTTGAAGCAATTTCAGAATGAAGCAAATGAGATTCAAACTGAACGTGTTGCCAAGACGGCTAATCCACTTACTTTACTGACTACCACTCAACATGTTCAAGATCCTCACTCTCGTGCTCCTAAGCCATACTCCAATACATCATCCTCACCACGATATTCCACATCATCTAAGTCTTCATCTTCCACAAAATCTCGAGGTAAAGCGCCAAGAGCACCATCACCACCATCTGAGTCATCATCTAAAGAAGATAGTGATGAAGACCAAGCTCAAAAGAACCGAGAGATGAAACAACAAATTGCTTACATAATGAAGACTTACAAGAAAATCTACAAACCCACCAACAACAATCTTCGCACATCATCCAACACAAAGAACCGATATGTTGAGAGTCCTCCAAGGTATGACACACGTCGACGTGGTGAAAGTCCTTCTAGGTATGATCGACATAATCCAATACATGTTGAGGGTTCTGCAAGATATGATCGACAAACTGCCAAGTATGATGCTCAGAGGATTGTTGCTGCTACTGGGAATAGGGAAACAGTTGGAAGTCAAGTGGTTCAGCAGAGCGGGATTCAATGTTTTAATTGCCAAGGTTATGGACATATGGCAAAGGAATGCAGGAAGCCGAAAAGGGTTAGAGACTCCAGCTATCACAAGGAAAAGATGCTGCTATGCAAAAAGATGGAAGCAGGGGTTAAATTGTCAGCTGAGGAAGGAGCCATGCTTGATGATACTGATGATGAAGATTCTGATCAAGAGCTTGATGCACATTACTCGTACATGGCAAAGGTTGAAGAAGTTCTCAAAGTCACTGAAGATGACAATGGCCCTATCTTTGACACTGAGCCAATCGATAAGGTACACACTACTGATGAATATAATGTGTTTGGTGATATTCCTGAGCATAGTGATCTACCCAATGCCATTAATGACACGTGTATGATGGAAACGGTTGATAGCAATACCACACCCGATTCATCAGACATGTGCAATAATGAGTCTGAGGATGATCAACATGCAAATGAATATGATGAAGAGGAACGTATTGCGCTTGCTAATTTAATTGCTACTTTACAAAAAGATGTCACTGAAATAAAAAGAGTCAAAAGCAATTAAAGAAGGCAAACGCTACACTCACTCAAAGCTTTGAAGAATGCAAAGTTGCTCTTATCAAATCTACTGAGATGACTGAAACCTATAGAGATGAGCTCCTTTAGAAAACCAAAGAGCTTGAGGGGTACAAGGGAAGTGCGTTAAAAAACCAAAAGGACGATTTTGAAAACAAATATAATACAACTCTTGAGTTATTAGCTAAAGAGAAGCGTGAATATAATGTTTTCTTAATGGATGAACGTCCAAAAACGTACCTTAGCAATACCAAAGTTAATGAACTTGAACAAAAGCTCTCTATGACCACTACTGATTCTGCTAAAATTCTAGAGGATAAGAAACACGAGGTAGACGCGTTAAAACAAGACTTCAAAATTAGATATGATAAAGAAACTGAAAAGGTAACAAAATTAGAAGCACAAGTCGAATTTTTGAAGAACGTTGTTTATAAAACGCATGATTCTATTCAATCTGTGAGAATGTTGGCTCCTCCTTCTATGTTTAAGGGTCAAGCTAGCTTTGCAAGTCCTGAGTACCTTGCCAAAGCTCAAGCTGCGAACCCGCATCTTTATCTTGATGAGACTGAAAGGACAGATCTTGATTACATGCCTGTCAGTGCCAATAGTGAAGAGACTGCCCTTTGGGATGCTGATAGTCAACAACTTGTTAATAAGGAGTTTGTGAAACCTTATAATTACGCTTTTGAGAATAGTCTTTATGGCCTGTTCAACAAACAAACTCAGAAAACTCGTGAGGAAGTGTTCTTAGAATGCAAACAAAAGAGAATTCAATGGAAGAAAGCATTTGCCCCTAAGAAATCTAATGTTTACAAATACATCAACTACCTCCCTCTAGATGAATCTAAAAGCAAGAGTAGGAAAACATTAGGTATTCTTAAACATCACATAGATAATGTTAAATCTATTGTTGAACGAGACTGGGCAAAACGTGAAAATACTGAATGGACACGTCCGATTCCTCAAGATATTACCCTGCTTGTCAAAGAACTCTTAATTCCAAACACGGCGTTGATTAAAGAAACTGTTCTTCAACTTGAGGAGTTCATTCGGACTGAAATGTTTGATGATTTAAAATATGTTGAATCTATTGAGAAACACATTGATGATCTTCAAATGGAAAAGTCTGATTTCTCAGATGAATATGATTTACTCTTGCAAGATGCGTTTCTAAAGATGTTATGTGTGCTTATTTTACATCTTGTGCTGATATTGATGAGTATTCTGAAGTTGCATGCCAATATCTTGATAAGATCAAAGAATGTGAACGTCTTGAAATTGAGCTTTCGAAACGTAAAGAAAATGTTGACAAAAAGGCTTTTGAGTTACTTCAACACAAAACTGATTTCCTTCAAAAACATTGTCATTCACTTGAACTTCCTCTGCAAAAAGAAGTTGGTAGTTTTCCACATGATAATAAATTGCAAGAAAAACTTTCCCAAACATTTCGAGAAATGAATGAACAGAATTTGGAAATTAAAGGGTTGAAAGCTCAATTACAAGACAGGGACAAAGCGATAGCAGAGTTGCAGAAACTAATTGCTAAAATGGGTGGGAAAATTGTGGAACCTAGCATTAAGAAAAATGTTGTTAGACAACCAAATGCCTCTAAAGAGAATAGATCCTCTATCTTGGGAAAACCATCTGCTTTATCTAATTCCTCGTTTGCAAAACCTGTGTTTGCCCCCAAGATGGATGGAAAGGAAAGGTTACCATAAGCTCAACCCATAAGGAATCCTATAGCACCAAGCGTTAAGCACAATAATGTGATTAAACCAGGGATGTATAGAATGCCCACTAAGCCCACAAACAAAGATACTCACTCGCCTCAGACTTCTAGAAACACTAATATTCGTGTGTCTTCTACTACAGGAATAGTCTCCACTACTAGTGTTAGCCGGCCTCAGCTTAAGAGCACTCAAGAGAATGATAAGGTCTGGAAACACAAGAATCAAGGGAAGATGAAGCAAGTAGAAGAACACCCTAGGAATTTGAATGTTTTTAAGAATAAAAAGTCTGTTATCGCATGTAATGACGATCTGAATGCTGTGAATGATTTGAATGCTATGAATGTGAAATTTGTTTGTGTCAAATGTGGCAAGTGTGCTAATGCTAATCATTCTATGTGTGCTATAAATAAAGTCAAAGGCGTAGATACTAGAACTAAGAAGCAAGTTGCAATGCCTATTAGAGCTAGTAAACCCAAACGCAAAGTGAACCATTCTGGTGCAACCTCTACTAAGAATAGTAATGCATCAGACTCCACCACTAAGAACCCTAGAAGCAAAATTAAGGAATTATATGAGTCTGCTAGTAAGTCTTGGAAATGGTGGTTTGCTAATCAATGTCCTCCCGGATATAAATGGATGCCTAAAGTTAGGATAGAAAATGTGTAAACGAGTGTTAGTTTGCCTTTAAATGTTGATAAGGACACTAATGATTCTACTATCACAACTACTGTGGTATCTAATTTAGCAAATGCTCCATCGTGTTCTAACTCTTCTGCAGGTGATACAAATAATTCTCTTCATAATGGACTCCAGATGCACGAAGCACATGACGGGGAATCTCAAGCTTCTAATTAACTTCGTAGAGAAGTTCCTGGGTACGGTCCGATTCGGAAATGATCAATTTGCACCGATCCTAGGATATGGAGATTTGGTTCAGGGGAATATCACGATTAAAAGGGTATACTACGTCGAAGGGCTCAATCACAATCTTTTCTCGGTCGGTCAATTCTGTGATGCGGATTTGGAAGTTGCTTTCAGAAAGAAGACATGTTTTGTTCGTGATTATGATGGGAATGACTTACTTACCGGTACACGGGGTACTGATCTTTACACAATTTCACTTCAAGACACAACTTCATCAACTCCAATTTGCTTCATGGCAAAAGCTTCAACGACTCAGGCATGGTTATGGCATCAACGTCTTTCTCATCTCAACTTTGATACCATTAACTTGCTTTCCAAGAAAGATATTGTGAGAGGCCTTCCAGGTTTGAAATTCATCAAAGATCATCTTTGTTCTTCTTGTGAACTTTGTAAAGCTAAACGAAGTAGCTTCAAAACAAAGACCACACCAAGCTCTAAAGGACGGTTAGATCTTCTTCATATGGATCTATGTGGTCCCATGCGTGTTCAGAGTATCAATGGAAAGAAATATATTCTGGTAATTGTCGATGATTACTCAAGGTACACATGGACTCACTTCTTGAGGTCCAAGGATGAAACACCCGACGTTCTCATCAGCTTCCTAAAATTGATACAACGTGGTCTTCAAGCTCAAGTTAAAGTGGTTCGTACTGACAGAGGTACAGAATTTTTGAATTCTAATCTGAGAAAGTATTTTGAAGCCGAAGGGATTGAACATGAAACATCTATTGCTCGAACACCCGAACAAAACGGCGTTGTTGAAAGACGAAACCGTACTTTGGTTGAAGCTGCTCGAACATTATTATCCGCTTCAAAACTTCCACTATACTTTTGGGCCGAAGCCGTGTCAACCGCATGCTATACACAAAACCGTTCCTTAATTATCCCAAGACACGAAAAGACACCATATCACATAATTCATGATCGAAAACCTTCACTCAAACACCTTCATGTTTTTGGATGTACTTGTTACATCATTCGAGATGGTGAAAACTTGGATAAGATGAAAGAAAAAGGTGATGCATGTATTCTTGTGGGATATGCAACTCAGTCTAAGGGATATAGAGTGTACAACAAGAGAACAAAATTGATAGTCAAGACTATTCACATCCGATTTGATGAATTACAAGAGATGGCACTTGAACAAAACAGTTTAAGTCCCGATCCACAACGACAAACGACTTCCGTTCACAACCGCACGGAACTCGGAACTCAAGACCACAGCAATGAACCGTCAAGTTCAACGCTGGTTCCAGAAAATGTTCCTAGAGCTGATATGACAGTCGACACGACAATTGAAGAGTTGGAAATGTTATATGGACCAATGTATGATGAATATTTCACGGGGGAGAAACAAGTTGTATCGAAGTCTTCCGCTGTTACTCATGATAAGAATGATAATACCGATCATTGTCAACAACCGGATACAACTTCATCTACTTCAACACGGGTTGTTGCAGATTTACCTCCTCAGAATATCACTTCAACAATCGATCCTACAACATCCACAACTACTGTCATTGCTCCAGAGAACACAAATCAAGCAGACAATGCATTATCTGACGAAGACGAATTTATCAACCCATTCGGTACACCGGTACACGAAACTGGAGAGTCTTCTACTCGCCATGTTGATCCGTCAAATATGCATACTTTCTATCAACGACATCCTTCAACACATCATTGGACCCGAGATCATCCTTTGGTTCATGTAATTGGAAACCCTTCACAGCCCGTTCGTACAAGACGACAGCTTCACACTGATGCCGATGTTTGTATGTTCGCACTCGCCGTGAGTTCAGCTGAACCGAAAAACATCAAAGAAGCATTAGCTAATCATGCTTGGATTGAATCGATGACGGATGAACTTCAACAATTTGAAAGACTTAAAGTCTGGGAACTTGTTGACAGACCATACGATGTAACACCATTAAATCTTCGATGGATATGGAAAAACAAGATGGATGAGGAGAACACGATCATCAAGAATAAATCTAGGCTAGTGGCTAAAGGGTATGGACAAAAAGAGGGTATTGATTTCGAAGAATCATTTGCACCAGTAGCTCGAATGGAAGCGGTCAGAATTTTCCTTGCTTATGCTGCACATAAGGGATTCATCGTTTATCAAATGGACGTAAAGACGGCGTTTCTTAACGGTCCTTTGAAGGAAGAAGTTTATGTCACGCAGCCAGAAGGATTCGTCAATCCTTATTATCCTGACAAGGTGTATCGTCTCCACAAAGCACTATATGGACTCAAGCAAGCTCCAAGGGCGTGGTACGACGAGCTCTCGAAATTTCTGGTCTCCAAAGGTTTCTCAAAAGGTTCCATTGATTTAACTTTGTTCACTTATACATATGGGGATGACATTCTGCTTGTGCAAATTTATGTTGATGACATTATTTTCGGGTCTACAAACCCAAAACTTTCAAAATGGTTTGAAAAGGTAATGCACAGCAGATTTAAAATGTCTATGATGGGCGAATTAAAATTCTTTCTAGGAATTCAAGTTCACCAATCCCCAAGTGGTATCTTCATTAACCAAGCTAAGTATTGTCAAGAGATAATCAAAAAGCATGGTATGACATCATGTGACCCCGTTGGGACACCATTATCAACCACATCCCTAGATGCTGATTTAGAGAGATTACCCATAGATCAAACGAGATATCGTTCCATGATCGGGTCCCTCATGTACTTGACAGCAAGCAGACCTGGTATTCATCATGCTACGTGTTATTGTGCACGATATCAAGCACGACCCACTGAAAAGCACCTCAAGGAGGTTAAACGGATCTTTCGGTACCTTAAGAATACCATTCACATGGGACTCTGGTATCCGAGGTAAACCGGTTTCTTTCTAACGGCCTATTCAGATTCTGATCATGCAGGGTGTCTTGATATACGTAAAAGTACTTCTGGTGGTGCACAATTTCTAGGTCAAGACAAGCTTGTGGGATGGTCTTCCAAGAAGCAGGATTGCACATCACTTTCATCAGCCGAAGCGGAGTATGTGTCTCTATCTGCGTGTTGTGCTCAAGTTCTTTGGATGAGAACACAACTCACGGATTATGGCTTCCATTTTGATAAAGTACCTATGTACTGTGACTCAAAGTCGGCCATAGCCATCTCCTGCAATCCGGTTCAGCATTCCCGCACGAAGCACATTGATGTCCGATATCACTTCATTAAGGAACAAGTTGAAAGAGGTATTGTTGAATTATACTTTGTTGGAACTGATTACCAATTAGCTGACTTGTTTACAAAAGCTCTTTCGAAAGAGAGGTTTGCGTATCTAGTTAGGCAAATTGGTATGAGATGTTTGACTCCAGCAGAACTGGAGGTTCTGGCAAAGAAGCCTGCTTGATTCATCTATCAAACATCTACCTGTAAATATTAATCAAAAAGCAAAATACAAAAGTAAAAAATCTTTGATAATACAAAAATATTCTTCTCGACTTGTCTTTCAGTATCGATAATATGGACGTACCTAGAAATGTCGCTCAATAACGACACGGGTGTGTACATAAAGCTCGAATGAAAGTTGTAAATATTTTTCAAAACATGTCATTTCTATCTTTTCAACAGGAAATTGTCTATTTTGGACAATATTTCCAACAACGGGTAGAGCAATCTATCTCGGGTTGAGCTTGTCACAAAACATTCAACGTTTTGAGCTCAACACAATGGCTTGTAATCACTTTCAGATTGCAACCCGGATCTAAATTCACGGGGGAGTGTACGCTTTTGTACTCTTACCCTTAGCAAAAGAAGTTAAATCTTCTTACACTTGAGTGCATTCGTCAAGACATTCAAAGTCTATGGACTCAAGTTTATGCTTTAGAAAGACCTTTTCGTAAAAAAGAATTGATTTTTCAAAAAGCGTTGAAAACAATTTTTTCAAGAATTTCTCAATGATATTCAAAATCTTTCAAAAATTGTGTGTTCAACAACTCCTATCCTCAAAAGTTTAATGTGGATCAAATCCTCGTAATGACAATTCCATTGGATCAATTTTTGAGGGGGAGCAATTCAACTTCATGCAAAAGATTAACACATCTTTCTCCCGAAGATTTTCAAGACTATTTTTCAAAATATATTTTAATCAAATTTGGTATCTCTAATATCAAAAGATTTTATATATTAGAGATAGGGGGAGAAAATGTGATTAAAATGTGATCTATAAGACTCAAGCACTTTAACTCTTACCCACATGTGCGAAACACTTTCGATTATCGATGCACATGTGAAGGGGGAGCTTTTCTGAAACGACAAAACTAGCAAGGTGTTAAATGTTTTTCACACACTTTGTTAGAATTTAAAGTGGTTTTCATGGTTACGATCAAATACCCACAACATCTTTAATTCACGACGTTATTGGTGTCAAAAGGGTGGTTAGGTTTAAGTCCTATGATCCAACCAGAACCGGAGGGATCTTCCCAGGGATAATCCAATAGATTATTAGAAGTCCTTAGGAAAGATGGAGTAGAATGTGAACGTAGCTGAATGCCGACTAAGTACTGATGATAGCACTGGAACAATCACAACAAGGTGCTATTAATGATGTCTTGGTAAGCATTGAAGGGGTTGAAGAATGAAAAAGAAATGTAAGGATCAAGGGTCTAAAGAAAGAAGCCCTCCATACAACTTAGGCAGAAACCGGGTCAACCCATCATGAAGACAAACTCATCATGGACCCAGTGATGTGAAGCACAACCCTTTCCTAGCTACTCAGACTTCTCTCAAAAGAAGTTTGTTTTATTGTCACGGAGATCAACACGACTTCTATTGACTTTCTCACTCCGAGATTGTTGATATTGAATAGGTGGCATCTGCTCCAGCCTCCGACCACTAAAAGTGCACAAATCGAGTCTAGAGCCAAGAGATCAATCAAATCTCGTTAGGACACACGGATGAAGATCAAGAGAGTCCTATGCTATATCCTTGTGATATTGCTAGAACACTCAGAGTGATACTATTTAGTATTCACAATGATGAGTGGAAATCCTTCCAGTGTTAACATCAAACAGCACTGCGGTAGGTCATATGCAAGATTCTTTATGAATTGAACATATGTAAAACTGAAAAGCAACAGTGGTTTGATTCTGAATTGATTCAAACTCGTTTCAGGTTTCTACGCAATATCTTTATGGTCTTGCCAGAACATTCAGAGTGATATTCATTAATATTCACAGTGACGAATGGAAATCCTTCTAGCGTCAACATCAAACAGCGCTACTGTAGGTGACTTGTGAGATTCTCATGAATCAAACTTGTGTCAACTGGAAAGCAACAATGGTAAGATTCTTAATGAATCAAACTTGTTCCAGGAATTTGAATTGACGACTTTAATCAAGCGGATATTTATCCAATTGATTCACTCTTTATGTTCGCAGTCTTGCTTTGAGACGGTCGAGTAAAGAGAACGGCTAGTACTGCCGCGAAACCCTGTCAAGGAGATTCTTAATTGAATCTACCTGATCACAGGTACGATATTTAATATCGTATAACGGTCTTCACCGACCGGAGGTAAAACGCTACCGATTTAGGACGAATGTCAAAGCCATTCAGTCCGTGTCTATGTTTTGTCTCGAGAAGGTGGCGTCACGGTGTACTCAGCAAAGTCAAAGATTCACAACCACATATTCATGCCCAAAGACTTATCCAACAACTGATAGTGTGAGCATGTGGACAAAGACACAAGATCACAAGATGGCAATGACAAGTCAAGAATGATTTGAAGATCTCAAGACTTAAAGACAAAGTCGAAAGACAATGACAAAGGCTCAAAGATCACAGCATGAAGGAACAAAACTACTGTTACACGTTCAAGACTCATTTATGACGAAATTCATAAATCTCCATTGGAATCCAAATATCAAAGAGGAATGACCTCACATTGGGGGAGATTGTTAGCCTCAAAATATTTAGTCAAACAAGAATGTTCGGTCATAGGTTTCTATTGTAATATTTATTAGAACGTTGTAATAAGTAGTTATTTAGTCGTGGTTCACGGGCTTGGATTTAAACTAATTAAAGTCCAAAAGACAAGCCCGACCCAATATATAGTCCATTAAAGCCCGCATGTGGGTGGACTATATATATTACCCTCCTAGCATGTTAGGAGGGTGGATGGTCATCTGTAACAACTTCTTTTCTTAATCTAATCGCACCAAGTTAATCATCTCCTCTCTACTTTCTCTCACTACTTTCTCTCTCTAGGAATTCATCTCTTCTTCATCTATTTTCTTTCTTTATTCATTGCTTAATCATCACAAATTCACGGGACAACAATAACCATATTCATATAACGGTTTTTATTTAATCTATACAACGTTTTAAAACGTATTGTATGATGTTTTTAACGACAATGGTTCGTGTAATGATTTTGAAGGCAAAAGCCTATATTATGATTTTAATAAGGATTTGTATAAAATGACTTTGGCTATTTTATGGCCTAATACAAAGATTTGTACAAAATAATTCTCGGTAATAATTTTATACCGATGTTATATTGATGGATTTTATTAAACTCTATGAATTCACTCGGCGTTATCGCTGACCTTTTCTTTTAACATGTTTTATCTCAGGTACTTGAAGGTAATTCTCGGGAAGACAACAAGAATTCATGGCCCGCACTTAAATAATAATTTCCATTCAATTGCTTTGTAAAACTTGTATGAAATACTATGACTTGGGACCTATGTAAATTTGATATTTATGAGTAATGTGTTATCCCATAACACCAACGAGTCTTCCGCTGTATTGAATTGTATAAATTTAGGGGTGTTATAGTTTGGTACCAGAGCTCTCGTTATAGAGAACGAAAGATTTTTAAAACCAAGGTTTTGAATAAAACATTTCAAAATCTTTTAACTATAAACATTTTTCTAAAAATGTCTAAAAATCTTTTGACTATTACGGTGCCGAAGAATTCCTGAGTTACCGACAAGGCCAGATTGAGAAGTGTTATTTTAATATATATATATATATATATATATATATATATATATATATATATATATATATATATATATATATATATATATATATATATATATATATATATATATATATATATATATAACTTGGATTATATATATATGTTGTAATTTGATTACATGATTGTTTGATGATTATTTTGATATTTATACGAGGTATTTATACGACGTAGATTGTCACAAGAAACCCTAACTCCCCTAGCAAATAAATCGAAGCTATTCTGTAGGAATTCTAGCTATTCCAGATCTAAACCAAGTTGTGGATATTTATGATCCCAACAAAATGGTTGATATTCGTAGAAATATAGATATTAGTTGATTGTGATATTGAGAAAGAATTGGCAAGATTAAAACTGATATCGATGTCATGACGGTATTTCCTTATAGAGTGGAGTTTGACAAAACGTTACCACCTAGAAAGATGTCATCTGATTCGTTGTCATCCAATTCTTAAATTGAAATCGAAAGGGTGAATGTTTCACTTGAGGCTGTCATTGGAACCATTACCAAAAAGCCTCATGCCACTAGTACCTTTCCGAGAAGTCTAATTGAATGTGTGAGTCATTTTATACTAGTGACTCATTTGATAATTATTGTTGTAAGAGATATAGGATTGGAAATTATGTGTTGATCATATTGAGCTTTTATTGCACTTTAAAGGTCTAAGAATAAGGTTGAAAGTATTGGAGAATGAAAGATATCGAATTGAGTATAAGTTGATTGAAACTTGAATAAAGTCAAATTTAACCCGTATGGAATATGAGATTGTTAAGAGGAAGTCGTTAAGTTCTGTGATTTAATTATAAGGTTTTAAATGATTGTTGATTCGTGTTAAGGGTTGTTCCTAGGACATTGTCCAATGATGAGGATGCCCAGTGTCCAATAAATAAATTGAAGAAGTCTTCTTCTGAATTGGGACCGATGGATCTTCCAGGACAGGTGGGACACCTAATGACTCTTGTAGATTAGTATTCATTGTGGTATCTTTTAAAAATCCCTAACTTACCTGAGATAACAGTTGGTAGGATGAGTTCTTGGAATTGTATGACATAGTGACACACAATGTGTTACGGTACAATTCTGACTTGTTTGTGATTAATGATAGGTGTGTAAACACCCATCTTTTCTACCACTTAATTACAATAATAACCGGACCAAAACGTGTATTTTATGTCTTTTATGTCGGAATTATGCGTGGTTTGTGTTTTTGTTGTGATTTAGGATGAAAAGGTGAAAAATGGAGAAAACACGGACATTCACGGGCATTTATGGACTTTTATTGAAGAAAAGGATGAAAGACGAAGTCAAGAAGTCAAGAGTTCAAAAAGAACGGAAGTCCACGACCAATTCTGAAGATTTATCGAAGAAAAAGTCAAAAGACGGAAGTTTATCAAAAGCTGAAGAATTCAAGTCTATTTTTTTGAAGAATTTAAAGACGAGTTCAAAAGAAATCCCGAAGTCAAAAGTCCCTTAAGTCCAAGATTAAAGAAGATTAGAAGAAAAGGACTAAGTACGCAATTAATGAAGATTAAAAGAAGGAGGGACTTAATTATGCAATTAAGAGAAAAGGAAAGAGGAGAGGAAGCTTCCTTAATCCTCCCCTATAAATAGTTTAGGATTAGTCATTTTTTATTTTGTTGGCTAAGGTGACAATTAGTCTTCCACATTTAAATACCTTGTCCTTTAATTTCTTGTCAATTTAAATTCATGTTATGCACCTTAATTACCATTTAATTCCAAGTAAGTTTTCATTTTTAATTCTTGTCAAATCTTTATTTTATTTTGTCAATCTCTTATCTACCTTTCTTATTCTTTGATTCATGTGTTTATGTTATGTTCATGTTCATGCTTTTATTTTGATCCAAGTGGTGTTTGATTATTTTGGTTAAAGTTACTTGATTTCGTGTTTTAAATTGTTTGTTTGTTATTACTGTTGATTCGTTATTATTATATTTAGATCGTTTGTGTTTATTTGATTAAAATTGTTATTATCCTGCTGCTACTGTTTCCCTTTTTCTTCGGGAAGATTGTTTTGTGTTTCTGATCTTTCAGGGTGAAAACTTCCGAATCAAGACAAGGGAGTGTGTTCATTCGGAACTTCCAAAGTTCCGAATCAAGTGTTCATCCGGAAGTTTTGGGATCAACAAAAGTTCCGAGCCAATCTTGTTCATCCGGAACTTTCAAAGTTCCGGACGAAGGAAAACTTCCGAGTCAGCTACTGTTCATTCGGAACTTTAAAACTTCCGAATAAAGACCTTCATTCGGAACTTAAAAAGTTCCGGATCAATCCATTCATTCGGAACTTTCAAAAGTTCCGGATCAACACTTCCGAACGAAACTTCCGAACGAAGAAGTTAGTTCCGATTCAGTGGTTGTTCATTCGGAAGTTTTAAAACTTCCGAATCAAGAGGTTCATTCGGAAACTTCCGAATCAAGGGTGACCAATTTGTTCCGAATCAAGGCAAAAACTTAGAGTTCCGAATCAGCAAAGTTCCGAACAAAGCATTGTTTTGGATAAGTGACATATTCAGATCAATTTGTTCCGGATCAAGGATTTTGGTAATATTCCAAGTAAAGAAGAATCATTTCAACCAAAGGTGACATTTAGGACGAGTGATTGTTCCAAACGAAAGTTTATTCCGAATGAGCTGTATTCAGGTTCTTATTAGCTTTTGTCTTTGATTTTTATTTTCAAGCTTTATTTTTCTTGCCTTTTATTTAATTGCACTTTAAGATTATCTGCCTTAGTTTTATTTTAGAATTACCTTAGTTTTAGTCGCACTTTAAGTTTGCCTTAATTAGATTTAAGTTTGCGTCATTTTACTTTAGTTTCCTTTAATTTCAGCCTCGCTTTTAAATACTTGCACCTTTATTTTAAATAGACTTAGATTTACTTTAAGAGCACTTTTACTTTTAAGTCTTTGCATTTAAATTTAAAAACACCCAAAAATATTCTTTTTCACCAAAGATCAACTAAGTCACACATAGGGGCCTAGATCAATTCGTTAAGATTCCGAGAACACGAACTTAATCTTTAATTTTTATACGGGCAAAAGCCGTGTATCAAATGGCGCCGCTGCCGGCTCTTTTCGTTAAGATCAACAGTTTTCTGTGAGAGACACGTTGCTTTTTGGGATCAGTTCACTTGTGAACGTTACTTTTCTTGCATAAAAAAAAATTCAAAAATCATAAAAATTAAAAATTGATAAAAAACCATAAAAATTAAAAATCTTAAAAATCCAAAATGATTTTATTTTTATTGTGTATATATATTGTCTTTGTGTTTGGTTTTGTTTTCTTTTGCATTTTCAGGTGTATGCGTACTAGATCTTCTAATTATCAAGAGCCCGAGCCTCAAGAAGATTTAGATATGGCAGGTGTTAACAACAACAACATTCCACCGAACCTGAATAATAATAATAACAACAATGCTCTTCCACAGCCCGATCTTCGGACCATGGAGGAACTTTGTCAACCAACAATGTTTGGACGAGGAGGACAGATTGCGCCGATGCAAATCAACGCTCCTGAGTTTTCGTTGAAGCACCACATGATTCAGCAAGTACAAACAAACCCATTTAGAGGATTACCTGATGATGATGCCAACAAACACCTCGACAAGTTCATTACAATCACCCAAAGCATGAAGTTGCCTGGGGCCACAATGGATGTACTCCGCCTACAACTCTTCCCACATACTTTATCGCATCATGCCGAGAAATGGTTTGATCGTCTCCCGAAGAATTCTATTCACACTTGGGATGATATGACTCAACGCTTTCTATCGCGCTACTTTCCACCATCCATGGTCACAAGCCTTCGCAATCAGATCAGCGGTTTCATGCAAGATCCCGATGAATCTCTTTTTGACGCTTGGGAGAGATATAATGTCTTGATCGACCGTTGTCCAAACCACAACATGCTCCCCGTCACATTGATTGATACTTTCTACAACGGATTGACTTTTCGAGATCGTGATACGATCAATGCAGCCGCCGGTGGCACATTCATGAAAAGGAGACCCGAGGAGTGTAGAGAGTTAATTGAGAACATGACTACTCACCACAAGAACTGGGATTCCTCTGCATCTTCTAGGAACAACTCGCGAGTCAATGTTTCCTCAACCACAGCAAACCCTGAGATGACCGAACTCACCCGCATGATGGCTGAAATGAGCAAAAGTATTACGCTTCTCGCTTCAAACCAACAACAACAACAAGTTAAAGCGGTTGCTAATCCTTGTGAAACATGTGGCGGTCCTCACTCATACACCGATTGTCCTTCGACACAAGGAAATCCGGAAAATGTGTATGCAGCTTACGGTAATAATTCACCGGAAAATTACCAAGCTAGACAACAAGGGGATAGAAATCTGCTGAGCTATCGTTCAAACAATTACCTTTCACCTGGTTTTTCTCCTCAAAACCAAAATCCCGCCAACAACTATAATAGAAGCAACCAAATCCCGCCTCGTGCTTCTAACCCTTATCAACCACCCACCCAACAACACCCACCCATTAATCCTGATGTTGATGCCATCATGAGAACTCAAGGTGAGCAAATCAAGAATCTACAGAGCCAAATAATCAATTTGAAAGGAGATATCTTGAAGCAAGGTAATGACATCAGAACCGAGGTTCGTGATAACCTTCAATCCTCCTTCATCACTCAAACAACTGAATTAAAGAATCTGTTGGCTAGTTTCTTACCCGAAGCTCAACCTTCTTCTTCTTCGGGTTCTCTACCTTCAAACACCGTCACCAATCCGCGAGCTAATGTAAGTGCTATAACTACGCGTAGTGGAATTTCCATTGTCGATCCACCTATCCCACCACCATCATCTACACCTCCTCCACCACCATGTATCCCTACTCCTCCTACACCTAGTGTTAGTACACCATTACCGTCTCCGCCTCGTCATGACGATGTATCTCGGAAGGACCCTTCACCATCACAACCTTCACCGTCTCCCTATCAACCCAGAATCTCATACCCTTCTCACATAGGCAAGACCAACGAGCTAACCAAGAATGACTCTCAAATAACAAAATATATCAATATGATTTCTCAAATGGGTTTCAGCATTAGTTTTCTTGAAGCACTTGTCCAGCAGCCCAAATTTGTTAAAGCATTTAAGGACTTGCTTAACAAGAAGGAGAAGCTGATTGAACTCGCCAACACACGCTTAAATGAAAACTGCTCTGCAGTCATCCTTAAAGAACTTCCAGAAAAGCTAGGGGATCCCGGTCGTTTTGTGTTGCCTTGCGTGTTCAACAAAACTGAAGAATTTACTGCCCTTGCTGATCTCGGGGCTAGTATTAATTTGATGCCACTGAGTGTTTGGAAAACACTATCATTGCCCGATCTCATTCCTACAAAGATGACTCTCGAACTTGCTAATCGCACTCTCGCTTACCCCGTTGGTATAGCTGAAGACGTATTCATTCAAGTTGGCGCATTTACTTTCCCGGTCGATTTTGTCGTAGTTGATTATGAAATGGACCCTCGTATTCCTTTAATACTTGGTCGGCCATTTTTGAGATCCGGACGTGCTTTAGTAGATGTGGCCGAAGGTGAGTTAATCTTAAGAGTCGGGAATGCCTCACAAAATTTCAAAATGGGGACGCTTACAGGCAAATCCTTTGGAAGCCGAGAATCAGTGAATATGATAAATGTGCTCGATGACTTTACCGTCTATGACAATTCTCTATTCGAGTCTTCCACTGATAATCCACTCTTTGAAGATAATGTGGATGATTCTCTCCCTACTTTGGACGCTTCTCCCATTTTTGATTCTCCACCGGTCTTCGATGCTTATGATGATGATGATTCTAGCTCAGATTCGGATGATTTTGATTGCACTTCTGAGTATCCCGAGCTACCCACATTCGATGATTTCGATGAGGCTGATACTCTATCGAGCGATTCTTCACATGATGAAGATCCTCCGCCATCACTCGATCCTACTTTGGACGATTATTCATTTGAGGAAGATTTCTCTAAATTTCTCAACACATACTTCCCTCATGAGAGTGATGCTCCTCCTTTGTTCTTTGAAGATTATCGCCTTGATCCTACTTTGGATTTGAAGAGCATTTTGTCAAAGGAGAAGAAACCGGTCGACACCGAAATCCGTTGCACTTATGATTTGACACCTCTTTGTCCCACTTCTGAGGACGATGTTGTGCTTCTTTGCGGATCTTCTTCACACTCGGCTGAGCCTGAGTGCTATTTTCCCTTAAAGGAAAAGGTGTTCGACCCCGGTATTGAAGTCTTTAAGCCATCTCAGTATCCACCTGATGAAATAAAAGGAAAAATCTTTGGAACTATTGAAGCCATGCTTGCACCACACCATACTTGCTTCCACCATGCTCCATCGCTGCTTGAGGGAACCTTGCCACTGCTCTTTTGGCTTGCCTTGTTCGCCTTAAGCTCTTGCTTATTGATGGATGAAAACTATGTCTTTGATCCTGGTGGATATGTTTCATGCTACTTCCGTTGATGATCAAGGTCGAGTCAGGCTCACGACTCGGTTAACAAAAACCAAGCGCTTCTTGGGAGGCAACCCATGCATCTATCTTTCCGCTTTCTATATCATAAGTGTAGGGGGGGACCCCTTTGGATTGCTATTTCCTCTCCTCACTTCTTAATCAGGGATTTGAGCTTCAATGATCCACTCTTGATGATTCTTGACGACCCGTGATTCCGTGTTCTACTTCTTCCCGGTTCTATCCTAAACCCTTTTCGATTCACTATTTTATATTTTCTCAATATTAAAATAGGAATCTCTTTAGTTGTCTTTTCCTTAGCGAGATTTAAACAACGTGCACAATGTCCTAAGTGTAGGGGAGTTTACTCCCACATGCTTAAACATTGAGTACAATGTTTATCTTAAGTGTAGGGGGGACTTCTATCGAAGTTAAGTGTTCTTTTCCTTGTATTTGTCCTCATTTTAACCGGAAAATCAATTTTTCGACATTTTTCAAAATTTTTGATCTATTTTGACCTATTAGTTGTTATCTTTGTATAGTTATTTTCTTTCTCTGCTAGAATAAACCTTTGAATAAGTGGTTTTAATTTTCAAACGTTGTGAATCTTTTGACTCAATCCGAGTTTACTCTAGCTAGTATCCTTAACATGTTTAAGTCAAGTTTTGCTAGGCTTTTATATAGGGAGCTATAAAACGCGAAAGTCTTAACTCTCACGGGTTAAGAACAAGAACTTTTTGCAAGTTCCTATAATTGATCCTAGAGAGTCGTTTATCAAGGGAACTTTAAGATGCGATTTCTAAACTTGAAAGAGTCTAAGAATTTGCAAGATCCTATAGGCAACTCGAAAACCCAAAACTTTGATTTAATAGACTAAGCATCCACGAGTCTCATTACTTGAGATTTTAAACTGTGGAGAACGAGAGATGATAGAGCCAATTATAAGTTCATTATTCTTTCGTGAATTTATGTGAGTTAATTATAAGCCTATTCTCCCATCGCTTGCTAATAAATTTATCTGCTAATAAATAAGGTTGTACGATTTGAAAAGTTACTTAGCTTCTAGCCCCAGATCGTTTAAAAGTTGCTCGGAATGGATTAGAGTTCATAGCCAAGGCATAACTTATTGATGCGGGACGTGAAGATTGGCGAGTCCGAAAAGGCCCTAACAAGGCATGAGGGCTATATTTTGTTGCTAAAGATCCAAAGTGATGTGAAGAATCATTTATCGAAAATCAATATGAAGGATCGAGACACACGACGTAAAGCAAAACTCCCCAAAAGTCATGGAGAAGTGTATCCGAAAAGACCCTAACAAGGTATGAGGATAAATAGATCCAAGTCATAAAAGGAGGCGGATCGTTGTATATCAAAGTCCAAAATAAAGATTGGAGAAAAATGAAGAAGTCGTGGTCCAAGTATGAATCTCTCAAAACTTCAAGTGAAGAAATTACTATATGAAGAGAAGACCATTATTTCATGAACGTCTCTCAAGATTTGAAGTATGAAGTCGCTGCCAAATATCGGTCCGAGAAAGGTCTCAAATCGCGAAGCGAGTTATGCCAAGATATGAACTTTATGAGGTCCCGAGAAGCAGTTTTAAAAGATTTGGTCATTTAGCTAACTATTGATTAAATCGTTCACTTTATTTTCAGACTAAATAACTATCGAAATAAGTCAAACAATGCATCCTCGTGATCATTCTAGACAATAATAAAATATAAGAGATACACCTAGGAATAAGGGAGTCTAAGTGAGTAATTGGCCTACATGAGTTCGTGTTAGTTTACTAACTTATAATAACAATGATCTCGTTTTTAAGCTTGGTTTGGAGAAAGTGAAAACTTGAGGATGATGATTATTCATAACATTTTCAAGACCCAAGGTATGCTTTTGATTTCTTTATTTTGTAAGTCTTTAATTTTCTATCTCTTTAATTAAGGCCAACGTGGATTGATCTTGATGAAAAGTGTAATCTTGCTTTGTGACTAATGCATTGCATGAGGACATTGCAATGGTCAAGTGTAGGGGATTTGATAGGTGTGTAAACACCCATCTTTTCTACCACTTAATTACAATAATAACCGGACCAAAACGTGTATTTTATGTCTTTTATGTCGGAATTATGCGTGGTTTGTGTTTTTGTTGTGATTTAGGATGAAAAGGTGAAAAATGGAGAAAACACGGACATTCACGGGCATTTATGGACTTTTATTGAAGAAAAGGATGAAAGACGAAGTCAAGAAGTCAAGAGTGCAAAAAGAACGGAAGTCCACGACCAATTCTGAAGATTTATCGAAGAAAAAGTCAAAAGACGGAAGTTTATCAAAAGCCGAAGAATTCAAGTCTATTTTATTGAAGAATTTAAAGACGAGTTCAAAAGAAATCCCGAAGTCAAAAGTCCCTTAAGTCCAAGATTAAAGAAGATTAGAAGAAAAGGACTAAGTACGCAATTAATGAAGATTAAAAGAAGGAGGGACTTAATTATGCAATTAAGAGAAAAGGAAAGAGGGGAGGAAGCTTCCTTAATCCTCCCCTATAAATAGTTTAGGATTAGTCATTTTTTATTTTGTTGGCTAAGGTGACAATTAGTCTTCCACATTTAAATACCTTGTCCTTTAATTTCTTGTCAATTTAAATTCATGTTATGCACCTTAATTACCATTTAATTCCAAGTAAGTTTTCATTTTTAATTCTTGTCAAATCTTTATTTTATCTTGTCAATCTCTTATCTACCTTTCTTATTCTTTGATTCATGTGTTTATGTTATGTTCATGTTCATGCTTTTATTTTGATCCAAGTGGGGTTTGATTATTTTGGTTAAAGTTACTTGATTTCGTGTTTTAAATTGTTTGTTTGTTATTACTGTTGATTCGTTATTATTATATTTAGATCGTTTGTGTTTATTTGATTAAAATTGTTATTATCCTACTACTACTGTTTCCCTTGTTCTTCGGGAAGATTGTTTGGTGTTTCTGATCTTTCAGGGTGAAAACTTCCGAATCAAGACAAGGGAGTGTGTTCATTCGGAACTTCCAAAGTTCCGAATCAAGTGTTCATCCGGAAGTTTTGGGATCAACAAAAGTTCCGAGCCAATCTTGTTCATCCGGAACTTTCAAAGTTCCGGACGAAGGAAAACTTCCGAGTCAGCTACTGTTCATTCGGAACATTAAAACTTCCGAATCAAGACCTTCATTCGGAACTTAAAAAGTTCCGGATCAAGCCATTCATTCGGAACTTTCAAAAGTTCCGGATCAACACTTCCGAACGAAACTTCCGAACGAAGAAGTTAGTTCCGATTCAGTGGTTGTTCATTCGGAAGTTTTAAAACTTCTGAATCAAGAGGTTCATTCGGAAACTTCCGAATCAAGGGTGACCAATTTGTTCCGAATCAAGGCAAAAACTTAGAGTTCCGAATCAGCAAAGTTTCGAACGAAGCATTGTTTTGGATAAGTGACATATTCAGATCAATTTGTTCCGGATCAAGGATTTTGGTAATATTCCAAGTAAAGAAGAATCATTTCAACCAAAGGTGACATTTAGGACGAGTGATTGTTCCAAACGAAGGTTTATTCCGAATGAGCTGTATTCAGGTTCTTATTAGCTTTTGTCTTTGATTTTTATTTTCAAGCTTTATTTTTCTTGCCTTTTATTTAATTGCACTTTAAGATTATCTGCCTTAGTTTTATTTTAGAATTACCTTAGTTTTAGTCGCACTTTAAGTTTGCCTTAATTAGATTTAAGTTTGCGTCATTTTACTTTAGTTTCCTTTAATTTCAGCCTCGCTTTTAAATACTTGCACCTTTATTTTAAATAGACTTAGATTTACTTTAAGAGCACTTTTACTTTTAAGTCTTTGCATTTAAATTTAAAAACACCCAAAAATATTCTTTTTCACCAAAGATCAACTAAGTCACACATAGGGGCCTAGATCAATTCGTTAAGATTCCGAGAACACGAACTTAATCTTTAATTTTTATACGGGCAAAAGCCGTGTATCAATTAATGAAAAGACTACCTTGGATTGCTAAATTCAACATGTATCGATGATATCTATATTTTCTTGCTTCTTCCTAATGCTCGCATTAGTGATGCAACCATTGAACAAGTACTCATCTCGAATTGAGTTACGTTGTAGATTATTCTTTTTGAGTGCCATCGAGGTCATGAACCTCATGATTAAGTGGCTAAGCTCATTTCCTATTATATTGTAGTTAGTTCTTGGTGAACAACTCTTCATCACCCTCTTGCAGATCACTAATTGTTTTTATAAGATAAAACAGTATCCCTTGAGAAAAATTGAATTTTCATCACTATAAGGATTATTCAAAGTGAGATTTATAAGTTATTGTTATCGAAATGAAGTTGTTTATAAAACACCTTGGAAAACTTAATTGTTTTCGTAACAAAGAAAATCTTTGTAAATTTATTTTTGATTCTTATTTAAGAATTAAGCATGAAAATATTTTTATTATAAACATGATGATAAATTTTTGACGAACTGAGTATTGCATCGTTAATCTTGAAATTGTATATAGTTGCGCGCCTACATACAATTTAGAAGTGACCATGCAAGGCTGATTAGTAGTCACCTTGAAATTATTAAATAAACACTAAATTTCATTGAAGATTGTGAAAGATTAAATTTTATGAGATCTGCAAGAAGTGAAAAATAGGGGCATATTGATAGGGACACCTACATATGTGCCCGTTCCATTTATTCTTCTGAGTCGAATTTACTCGTCTGTGGATATTGTCTTAATTGACAACTGATATCCCCTTCTTGTCCAATTCTTTCGTAGTGAGATTCTTAGGAAAAGTATCTGGTTACCGAGTGTTGATACCCGACTTGATGTATCGACATTCCTATCATTTATTTTGATTTAATTTCATTTGAATGACCTATGTAACGATCCTAGGAGCTTTCGAATGCGTACTCAAATTATGAAAACATGGGATAGACTCATATTCGTTAATATTTTCGTCTTGATCTGATTTGAAATTTTCTCGCGTAGATTATGCGTTGACCTTACTCTTTTAAGGTTAGTTATGTCTCCTAATATCCTTTAATTTGTGAAGGATTATGAGTTATTATTAGTCTTTTGAGAAGTTCACATCTTATCGACGGTAATGAAACTGGAAGGTTGATAGTCCCAGTAAAATGGATTAATTGATTATGACATGACGACATTGTCTTAATTGATGGGAACTCGAGTAGAATTCCCCTAGATGATAAGATGTTTATTATCGAAAGTGATTTAAATAATTCTTGATGGATGACCATATCCTGCATTTAGACTTGAAATTATACCATGAATGGTTGTGAATTAGTCATAGATATTATAATCTAGAAAGAACCTAATATGAATTTATTAAAAGATGTTTCTGTTATCTGAAACTTTAGAAGGTATTTGTTGGTAAATTACCTAGACTTTTGCCATTAAGGCAAGTTGAAATTGGTATTGATTATATTCCCGATGTTGCACATGTGGCTTGTGCACTGTACGTCAGCACCATTTGAATTAAAAGAATTACCGTACAACTGAGAGAGTTGTCGGAGAAAGCTTTTATTCTACCAAGCTAGTAATTATGAAGAGCTATGGTGTTATTATTCCTTATATTTATTGATTACCGGGAAGTAAGTAAATTGACAATCGAAATCTATATCTACTACGCACGATGATAGATTTGTTCGATCATTTACAAGGTTCTAGCGTATGTTTTAAAAAATTGATCCACGACATGGTTATCATCAATTTCGCTTCCGCGAAAAAGATTATCTATTCCAATCACTACATCCGGTACTTGTAATGAACATTATGAGTTTCACGTGATGTCGTTTGGATTGACTAATACACATGTAGCATCCATAAATTTGGTGAATCACGTGTGTAGGCTGTAATTTGATAAATTCATGCTTGTGATCATTAAAGACCATTTGTTTATTTATAATAATAAGAACGAGTTAATAATTATTTATAGATTGCCCTGAACTGGCCGAACAATGAAAACCTGTACCTTGAATAGTTAACATATGATTAAAGATTTAATCCTTTATATTAATTGACCGTGTGATTAATAGATAATGGAAAATATTGAATCTTAAAGATTAGAACCATTAAGGCTTTGGGATATACCAGAAAGAAAATGAAAATATGTTTTGACAAATGTTTTAACAAAGGATTTTTAAGGGATTATTCCCTTATACACAAATCATTTAACTAAACTCCTGTTTAGGGGTAAATGTTTGTGTGTACTTCTAGACAACTTAAGAAGAATTGATGAAACTATATAACTTATGACTTGAAATTTGAAACGACAATTTTCGCTTTTTAGCTAAGAAAATTTTGACCAAAGTATAACCAAAGATTTTCGAACATTTACGAATCTTAATAATTATTTTAAATTTATTTTGAACATTTTTTCTATAATTAGATGAACTGAGAAAATTTAAAACTTTTTGCGTTTACGTTTCATAAAAATTAAATATTTATTATTTAATTACTTGTATTAATTATTGACGCTTTGAACGTCAGATTGAGCAAAACTCATAAAAATAATAGTTGAGATAGAAATAAAACTTAGAAAATATGAAGAATGAAATTTTGAATGAATACGGTCATGATAACTGTTTCATCAGGGAAGGTGAATGTAATTACTGACACGTTATATAGAAAGGATAAAGAATCAATTAGGATGTGTTCCTTAATAATGAATGTGAAAAATAAATTGCCGAAAAATTTAAAAATAGCCGATGCTTGTAAGAAGGATAATATAGATAATAAAAAGGGGTTCACGGCTAATGTGAACCATTAGAATTGAGAAGCCGATGGCGTTAAATGTTTTAAAGACCACTTGTAGTTGCCTGAATGTGGAGATTTTGAGATTTAGTCATGTTGGAATCTCGTAAGTATAAGTATTCTATTCATAACATTTCTGACTAAATATATCTTTATCTGAAGAAATCGTACTGAAGGAAAATTACGAAGGCAGACACCACCTCATACATTAGTAAACGTCTAGCTATTGCAAAGGTCATCATCTGAATTTGATTTGATTTGGGTCATCGTCGACAGACTCACCAAATCTGCTAATATCATTCATGTTAATGATAGATTCTTGATGAAGAATTTGACTCTTTTGTATTTAAAGGAGTTGTGTAAACATGGTGTGCCTGTATCGATCATCTCTATCAAGATCCTCGCTTCGCATCGAATTTCTAGAGATTTGCTCAGAAGTCATTGAGAACGAATCTTGATGAGAGTACTGTGTACCACCCTAATCGAAGGGACGAGGTAAAGTAACAATACAAAATACTATAAGTGTTATTTTATGTATGAATGATTTACCTTTGGTAATAAACCGTATAATCGTTTTCATTTGGAGAGATTATCATTGATAATTATCGTATTAGGATCGAGATCGAATCTTGTTAGGATCTAAATGTGAGAGCATCTGTAAGCAGGAGTTGGGATGAAGACACCCGACATACACCCATTGTGAGTTGGACATGTCTTTTAGGTTTATGGTTTCCTATGATGGCGAACCTAACCTTACGAATTACCCGATCCATGAAACCTGAGATGATTGTTGAAATTAGGATCTGATTATTGACTGCCGGTAGTAGGGAGGAGGTTATGTGGATATGAAATGTAGATCTTGAAGTGCCAGATGGGTAGCGAAGTTATGCCAAAAATTTTAACCATGGAAAAATGAATTGATGATCCGGAAGATCATGGGATTTAAGTCCCTATTGTATGGGACCATTGAGATGATGTAAAAGATTGGTTTGAAAGGCATATAAGCTGGATCTACCCTAAGACTTCAAGAGCTGCGTGAGTTATGTTTCGTAAATCGAACTTGATAAAATGTCTATCAAGTGAGAATCTGATCACTTCTTGATGAAGTTTAGATCGGCGAAAAGTTGCATTCATCAAAAACCCGTGAACATCATGGATAGAGAAAGTAAGTCAACATTAAGCCTGATCTTATTTTCGTAGTTATGTTTGATGAAACTCGCATATTGTAATGAATTACACTTGTGAGAAAAGACCGAATGTGGAGGAAATACCCACATGGCTTTAACTCTATAAGAAGCGAGTAGTAAGATAAGATGATCTCTGAGGACAAAGATCCTGTTTAGGGGTAAATGCTGTGACAATCCGTCAATTTATGGTTTATATTTTATTCTCAAATATTATTTAAAAACATTATTTTAATGTTATATTATGAACTCACTTATTTTTGGGAAGAAATTTGGATTTACGTCTTGAATTAGAATCGACTACGTCTAAACCGGAGGATTCTACGTTACGTACTTACGTTTACATACACCGTTTTTGGTGACAGTCCGACATTTCAGGAAAATAAATTTATTCGTGAATATTATTTTGGAATTTAAATTTGTGTTGGTTCATACACTCACAAATTTACGATAAGAGATTAGGACTTACGTGCATAATTTAACGTCCTTTACGACTAAACCAGAAACCTTAGGATTACGTATTTACGTTTTTGAACTCCGTTTTTTATGAGACAATTTTTATTAGATTCGTTATGTGCCGTTGATTCATAATTTATAAAAACATTTTTCGTAAAACGAACCGAGGGCACGCAAATCAAGGAAACTAGAATCGAAGAATACCCGTAAATAAATAGGGATGAGACAAGATAACTCTTATCCCATCCCCACTAAATAAAAGGTCAAGCTTGTCAAACACACTTGAAGTGTGTCAAGTTTCTAGCAAAAGACTAGGACACTTGTCCTAAGTCTTCCACCCCAAAACCATCTACACTTTAAAACAACTAAACATAAACAACAATACTCATTTCTTACATGCAAAACTAATAAAACTTGTTAATGCAAGTGATGCCTAAAAACATTATTAGTGTTAACTAATCTTTCTTAGTTTTGATCACAACAAACCATACAACACATTTAGTGTAAAACAAAAAATGAATTATTTAACTAACACTATCATGAAGGTAATAATCATATCACTAACCTTTCTTAATCATACTTAGTGATCATTAAAATGATTATCCTTAAAACTCACTTTTGTTAATATGACAAAAGACTTTTTAATAAACTTTCTTTTTTAGAAAATGTTTTATTAAAATGGAAAATGAAAATTTGAAAATGGCATATTCCAAATGCTGTTAGAATATCCTTTGAAGGTTTCAAATACCTCAGATATTCCCACCCCGCTAAAAGACAAAAAACGGAGCGGAGTCTAGTGGCGGTACCTTAAGTACCTACGCGTTACCTTAGCGATATGGTACCGCGGGGTGAGATAAGGTACCGCGCACAGTAGCCGTTATAGATCCGTTATAACTTTGTCTCCTTTAAATAGTGGGTCAAATCTCATTTTCCAGCAAGCCTCTTGGACGTTTTTCTCAGCCCTCTTTCTATTTTCTGTAGCATAATCATTAGTAAATGATCACTTAAATTGTTTAGGATGTTTACATATGATTATCCTCTTGATCCCCTCCTTTACCTTGTTCAATGAGAAGATCACTCACTCACTAGTGTTGTTGTAAAACCCGCATGCTTTTACCATGCATAGTACCCTTAGGATCATACGTACTAGTTAAAACTTTCCTAATATAGCATGATTACGATTACTTGTTAGGATTTTACGTATTACGTACGTGTTAGAACACGATAAGTATTTTATATGCACGATCAAGTAATAATTATTTAACAATAATTAATCACGAACATGCGATCATGAAATCATGAACGTAATTAAAACACGAACTATTATTAATTACGTATATATATTTATTACGAGCGTAATTAAATATATTAGATCACGATATTTACGTAACGAGAACACTTAAAACGCGAACACAAATAATCACGAACGTGTAACTTATTAATTAGACACGGAAAACATTTGGGTTACCCTTGTGGGCCCCATTACCACGAATTTAGGAGGAGGGATGGGCTTAGCCCATCAATTTTTCACTAAAAAGGAAAAGGGATATTTTTCACTACTCATTTAATCTTTACAGAAGATTTTTAAGAAAACCTAAAAACCCTCCTTCTCCTTCTCTCTTTGTGCCGCCACCCATAGATCACCATACAAGGTGATTCTTTGATCTTTGATCTTGAAGATTTGTTGATTGTTCGTGTTTGTTCTTCGTTCTCTTGATCCACGAATACGGTAAAACCTTTTTAAACCTTTTCTTTTAATTTAATTTTTTAATTAATTATGAACATGTGATGTTTTTGTAAAAACATATTAATTAAACATAGATCTAACATGTTTTGATGATTAATTAAATCAAAGGGTCGATTTAAGGGGTGTTTTGGATTTGGCCGCAGGCTGCAACTGACCCCAAGGGGGTTTCGGTTTGCCTAGCCGACCACCACCAAGACCATATGGTCTTGGTTGGTGCGTGTGGGTCCCACGGCAGCAAGGTAAACACGGGGTACCCCGAGTTGGTTCGGGGTATGGCGTCGATTTCATGTCCGGTTCATGTTTTTAGCCTAGATCCGGTTCATGGTGTATGTTAGTTTTTTATGTTTATGAACTTATGTTAAAATTAAATTAATAAAATGATGTGATTAATTTAATAACATGACTTAGGTTATTTAATTATTAAAGATCATGAAATTATTTTAACCTAAGTATTTATATATGTAAGACTTATAATTAATTAATTATTTTAAAACCATGGATATAATTAATTAATTAACATGACTTAGGTTATATTATTAATATATAATAATACATATTTTAACCTAAGTATTTAACTTATTTAATAAAAAACATGTTATACTTTAATTAAATATTTTAACCTATAGTTTAATTTAATTACATGAATTAATTATTAAACTATACATTATATCATATGACTTAGAAAATAATCATGTAAACACTTAGGCTTATATACTTAGCTTATTTAACCAGCTTATTTCTAATTATGGAAACTTTCTATTTTTAGAAACTTAATTAAATAAGGCAGCTAATCTATTTATGGAAACTTTTTATTTTTAGAAACTTATCTATTTTAAGCAGTAAATCTATTTTTGGAAACTTCCTGTTTTTAGAAACTTTCTATTTTTGGAAACTTTCTATTTTTGGAAACTTTCTATTTTTGGTAACTTTCTATTTTTGGAAACTTTCTATTTTTGGAAACTTTCTATTTTTGGAAACTTTCAATTTTTGGAAACTTTCTATTTTAGGAAACCTGCTATTTTTGGAAAGTTACTTATTATTACACAGTAAGTATAATAACACATGAAATATCAGAAATACTTAATCAGAATGAACATAATATAAGATTTAACACAGTTTAAGGCTTTAAACAGTGTAAATAGTAAGAACACATAAAATAAGCTAAGACATGATATAAAACCAGCTATGTATGTAGTAAGCAGATACTGATTTCATGTACGTATTTATGTAGCACTAGTGTTTCAGAAGTAGGATTCTCGCAGTTCGTCGTTCTCGTTCACTGGACATAAGGTACGGATTCCCGTCCTTTCAGTATGGACATTCTTTCCTTATTAGGATTTCCCCGTATGCAGCCAACTGTTTTCCCGTAGTATAAGTATGAGTTTGATTGCTTATTCTTAATTATGATTACCTATAGCCATATACATGCATGACCAGTTTCACCTAGTTATGGAGGTACCATAACCATAACATTAGAGGCACTGATGTTATGACTTCACCACGGCGGAGTGATTGCTCGTGGCGTCCCTTCAACTTTTGGCCATTTATTTATATTTATCATGTGGGGCGTATGGGTGCATCCTGGTTACATGTTTTATTCAGGATTTAATGGTGAATGTGGTGTGTGCCTTGCATCCTTCACAAGGAGCTGATCCCTCCTACCCAAAACCAGTATATTAAATTAGAGGCAGCCCCTCTAATTTGCATGATGAGGTCACCCCTCCAAGTATTCATGCACGGTGGATTTTCATGACCTATATTGGCTAATGGTAAAATATGTTAAACAGTTTTCATAAGATAAACATAAGGCTTTTCAAACTATAAAACCAGTTTTATGAACATGTTCCAGGTTTTCCAGGACTTATACATTTCCGCTGCTATTAAGTCTCTATTATGTTTTAGTCATTCGACTATGTCTATATCCGTACACTGAGCGTTTTGCTCAACCGTTACTTTCCTTTCCATGTCCCAAAATGGCAGGTACCCTAGGAAAGACTCGAGCATTTGGAGGACGTGCATAGGATGGAAGCTGCTAGAGACTTCTTTTCCTTTTGCCTTCATATATTTATGCTTGTGTAGTCTTTCATTCCTTTCTTTTGCTTTATTATGTTTTGGGCTTATGTTTGGGAACCGATGTTTGATTCCGGTTATCCCTATGGTCATGTAATGTTTTATACATTTATCCTTGTATGCTTTGATGACATGCCATAATTACGCGTGACATTCCATTATCAAAATGGGGTGTTACAATTATGGTATCAGATCCAAGGCTTCGACATGTAGGCTCTAAAACTCGACCTGTGACTCGTGGGTAGTCACCAGGAGCTTCCTAAGCCAACGTCTGTTATTCTACGTATTGATGTTTTCAGCGCATTGTTGTTTTAACCATGATGTTTTCAGCACCTTGAGGTTTTAACCTTGATGTTTTCATCGATATTGTTTTACTAATATGGATGGACAACCGTCATTCATATTTAGTTATGTGTCATTGTTTCATGCAAAATGTTCCTCGTGAACTGTGACTATGTGGACTGAAACCCACTAGTTCATAATTAGTCACATAAAATTTTTTTCTGATAAGTTTTGACGTATGAGTTTCTTTTATTTATATTTCATGTATCATTGTTGCAGGGATTATGACTAAGTAATGGTTGGTACAGGACTGGCCCTATTTAGTCGCATGTGCTTTTATCGAAACTTTTAATTTTGGGACCGACCCATAGGCGTCCCCTCGCCATGTCTTTTGTTTTGGAACCGACCCATAGGCGTTCCCTCGCACACATAAAGGTTTTATAAACTACATTACGCATTCATGCACTGTTTTTCATGCATAAAATTTTTCTCATGATTTAAATTGGCATAAATTTTTTATTTTTTTTTTCATGCCCCCTCATAAGTTATTATGTTTTTATGTCAAGTATGTTTTCATACTGTCATGGTTAACTTCAGTTTCATTCTGATTATGTTATACACTTCTTCGTGATAGATGGTTTCATGTTTCTTCATGATAATTCCGTCTTCATGTTGATTATGTTTTACGCCTCTTTTGTTATTTACGCTGTCCTGCAAGACATTGTTAGATTTCATTGAATCCTGCTTTCATGATAGTCATGGTTGGTTTTCATTGATCATACTGTCAGGCAAATCATCATTGAATTTTGTGTAACCACACTTTAGCGTTTCTCTATGCAACCAGAATGAGGTATATACTGGCATTGCCAGGTTATCATGATGGTTTTCCTAACCGTTTAAATGATATACTTTCTTTAGATCATGATAAATGATCGACCCCATACCAATCATTTCATGTGCATTCAACGTGTACTCCTTGTACCGAAATCCATGTGTATTTCACTTACAATACTGCACGAGTATTCGCTAGTTGATTCTGAATCACCTCAGGCGTATTTTTAATTGCTGATGTTCTACAAGATTGCTGATGCCGCTCATAACTGGGAGATGTTACTAAAGGTTGATGCTGCTGACGTTCGGAGACGCTACGAGATGCGGATGCTGTTCACAACCTGGAGATCCTACAAGACGAAGACAAAGGCGTCGGAGCAAAGCAATTGGACGAGAAGATGCTTCACCATAAGACGATTTCCATCAATCATTGTCCCTAATTCTTAGTTACATGTCATACGTCATTCAACTGTCATTTCAGCCATATGAGTGCAAACTGGTACGAGCCGGCCACTCAGCTGAATAGTTACATGAATCACGGTCATGAGAATGACCGTCATGGAACTGACAGACAGGACGATAGTAACCACTACTATGACAGAAACTATCCTAAAAATCGAAACCGAAGCTCCGGCCGCGGACGTGATTAGACATACAAATGATCAGTAGTCCAACCGATCCGCCAATTCTGGCATAATAACCTTATATTGTGGTTATATTTGTTTCACATCTCGAGACACATGTCAAGACATCAGTCAAGACACATGTCTCACGTGTACTTTCTAAAGACACATGTCAAGACATCAGTCAAGACACATGTCTCACGTATACTTTCTGAAGACACATGTCAAGACACCAGTCAAGACATATGTCATGCTTATAGTTCCAAGACACGAGTCAAGACACATGACTCACGTCCAACTATGGAACATTTCTAAGAAATTCAGGGTACCCTCCAAGGGTATATCCATTTTGTTGTGCCATGTATTAATCAGGCCACAAGAATTTCAATACCATTATCGGCGCATCAGTGAGAACTGTCACGTTGCCGATGTCACTTTCATTTCTTTCACCATAGTTCATATATTCATGACCATGAAGGACGCCTTTCGTATTCCCACGCATACGAAGGTTTTCCTTCAGTTTAATGAAGAGATCCAAGCTGCTAACGCATTTCCTCGGACAGACACGAGATGAATTTTATCCTAATTATGGACTATGAACAGAACACCATGCTACGATTCATAATTATGTACAGTAATGTTCAGGCTCCTGAACACTTTCAGCTCGATTTTCCATCCGGAAAATCTGTACAAATTATCTATGCTTTACAAGCATGTGCGTTGTTAGCCATGGTCGCTAAATTTTCTAGCTGTCAGTAAGACACGACCACTTAATTCTTTTACGCATAGCCAGTTGATTATTCCAAAGTCTTCCTATACATTCCGGAAGAACCTACAAGGAGAAGGATGATACCATGAGATTATGTGTCGACTACCGTCGACTTAAACAAATCACCATTCATGACCGTTATTCTCCTCCACATATTGACAACATGTCCAATCAACCGTAAGGTGTTAATCACTTTTCCAAGATCAAAATCATGATCATGCTGCCAACAGTGACGAATGAAACAGCAGGACATGTCCATGACTGCTATTCGTACACGACTCGGTCATGCTAGATTTATGATTTTGAATTAGTCTCATCAAAGCTCCAACAGCATTATAATAATGAGTTTCCATGAACTCATAGCAAATTCATCAGTGTTTTCATTGAGGATAACCTGATTTCCTCTAAGCCTAGAGAAGAACAGGAAGACCCTATCTGCACTATGTTACAAATTCTATGACAAGAGAAATTTTACCCTAGAAATTTTTCCAATGTCAATTCTGTTTGATTACAGCGACATGCTGAATCACATGGGTTTCTACGGTTAATCTTACCATGACTCGGCTTATGCGTAAAGGAGAGAACCCTACACTACATTAGGTGTTCTAGAAAATCCTACGCTAGGAGAAGTCTAGATTCAGAGACTTAGAGTTTCGCAACCTCCTATGTATCAAGTTCGATGAAACAAGATATAGTTACGTTCATATCTTCATACCTGTCATACGAACAGGATAAGATAGGACACCAACAGACTCGTATGTTTTCATCATCTGAAATTGTGAATCGAAAGGGGACAAGATCTACATGGATTTTAGTTACCAGATTACAACAAACTCAGAAGAAGCATGATGCTATCTGGGTTATTGTCAACAGTTTGATCAAGTCTGCAGAATCCTTACATCCGTACGGATTTCAGAACAAACAAATTTATCAGACATGTTCCAGCCAAGGCTCATCTGATCACTTGGTAATCCCTCAGTTATAGGGACAAGCAAGGATTCACATTTGTGCTCCTTGCTTACGTCCACATCCTTGTTCTAATTTCACGCCTTGCTTTCGCGCTCGCGTTCATGACACTATTCACGTTCATGATCGTATTTTGGTTTACGATTTTACGTTCATTTCTTTTCTCATTATGGGTAGTTTGCAAGAACTTGAGAGACCAGACCCAAGTTTGGTATAACTCCCTATCCTCAGATAGACGTTTCTCGTCATAATCTATGTCTCACCTTCTAGCGTTTGTCGTTACCGTCATTATATGCTATGATCACGATATGTTTCACATGTCATGTTCATTCCACGTTCCTCATATCAGGATCAAGATATGTTACACATATCATGGATCACGATATGCTTACTCATACTACACTCGCCATATCTCCACGTAGAACGTTCAAAAAATTTCACGTATCACGTTCAAAATTTTTCACGTACTACGTTTCTTTATGTCTCGCGCATCGTTTCTAATTACATGTTAAGTTAGATTGTCTTGCATTGTAACGTTTCAGTTACCCTTGCACGTTAACTCTTATTTTTCCTCGATCGAATTTAGGGGATCTACCTTCCGTAGATAACCAAGAATTTCTTCGGATTCCAAGTCAAGGTCAGGAGGACCAAGATTTATCTTTAGTGTCAAGATCTTTCGAAGGAACCGTTACAAGAGGGAGGCCACTTATAAGCGGACAAGTTCATCTGAACTTCTTATCCGTCTTTCACTTATCAATTAGATATGTCCTTTCAGTCACGTCACGTTTCATGTCCTTTCAAGACATGTCACGTTCCGCGTTCCTTCTGCCAGGTCACCTGTACGTTCATTTACCTTACATACCCTGTCAGTTTGATTCGTGTATGTTTCTCCGTCAGTTACGTTATCTATAATTCGGGGACGAATTATTCTTTTTAGGGGGGAAGAGTTGTAAAACCCGCATGCTTTTACCATGCATAGTACCCTTAGGATCATACGTACTAGTTAAAACTTTCCTAATATAGCATGATTACGATTACTTGTTAGGATTTTACGTATTACGTACGTGTTAGAACACGATAAGTATTTTATATGCACGATCACGTAATAATTATTTAACAATAATTAATCACGAACATGCGATCATGAAATCATGAACGTAATTAAAACACGAACTATTATTAATTACGTATATATATTTATTACGAGCGTAATTAAATATATTAGATCACGATATTTACGTAACGAGAACACTTAAAACGCGAACACAAATAATCACGAACGTGTAACTTATTAATTAGACACGGAAAACATTTGGGTTACCCTTGTGGGCCCCATTACCACGAATTTAGGAGGAGGGATGGGCTTAGCCCATCAATTTTTCACTAAAAAGGAAAAGGGATATTTTTCACTACTCATTTAATCTTACAGAAGATTTTTAAGTAAACCTAAAAACCCTCCTTCTCCTTCTCTCTTTGTGCCGCCACCCATAGATCACCATACGAGGTGATTCTTTGATCTTTGATCTTGAAGATTTGTTGATTGTTCGTGTTTGTTCTTCGTTCTCTTGATCCACGAATACGGTAAAACCTTTTTAAACCTTTTCTTTTAATTTAATTTTTTAATTAATTATGAACATGTGATGTTTTTATAAAAACATATTAATTAAACATAGATCTAACATGTTTTGATGATTAATTAAATCAAAGGGTCGATTTAAGGGGTGTTTTAGATTTGGCCGCAGGCTGCAACCGACCCCAAGGGGGTTTCGGTTTGCCTAGCCGACCACCACCAAGACCATATGGTCTTGGTTGGTGCGTGTGGGTCCCACGGAAGCAAGGTAAACACGGGGTACCCTGAGTTGGTTCGGGGTACGGTGTCGATTTCATGTCCGGTTCATGTTTTTAGCCTAGATCCGGTTCATGGTGTATGTTAGTTTTTTATGTTTATGAACTTATGTTAAAATTAAATTAATAAAATGATGTGATTAATTTAATAACATGACTTAGGTTATTTAATTATTAATGATCATGAAATTATTTTAACCTAAGTATTTATATATTTAAGACTTATAATTAATTAATTATTTTAAAACCATGGATATAATTAATTAATTAACATGACTTAGGTTATATTATTAATATATAATGATACATATTTTAACCTAAGTATTTAACTTATTTAATTAAAAACATGTTATACTTTAATTAAATATTTTAACCTATAGTTTAATTTAATTACATGAATTAATTATTAAACTATACATTATATCATATGACTTAGAAAATAATCATGTAAACACTTAGGCTTATATACTTAGCTTATTTAACCAGCATATTTCTAATTATGGAAACTTTCTATTTTTAGAAACTTAATTAAATAAGGCAGCTAATCTATTTATGGAAACTTTCTATTTTTAGAAACTTATCTATTTTAAGCAGTAAATCTATTTTTGTAAACTTTCTATTTTTGGAAACTTTCTATTTTTGGAAACTTTCTATTTTTGGTAACTTTCTATTTTTGGAAACTTTCTATTTTTGGAAACTTTCTATTTTTTTAAAAACTTTCTATTTTAGGAAATCTGCTATTTTTGGAAAGTTACTTATTATTACACAGTAAGTATAATAACACATGAAATATCAGAAATACTTAATCAGAATGAACAGAATATAAGATTTAACACAGTTTAAGGCTTTAAACAGTGTAAATAGTAAGAACACATAAAATAAGTTAAGACATGATATAAAACCAGCTATGTATGTAGTAAGCAGATACTGATTTCATGTACGTATTTATGTATCACTAGTGTTTCGGAAGTAGGATTCTCGCAGTTCGTCGTTCTCGTTCACTGGACATAAGGTACAGATTCCCGTCCTTTCAGTATGGACATTCTTTCCTTATTAGGATTTCCCCGTATGCAGCCAACTGTTTTCCCGTAGTATAAGTATGAGTTTGATTGCTTATGTTTAAATATGATTACCTATAGCCATATACATGCATGACCAGTTTCACCTAGTTATGGAGGTACCATAACCATAACATTAGAGGCACTGATGTTATGACTTCACCACGGCGGAGTGATTGCTCGTGGCGTCCCTTCACCTTTTGGCCATTTATTTATATTTATCATGTGGGGCGTATGGGTGCATCCTAGTTACATGTTTTATTCAGGATTTCATGGTGAATGTGGTGTGTGCCTTGCATCCTTCACAAGGAGCTGATCCCTCCTACCCAAAACCAGTATATTAAATTAGAGGCAGCCCCTCTAATTTGCATGATGAGGTCACCCCTCCAAGTATTCATGCACGGTGGATTTTCATGACCTATATTGGCTAATGGTAAAATATGTTAAACAGTTTTCATAAGATAAACATAAGGCTTTTCAAACTATAAAACCAGTTTTATGAACATGTTCCAGGTTTTCCAGGACTTATACATTTCCGCTGCTATTAAGTCTCTATTATGTTTTAGTCATTCATACTATGTCTATATCTGTGCACTGAGCATTTTGCTCAGCCGTTACTTTCCTTTCCATGTCCCAAAACGACAGGTACCCTAGGAAAGACTCGAGCATTTGGAGGACGTGCATAGGATGGAAGCTGCTAGAGACTTCTTTTCCTTTTGCCTTCATATATTTATGCTTGTGTAGTCTTTCATTCGTTTCTTTTGCTTTATTATGTTTTGGGCTTATGTTTGGGAACCGATGTTTGATTCCGGTTATCCCTATGGTCATGTAATGTTTTATACATTTATCCTTGTATGCTTTGATGACACGCCATAATTACGCGTGACATTCCATTATCAAAATGGGGTGTTATAGTTGTGATAAAGATGAATCTATGAGCTAGTCATACTCATCATGATACCATTTTTATTTTAGGTCAATCTAATGTATTTATGAATACTTGGACTAGTTGTGTTCATCCAAGTTATTTGTGGATACTTGGATTTGTTGTGTACATCCATTGCATATGTGTTTGCTTGGATTTGTATTGTGTAAATCCAAGCTACATGTGTGTACTTGGATAAGTCTAGCTGAGTTGTAATAGATTTGATTAGGAGTTATCACTAAACTTTAAAGTGATGTGGTTGTGTCTTGTGAGTTCTCACTAAACTTAAAAGTAATTAGTAGTTGTGTTGTGTGAAGTTCTCACTTAGCTTCAAAGTGAAGAGTCGTGAAGATTGGTTCTAGCTTTCGATTAGAACTCGACATCTAGCCTTGTGTCGTAAAATGGTGAAGTAGGCAACGTCGTGAAGATTGGTTCTACCTTAAGGTTAGAACCCGACATCTAGCCTTGTGTCGTTAAATTGTGAAGTAGGCAACGTCGTGTAGATTGGTCCTAGCTAAAGATTAGGTCTCGACATTTAGCTTAGTGTCGGAAAATAATGTAAGCAACGATGTAAGGTTTTCTCCGACGAGAAGGGAGCTTGTGGATATAGTGGAAATCTCGAGTAGGTGTACTCGAGGAGTGGAGTAGAAACGAGGATAGAGCCTCGTTGTCGAACCACTATAAATCTTGATGTCTTCCCACTAGGTTGTCTCTTTCCTTACTCTTTACTTATCTCATTATCATTATACTTGCTTATTATCTTTGCTAGTGCATTTCAATTGAACCTAATCATTATGCAACTTAGCCTCAAGTAAAAGATAGTTTTGATACAAACCAAATTGAAAGTAATTTTAATTTGGTCACCAATCGAAGAGAAACTATTCAACCCCCCTTCTAGTTTCTACAATTGGTATCAGAGCGATGGTCACTCAAGATCTTTGAAGTATATTGTACTTTCAAACTTGGATCGATCCATTGTCTCCTCAAATTAGAAGGTCTAGTTGTACTAAAGTTTATCTTTGGTCAAAACTATGTTTTATTTGAAAATAGGTCTTTTAATTGATAATATTGCATCCCACTTAAGATTAGTAGCCTTTATGCATTTTAGATATACTCTTGAAATGTATCTACTAGTTTTCATCTTGCTTTGTGTAGGTACTCATGAAGATCAATCACTTAATTGGTTGTGGATTGAGTTACTTGCACTTGTAGAAGAATCATCTTCATTGATCTTTAACATCTTTGAATGATGATACCAAGATGATTGCGAATGATACTAGTCCTTGAAGACTTAGTACTCATCATAGTCATTTATTGGGCATAGAACTTATTCCTTCATGGATTTCTCTTTGTGGCCAAGGTACGCTTTCGTTCTTCCACACGCCCTTTGATCTTTATTTTGATCATTACTTGAGTATGTGCTTGTTCTCGGCATCCTTGCCTTGACATTTATTTGTGTTTTGTGTTTCTTTTCTTTTATCCTCTCAAACCTTTATTGCTTGGATACTTGACTCACTATGGTGATGTAGAGTGAGTTAGTAGAAGCTTAAAGTATCAAGCATGATTTCTATGGTTTGCACTCATACGGTTAGTAGGCCCTTTGTGGGAGAGAAAGTGAATCAATACCTTGCTCATATTTTGGTTTAGACTAAGACTATTATTGAAAGTGATCTTAGTCTATACTTGAATAATTGTTTTGTGCTTATTCATTACCAAAGCCGTTTAACGTTTCGCCGGAAAGGCACGTCTTAAACCACTATATATGACACAAGCTCTTCGCTGCAACTATTTGAAGATTGTAATTAATCCCTTGAGCATTGATCCAAGTCTTGATTCACTTCCCTTGACTTCTCTCCACTTAGTCGTTTTGCTACGAGTAGTCGTTTGTCCGTTTCGGTTCTTTTTGATCTTGACTTAACTCGTAATCCTTCGTTAAGGCATATTGCTTAGTATGATGATCCAATGATATTCTAAAAGGCTCATGATTTAATTTTAAGTATTTTAGAAAAACTGGATTTTCAAAATTTGGCGTTTTTCAGAGATAAAAACCTGCCTCTATAGACGGTTCCTTATCTCCGCGGCTCAAACCCGCGGTTCCTTATGGATAAGGTACCGCGGGCAGTAACTTTTGTCAGAGCGCCAGTCTGAGTTTTTTATTCTTTTTCAAACCAAACTCTCTCTCTCTCTCCCAAAAACACACAGCCGACGGGTTTTACCTTTTCCACCATTGTTGAAGCTTCCAAAACCTTCAATCACTCAAATTAATTGATTCCAAGTTGTGGGTTTCACTCATCCTTCATCTAACATCAATTAATTGTAAGTATTTTCTTTCAATTTCATCTATTTTGTTCTAGGGTTCATCCTTTCATAATTGGGGATTTTTAAAATTGAAATTGAATTAAAACCTTAATAGGAATGTGGGTTGACATGGTTATTTTACTATGATTCCTTAGGTTGATATTCATTAAGATTTCACTAAAACCCACTTGTAGAACAAATCCGAATTTAGGCTAAATGATTTTGGTTGAATGATGGATTTGAGATGAACCCATGAACAAGTAGGTAATGACATTGTTAATGCTTACCTAAAAACCTTGTTTTGAAAAACCAATGTTCTAATCCATTGTTGATCTAGCATAGATCATGTGTTCTTGGTTAATGATGGAATAGACACATTGTGAACATGAAAATGATATGGATTCAATCCTATGTTTGTCAAGAAATTGATATAACACATTTTCATTTTTTGTTTTCTTTTTTGATTTTCATATGAGTGATTGGAAAGATTATTTTTCGTGTTTAGGTACTTGTCATGTCTTCAAGATATCAAAAAGATCACGAACGAACACGAGCATACATGCCCTCTTACCCTCCTTTGATTCACTCTCACAAAAACTCGTCTAAGTCTCTTGAACATCGTTGTTTTCATGAAGGACGCATCGTTTGTTCCAATTTCGCAAATGAGTTTATTCGCTTCATGTTTAAGTCTATTGGGTTTGATTGTCTTCTTGATATTGATGAGCAAATATTTCCTTCGTTTCTTATGGAGTTCTTTAGATCATTCACATTGATAAGCATCAATAATGGTTTGTCTATACGATTTTCCATTATGGGGAAAATCATTATTTACACTCTTGAAGAATTCGGTGATATTCTTGGAGTACCATCTAATGGTCAATGTCGATTCACCGATGCTTGGAGTTTAGACTCTTTAGAATCGGCCCCTATTGATGCTCATTATGTGACCGTGCTTCCAACTCCTTCGGATATCATTCATACCTTTTCTAAGCCTCGTGAGCATCCTATTCATGGTAAATTTCAAGGAGCTGTTCGAACTCTCTCTCCTTAGGAATTACTATCTAGTGATATTAATGATTTCATGACTCCTGGGGCCGAAATCATTAGGGAAAATGCAATGTGTCTTGATGGGAATCGGGATTTAGTACCCGTTTGCCTTGCACACATGTTGTATTGTGTGGCCACCACAACTCCTTACAATCTCGCATTTTTCATGGCTAGAAGAATTAGGTTTGTTCTTCTTGAGTCTAAGTCAAGTCTTCCATATGGAATGCTTCTTTCTCGTCTTCTTAGAAGAGTCCTTATTGACTTTCCGTCTCTTCTATCTTATCCTTATCACTCCGTTGATCGTGTCATGTCTCCCATTCTAGGGAACATTTCACCCGAGATCAATGCGAACTCGTGTCAAGTCGAAAATACGTCTCAAGAAGAGTCTTCTAGTAACCCTCCCTTAAATTTTAATAACTTCATGTCCTCTTCAATCTCCATCTTGTCCTCCGATGAAGTTGATTCCGACTATCAATTTTATCTCAATCATCTTCTTCGAGAACGCCTCAGAAGTGAATCATGGAATTAGATGTTGTGCTCATGATGACTTGCAACACTCATCCAGGATGATTTCATGTCTTTCTTTTTCTTCAGTTGGTTATGTATTAACTTATGATTAGATTATTATTTACTTTGATCCTTAATATTGCTTATGCAATAATGATTGTGTTTTACATAGCTTTGTGCATGCCTTATGATAGTTAGCTTATTAGATTATGATCTGTAGTTAACTTTGGCTTGTGAAACTTTTGGGAAAAATCTAGGTTCATCAAAATTTGGGATGGGAAATTTTTGAAAACCTTCTGGTCGCGGTTCCATTTCGACCCGCGGTTCCTTATCAGTAAGGTACCGCCGGTCCTACATAAGGAACCGTCGGTCACTGTGCACGACAACATCTTTGCTTTACACTGTTTTCTTAATTTTGTGTAAACCTTGCATGATTTTCAGTAATAAACTGCACATTTCCTAAACTAGGTTACCTAAATTCGTTATTCACCTAAAATGATTTTAACCCATTACTAGTTTGGATCATCCCCTCACCCATTTAAACCCACCTTGTTTGCCATATTCTTCACACATCAAACATACTTCCCTAAACCTTAAACCACCCTAATCAACCATGGTGTGTACCAAAACCTCAAACACTTCCAAGACCTCCACCCCAAGGAAAACACTCAAAATAAGGGTTAAGGTAGCTAAGCCTAACTCCTCACCTTTCTACACACCTAAGAATGAGAATGCTCCTATCCTCATTTCTTCATCACCTTCCCCACCTCTTGCACCATGTAAGACTTCATCCACCCATGGTACTAACCACTCCATTGGTTCTACCTCCTCTTCATTCAACTCTAGAATGAATGAGCTCTCTTCTCCCTTCACTCCAAGTGCACCCTTGGAAGTGACCACACAACCCCAACCAATCCAAAGCATTCCTTTTGGGAATGACTTTGATGACACTTTGGTGACTTCACCATTTACTCCTTACAACTCACCCATTTCACCTACCTTGGAGAACTTACCTCCACACTCACCCATTTCCCCTTTAGGGAACATGCCTCCACTTTCACACACATCACCCTTGGAGAACTTGCCTCCTCCACCTCCACCCAACTCAAACATCCCAATTTTGGGTGTTCCACTTTCCCTCCTCTTGGGTGATCCTTACTATGGGTTTCAACAAACTCATGGTCCTAGTTGTCCATATTGTCTATATAACCACTACATCATCCATAACCTAAGGATGGACATGTATGGGCTACATAGGAGGTTGCAAGAGTTCTTGCTTGCCTTGTTCTCCATGCCTCCTCCTAGGAGATGAATGATGGAGTTGTCTTAATAAGAGTTTTCAACAAAACCAAGCCTAAGAAAACTACTTATCTAGATTTTATTTTAAGCTAGCTATGTATTAGTTAGTTTTTATTTGTCTTTGTACTTGCCTCATTAATGAATGTTTCTTGTTGTTGACTAATGGATTTAGCTTTGTGTGTTTATATCCTTTTGTGCACACTAATCAACTTTAATTTGAAATTAAAATTGAACCTAAATCTATCACAACCCCTAAACTTGACTAAAATTGGTTCAAAATGATATCCAAATTATTTTGTCACCCTTTGTCAAGACATTCTTTGTGAATGTGTTGCTTTATGCAACCCTAGCATATTTTGGTGCTAATAGAGGTAAAATTACAAGATTTGCATATTTTTGAAAAAGTCTTAGTTTTTCCCAAAACCCAGGAAAAACATGGTTTAAAGTCCACTGGACGCGGTTCCTTAAAGTCCCGCGGTTCCTTATCGATATGGAACCGCTGGTCCCTATAAGGTACCGCGGACAGTAAGTGGCTTTTGACGAATTTTTGGTCAAAACTTTTAAAACCCTATTCCCAGTCAAGATTCCTTGTTTACTCAAATTGACTAAACATTCCTTGACACTACACATTTTGTATTCAAATTCTTACCTTGATTACATTTTACTTATACCCCAACCTTGAGATTTCATTCTCACACCTTCCCAACCTTGAGAATTCATTCTCACATAACCTTGAGATATCATTCTCACACTCTCACAATGCCTAACTCCTACATTCCTAACCTTGACATTTCTTTGTCACAACCCCACTCATCCAAAGCTTCCTCATCCAAGCTTTCAAAGAAACCGAAAATCTCGGTTCGACCCGTTTGGGTTAAGAAAAATGAACCATCTTCGTCCAAACCACCCAAAAACCCTACCTTCTCTCCAATCAAGTATTGAAATGATACTTACACCATAAACCCCATCACCAGAGCTAAAGAAAATGTTCCACCACCACCACAATCCTTCAATACCCCTCAACTCAATGACCTTTCAACTTTCCCAAACCTCACAAGGCATTGTGAAAACATTCCCAAACCTATCACCCTACCACCACCAAACCCTAAGTTTGATGCCATACCCTCATCAAACGATTTTGTGTTGCATCATGGATCCTCGTGTGATTGTTGCCGATTTCAACAAATTGAACTTGCTCATGTGTATGAGAAGTTAAATTTTCTTGAATTCCTCCTCACTTGACCTCCTATTCAAGTTTTCGTTCCGGTGGACAAAACTTCGAATGATGCATCGTCGTCTTTTTAGTTTTTTTTATTTTTAGCAATCTTGGAAAATATCACTATTAGACTAGCTTATGCTTAGTGGTTTATTTTCCATATTTATTGCTTTTAGATACTCATACTATGTGTATGACTATCTTCTTTGTTGTATCTTTTTTCTTTATGTAACCTTTGTGTTATTTGTGTGCTATTTCATTAGTTCTATTTTGAGTTGATCTTGGTTATTTTTTTACAATTGCATATGGGTGATTCCATCAATTCTAAAGCTTTAACCCATTGACAAGCTTATCATCTTCATTGGATTGAAGTTTGATTTTGTCAATTACCTCTTTGGACATACCTAGCAAAATACTTGCTTCTAATTTGAGATTTCTTCTCTTTCTCCCTCTCAAGTTACTTAGTAGGTAGTGATCATATATACATTGGTGTTTCTTTCCTTTCTACTAACCTTTGTGTAGCATGTCACCTTAGCTCACAAACTTGGTGCCCCAAGCAAGGGGGAGCAACCACCAAGGGGGAGCTACTAGCAAAGTTCGATGTTCTTCAAAGACTTTTGCTAACCTTTTTGCTATGACAAAGGGGGAGAAATGATAGTGATAAACTAGTTAATAATTCCATATTTTGTGTTTCTACGTAAATGAGTTTATCGTTTGTCGTAATCAAAAAGGGGGAGATTGTTAATGCAAGTGATGCCTAAAAACATTATTAGTGTTAACTAATCTTTCTTAGTTTTGATCACAACAAACCATACAACACATTTAGTGTAAAACACAAAATGAATTATTTAACTAACACTATCATCAAGGTAATAATCATATCACTAACTTTTCTTAATCATACTTAGTGATCATCAAAATAATTATCCTTAAAACTCACTTTTGTTAATATGACAAAAGACTTTTTAATAAACTTTCTTTTTTAGAAAATGTTTTATTAAAATGGAAAATTAAAATTTGAAAATGGCATATTCCAAATGCTGTTAGAATATCCTTTGAAGGTTTCAAATACCTCAGATATTCCCACCCCACTAAAAGACAAAAAATGAAGCGGAGTCTAGTGGCGGTACCTTAAGTACCTACGCGGTACCTTAGCGATATGGTACCACGGGGTGAGATAAGGTACCGCACACAGTAGCCTTTATAGATCCGTTATAACTTTGTCTTCTTTAAATAGTGGGTCAAATCTCATTTTCCAACAAGCCTCTTGGACGTTTTTCTCAGCCCTCTTTCTATTTTCTATAGCATAATCATTAGTAAATGATCACTTAAATTGTTAAGGATGTTTACATATGATTATCCTCTTGATCCCCTCCTTTACCTTGTCCAATGAGAAGATCACTCACTCACTAGTGTGGTGATAAAGATGAATCTATGAGCTAGTCATATTCATCATGATACCCTTTTTGTTTTAGGTCAATCCGATGTATTTATGAATACTTGGACTAGTTGTGTTCATCCAAGTTATTTGTGGATACTTGGATTTGTTGTGTACATCCATTGCATATGTGTTTGCTTGGATTTGTGTTGTGTAAATCCAAGCTACATGTGTGTACTTGGATTAGTCTAGTTGAGTTGTAATAGATTTGATTAGGAGTTCTCACTAAACTTAAAAGTGATGTGGTTGTGTCTTGTAAGTTCTCACTAAACTTAAAAGTGATTAGTAGTTGTGTTGTGTGAAGTTCTCACTTAGCTTCAAAGTGAAGAGTCGTGAAGATTGGTTCTAGCTTTCGATTAGAACTCGACATCTAGCCTTGTGTCGTAAAATGGTGAAGTAGGCAACGTCGTGAAGATTGGTTCTACCTTAAGATTAGAACCCGACATCTAGCCTTGTGTCGTTAAATTGTGAAGTAGGCAACGTCGTGTAGATTGGTCCTAGCTAAAGATTAGGTCTCGACATTTATCTTAGTGTTGGAAAATAATGTAAGCAACGATGTAAGGTTTTCTCCGCCGAGAAGGGAGCTTGTGGATATAGTGGAAATCTCGAGTAGGTGTACTCGAGGAGTGGAGTAGAAACGAGGATAGAGCCTCGTTGTCGAACCACTATAAATCTTGGTGTCTTCCCACTAGGTTGTCTCTTTCCTTACTCTTTACTTATTTCATTATCATTATACTTGCTTATTATCTTTGCTAGTGCATTTCAATTGAACCTAATAATTATGCAACTTAGCCTCAAGTAAAATATAGTTTTGATACAAACCAAATTGAAAGTAATGTTAATTTGGTCACCAATCGAAGAGAAACTATTCAACCCCCCCTTCTAGTTTCTACAAAACTCTCTCAAATCTCTCTCTAACCTCCTTTTTTCCATCCATATATCACCATCAAACACCACCATGAACCAAAAATCTAGCCACAAATCATATGTATAATTTACATATGATAGAAACCCTTTGAAGATATGAAGATTTGAGGTGATCATAACCTATGTAAAGGAGTTTTCATGAGCTTAAAGGGCTGATTTTATGGAGATGTTCATCCATCCAAAGGACCCAAGAAGTTGCCTTGCTAAAGTTAAAGATTTGATAACAAGAACCAAGTCTTGTTCATCAAAAACCTCATCTTTTCATCACTAATGGTGGTATAGAGATTGTTTCTTCCTATCCTTTTGTTATTTTGAATATGTAATATTGTATTTTATTTATTTATGTATATGTATATGATGATGAATGATGATTAAAAATATTATGTGGGGATTTGGTGTTGATAGATTTGGTTAAAAAGATGGAAAACCATATGTAAAAAGGTTAAAAATCTTGCTAAATAAGTTGGCTGTATAAAAACAGTAACTAACCAAATGATAAACTGATAAAATGGCATAGTGGAATCAATATACAGTAATTATTAGGTCTTGTACACATGTGAGAGTTGGCCATGCAATGGAATCATTATAATGAGTGAGATATGATCAAAACAAGTTTATAGTGCAAATCTGACTATACTGTTTTGGACGAATTTTATAAAATACTTAGAGGTTGACTCATCAGTAGCTATAAAAGAATAAAATGAATCACATATCATGTAGTTTCTGTGATAAAAATTTGGGGTTCTATCTTCATGTAGAACTCTAGATATGACCATTTTAGTAAACTAGATTTTTAGGACTGATTTTGTATAAATAATATATAATATAAGCACTCAAAAATTTATATAAAATATATATAAATACAAATTACACTAGTTGATAATAATTATAATAAAAGAGTTATATAAATATTGATATTAATATGGATTATGTTATATAAAGTATAAATATAAATGTTTTTCCAAAGTTTTAAAACTATATACCTAAGTTTTACGTCTTTTCGGCTAAAACAGAAAGATTAACGCTTTTGTCAAATAAAACTTAGACGGTCGGACCCGTCTAATATAAACTTTTATAAACTCATATACTGATAGATAAACATATATAACAAGTAAAAACCGATAAAACCCGAGCTTTACAACATATAGACATTAATGGGCCAAAGTAGCCTTATTGGACTATAAACCCGACTAGTTAGTAAAACACTTATAAACTTATTTATTGGGCTTAACCCATTTGGGCTCAATATGTAGAGTATAATACTGATAATAAAAGTATAATGGGGCTAATGAATAGCATTGGGCTTGTAATAGGCCCATTGGGCATCAAAATGTAAACAAGATTGAACTAGTATAACTAGTCTTGAAAATTTCCAACACATAACACTAAAATAAGTAAATGAGAATATATAAACCCACTTGATCATCATATATATAAAATCATCATATGTATACATAATTGTTATTTTCATAAAGTCATTGGACATGAGTCTAAGACGAGTATTATTTCTCTAGGTTTCCGTGATTGAAGCACGTACCGTACATCCAAGTCGCCGATAATCGCCTTCCCACATCAACGTGAGTTCATAGCCTCGCACTCTTTTTAAAAGTTTTTATGAAGTATTTTATAAACCCGCGAGGGAGATAACATGTTAGTTTTTATAAAATAGGACACTAGTTGTCCTAATTGTTTGTATATTCATTTGGACCCGAATGATTGTATGACCCGATGAATGAATATATGACCCGATAAATGAAATGAAATGGATTATTAAAGTTAGGTTATGTCACTAAAAGTCCCATTAGCATGAATTGTGAACTAACGGGATTTGATAGACGCTTATGCATATAATAGTACTATTTGGGGACGATCACCCGAGTTCGCGCCTTGACGGTTGATCCCCGTCGTGCCACATTGATTGGTAAGCGAATTTATGTATGAGAAGATTTACACAAGCGTGATTATTATGACGACACGCTAATTTAGATGGGCAAATGATTGTCGGGTTAGCTACCCATTGTTTATTTTAGTAAGGTAACAATTTCATGCGGCTTATAATAATCCAATTAACGAAATACTGCTATACGCACCAAATTACAATATATTGCCTGACTAGCAATACGGGGTCATATTATTGATATTATGTTTGTGTTTTGGTTTTATATAACCATATTCATATAACGGTTTTTATTTAATCTATAGAACGTTTTAAAACGTATTGTATGATGTTTTTAACGACAATGGTTCCTGTAATGATTTTTAAGGCGAAAGCCTATATTATGATTTTAATAAAGATTTGTATAAACTGACTTTGGCTATTTTATGGCCTATTACAAAGATTTGTACAAAATGATTCTCGTTAATAATTTTATACCGATGTTATATTGATGGATTTTATTAAACTCTATGAATTCACTCGGCGTTATCGCTGACTTTTTCTTTTAACATGTTTTATCTCAGGTACTTGAAGGTAATTCTCGGGAAGACAACAAGAATTCATGGCCCGCACTTAAATAATAATTTCCATTCAATTGCTTTGTAAAACTTGTATGAAATACTATGACTTGGGACCTATGTAAATTTGATATTTATGAATGGAAATGCTTTATTATTAAACAATGCGATTTTCAAGCGTCTTCTATGATGTGAGTAATGTGCTATCCCGTAACACCAACGAGTCTTCCGCTGTATTGAATTGTATAAATTTGGGGGTGTTACATAATCAATGTCCTCCCGGATATAAATGGATGCCTAAAGTTAGGACAGAAAATGTGACTACGAGTGTTAGTATGCCTTTAAATGTTGCTAAGGACACTAATGATTCTATAATCACAAATACTGTGGTATCCAATTTAGCAAATGCTCCATCGTGTTCTAACTCTTCTGTAGGTGATACAAATAATTCTCTTTATACTGGACTCCGGATGCACGAAGCACATGACGGGGAATATCAAGCTTCTAATTAACTTCGTGGAGAAGTTCTTGGGTACGGTCCGATTCGAAAATGATCAATTTGCACCGATCCTAGGATATGGAGATTTGGTTCAGGGGAATATCACGATTAAAAGGGTATACTACGTCGAAGGGCTCAATCACAATCTTTTCTCGGTTGGTCAATTCTGTGATGCGGATATGGAGGTTGCTTTCAGAAAAAAGACATGTTTTGTTCGTGATTATGATGGGAATGATTTACTTACCAGTACACGGGGTACTGATCTTTACACAATTTCACTACAAGACGCAACTTCATCAACTCCAATTTGCTTCATGGCTACAGCTTCATCGACTCAGGCATGGTTATGGCATCAACGTCTTTCTCATCTCAACTTTGATACCATCAACTTGCTTTCCAAGAAAGATATTGTGAGAGGCCTTCCAAGTTTGAAATTCATCAAAGATCATCTTTGTTCTTCTTGTGAACTTTGTAAAGCTAAAAGAAGTAGCTTCAAAACAAAGACTACACCAAGCTCAAAAGGACGGTTAGATCTTCTCCATATGGATATGTGTGGTCCCATGCGTGTTCAGAGTATCAATGGAAAGAAATATATTCTGGTAATTGTCGATGATTACTCAAGGTACACATGGACTCACTTCTTGATGTCCAAGGATGAAACACCCGATGTTCTCATCAGCTTCCTTAAACTGATACAACGTGGTCTTCAAGCTCAAGTTAAAGTGGTTTGTACTGACAAAGGTACAAAATTTTTGAATTCAAAACTGAGAAACTATTTTGAAACCAAAGGGATTGAACATGAATCATCTATTGCTCGAACACCCGAACAAAACAGAGTTGTTGAAAGACAAAACTGTACATTAGTTGAGGCTGCACGAACATTATTATCCGCTTCAAAACTTCCACTATACTTTTGGGCCGAAGCCATGTTAACCGCATGCTACACAGAAAACCGTTTCTTAATTATCCCAAGACACGAAAAGACACCATATCACATAATTCATGATCGAAAACCTTCACTCAAACACCTTCATGTTTTTGGATGTACTTGTTACATTATTCGAGATGGTGAAAATTTGGACAAGATGAAAGAGAAAGGTGATGCATGTATTCTTGTGGGATATGCAACTCAGTCAAAGGGATATAGAGTGTACAACAAGAGAACAAAATTGATTGTCGAGACCATTCACATTCGATTTGATGAATTACAAGAGATGGCACTTGAACAAAACAGTTTAAGTCCCGATCTATAATGACAAACGACTTCCGTCCACAACCGCACGGAACTCGGAACTCAGGACCACAGCAATGAACCGTCAAGTTCAACGCTGGTTCCAGAAAATGTTCCTAGAGCTGATATGACAGTCTACACGACAATTGAAGAGTTGGAAATGTTATATGGATCAATGTATGATGAATATTTCACGGGGGAGAAACAAGTTGTATCAAAGTCTTCCGCTGTCACTCATGATAAGAATGATGATACCGATCATCATCAACAACCGGATACAACTTCATCTACTTCAACACGGGTTGCTGCAGATTTACCTCCTCAGAATACACTTAAACAATCGATCCTACAACATCCACAAATACTGTCATTGCTCCATAGAACACAAATCAAGCAGACGATGCATTATCTGACGAAGACGAATTTATCAACCCATTCGGTACACCGGTACACGAAACTGGAGAATCTTCTACTCGCCATTTTGATCCGTCAAATATGCATACGTTTTACCAACGACATCCTTCAACACATCATTGGACCCGAGATCATCCTTTAGTTCACGTAATTGGAAACCCTTCACAGCCCGTTCGTACAAGGCGACAGCTTCACACCGATGGCGATGTTTGTATGTTCGCACTCGCCGTGAGTTCAGCCAAACCGAAAAACATCAAAGAAGCCATGGCTGATCATGCTTGGATTCAATCGATGACGGATGAACTTCAACAATTTGAAAGACTTAAAGTCTGGGAACTTGTTGACAGACCATACGATGTAATACCATTAAATCTTCGATGGATCTGGAAAAACAAGATGGATGAAGAGAACACGATCATCAAGAATAAATCTAGGCTAGTGGCTAAAGGGTATGGACAGAAAGATGGTAATGATTTTGAAGAATCATTTGCACCAGTAGCTCGAATGGAAGCGGTCAGGATTTTTTCTTGCTTATGCTGCACATAAGGGATTCATTGTCTACCAAATGGACGTAAAGACGGCGTTTCTTAACGGTCCTTTGAAGGAAGAAGTCTATGTCACGCAGCCAGAAGGATTCGTCAATCCTCATTATCCTGACAAGGTGTATCGTCTCCACAAAGCACTATATGGACTCAAGCAAGCTCCAAGGGCGTGGTACGACGAGCTCTCGAAATTTATGGTCTCCAAAGGTTTCTCAAAAGGTTCCATTGATTTAACTTTGTTCACTTATAAATATGGGGATGACATTTTGCTTGTGCAAATTTATGTTGATGACATAATTTTCGGGTCTACAAACTCAAAACTTTCAAAATGGTTTGAAAAAGTAATGCACAGCAGATTTGAAATGTCTATGATGGGCGAACTAAAATTCTTTCTAGGAATTCAAGTTCACCAATCCCAAGTGGTATCTTCATTAATCAAGCTAAGTATTGTCAAGAGATAATCACAAAGCATGGTATGACATCATGTGACCCCGTTGGGACACCATTATCAACCACATCCCTAGATGCTGATTTGGAGGGATTACCCATAGATCAAACAAGATATCGTTCTATGATCGGGTCCCTCATGTACTTGACAGCAAGCAGACCTGATATTCAACATGCTACGTGTTATTATGCACGATATCAAGCACGACCCACTGAAAAGCACCTCAAGGAGGTTAAACGGATCTTTTGGTACCTTAAGAATACCATTCACATGGGAATCTGGTATCCGAGGGAAACCGGTTTCTTTCTAACGGCCTATTCAGATTCTGATCATGCAGGGTGTCTTGATACACATAAAAGTACTCCTAGTGGTGCACAATTTCTAGGACAAGATAAGCTTGTGGGATGGTCTTCCAAGAAGCAGGATTGCACGTCACTTTCATCAGCCGAAGCGGAGTATGTGTCTCTATCTGCGTGTTGTGCTCAAGTTCTTTGGATGAGAACACAACTCACGGATTATGGCTTCCACTTTGATAAAGTACCTATGTACTGTGACTCAAAGTCTGCCATAGCCATCTCCTGCAATCTGGTACAGCATTCCCGCACGAAGAACATTGATGTCAGATATCACTTCATTAAGGAACAAGTTGAAAAGGGTATTGTTGAATTATACTTTGTTGGAACTGATTACCAATTAGCTGACTTATTTACAAAAGCTCTTTCGAAAGAGAGGTTTGCGTATCTAGTTAGGCAAATTGGTATGAGATGTTTGACTCCAGCAGAACTGGAGGTTCTGGCAAAGAAGCCTGCTTGATTCATCTATCAAACATCTACCTGTAAATATTAATCAAAAAGCAAAATACAAAATTAAAAAATCTATGATAATCCAAAAATATTCTTCTCGACATGTATTTCAGTATAGATAATATGGACGTACCTAGAAATGTCGCTCAATAACGACACGGGGGTGTACATAAAGCTCGAATGAAAGTTGTAAATATTTTTCAAAACATGTCATTTCTATCTTTTTTAAAGGAAATTGTCTATTTTGGACAATGATTCCAAAAACGAGTAGAGCAATCTATCTTGGGTTGAGCTTGTCACAAAACATTCCACGTTTTGAGCTCAACACAATGGCTTGTAATCACATTCAGATTGCAACCCCGATCTAAATTCACGGGGGAGTGTACGCTTTTATATTCTTACCATTAGCAAAAGAAGTTAAATCTTCTTACACTTTAGTAGATTCGTCAAGACATTCAAAGTCTATGAACTCAAGTTTATGCTTTAGAAAAACCTTTTCGTCAAAAAGAATTGATTTTTCAAAAAGCGTTGAACACAATTTTTTCAAGAATTTCTCAATGATATTCAAAATCTTTCAAAAATTGTGTGTTCAACAACTCCTATCCTCAAAAGTTTAATGTGGATCAAATCCTCGTAATGACATTTCCATTGGATCAATTTTTGAGGGGGAGCAATTCAACTTCATGCAAAAGATTAACACATCTTTCTCCCGAAGATTTTCAAGACTATTTTTCAAAATATATTTAAATCAAATTTTGTATCTCTAATATCAAAAGATTTTATATATTAGAGATAGCGGGAGAAAATGTGATTTAAATGTGATCTTATATAAGACTCAAGCACTTTAACTCTTACCTACATGTGCGAAACACTTTCGATTATCGATGCACATGTGAAGGAAGAGCATTTCTGAAACGACAAAACTAGCAAGGTGTTAAATGTTTTTCAAACACTTCGTTAGAATTTAAAGTGGTTTTCATGGTTACGATCAAATACCCACAACATCTTTAATTCACGACGTTATTGGTGTCAAAAGGGTGGTTAGGTTTAATTCCTATGATCCAACCAGAACCGGAGGGATCTTCCCAGGGACAATCCAATAGATGATTAGAAGTCCTTAGGAAAGATGGAGTAGAATGTGAACGTAGCTGAATGCCGACTAAGTACTGATGATAGCACTGGAACAATCACAAAAAGGTGCTATTAATGATGTCTTGGTAAGCATTGAAGGGGTTGAAGAATGAAAAAGAAATGTAAGGATAAAGGGTGTAAAGAAAGAAGCCCTCCATACAACTTAGGCAGAAACCAGGTCAACACATCATGAAGACAACTCATCATGGACCCAGTGATGTGAAGTACAACCCTTTCCTAGCTACTCAGGCTTCTCTCAAAAGAAGTTTGTTTTATTGTCACGGAGATCGACACGATTTCTATTGACTTTCTCACTCCGAGATAGTTGATATTGAATAGGTGGCATCTGCTCCAGCCTCCGACCACTAAAAGTGCACAAATCAAGTCTAGAGCCAAGAGATCAATCAAATCTCGTTAGGACACACGGACGAAGATCAAGAGAGTCCTACGCTATTTCCTTGTGATATTGCTAGAACACTCAGAGTGATCCTACTTAGTATTCACAATGATGAGTGGAAATCCTTCCAGTGTTAACATCAAACAGCACTGCGGTAGGTCATATGCAAGATTCTTTATGAATTGAACATATGTAAAACTGAAAAGCAACAGTGGTTTGATTCTGAATTGATTCAAACTCGTTCCAGGCTTCTACGCAATATCCTTATGGTCTTGCCAGAACATTCAGAGTGATATTCATTAATACTCACAGTGACGAATGGAAATCCTTCTAGCGTCAACATCAAACCGCGCTACGGTAGGTGACTTGTGAGATTCTTATGAATCAAACTTGTGTCAACTGGAAAGCAACAATGGTAAGATTCTTAATGAATCAAACTTGTCCAGGAATTTGAATTGACTACTTTAATCAAGCGGATATTTATCCAATTGATTCAGTCTTTATGTTTGCAGTCTTGCTTTGAGACGGTCGACTAAAGAGAACGACTAGTACAGTCGCAAAAACCAGTCAAGGAGATTCTTAACTGAATCTACCTATCACATGTACGGTATTTAATATCGTATAACGGTCTTCACCGACCGGAGGTAAAACGCTACCGATTTAGGACGAATGTCAAAGCCATTCAGTCCGTGTCTATGTTTTGTCTCAAGAAGGTGGAGTCACGGTGTACTCAGCAAAGTCAAAGATTCAAAATCACATATTCATGCCCAAAGACGTATTCACCAATTAATAGTGCGAGCATGTGGATAAAGGCACAAGATCGCAAGATGGCAAAGACAAGTCAAGAATGATTTGAAGATCTCAAGATAAAAGACTAAGTCGAAAGACAATGACAAAGGCTCAAAGATCACAGCATGAAGGAACAAAACTACTTTTACACGTTCAAGACTCATTTATGACGAGATTCGTAATCTCCATTGATCTCCAAACATCAAAAGGGTATGACCTCACATTGGGGGAGATTGTTAGCCTCAAAATATTGAGTCAAACAAGAATGCTCGGTCATAGGTTATTATTGTAACATTAGTTAGAACATTGTAATAGGTAGTTAATTAGTCGTGGTTTACGGGCTTGGATTTAAACTAATTAAAGTCCAAAAGACAAGCCCGACCCAATATATAGCCCATTAAAGCCCGCATGTGGGTGGACTATATATAGTACTAATAACTGAATTTTAGTTAGTTAAAAAGGTGGTTGCTTTTGCAAGATCTTTCTTTGTGTTGCTCGTACCCAATTATATTTGTCGTTGATTCGTTCTCGGTATCTTCTCGAATTGATCACGATTTAATATTTGCCTTTTTTAGTTCGTTTTTCTCGGTATCGATTCGAATTGATATAACTTTTCAAGCTCGACTTAATTGTTTTTGGTATTAAAATTGAATGGTAATCTATTTCTATTTAGCAAAGAGCAAGCAAAAATGTAAAATATTATCGATACTACCTACGTATACGTACTACGCTAAAACACATTGCAAGTACCACAATTAACGGAATACAAAATTCAAATATGTGAAATACAAATTTATACTACAAATGCAAAATACAAAATATTAAAACTAGAGAAATGCAAAATATTAAATCTAAGTTTATAAAACTACACGTGAAAGTTAAAATCACCAAAATATGTCTACCATTACAATAGTCACATTATTAAAGATGGCCCAATAAGAAAACTCAAGCCCAGCTACTTAGCGATACCAACAAACCTAAACTAATAAGGACTATTAATGCAAGAAACCTCTAACTAAAGGACTAACTACCTAACCGTTAAAACAGAAATGGACTGAAGACGTAATGGTAATTATCAAAGTGGAGGATTAAAACTGTACTTTTAACAAACTATATCAAAATGAATTTTTACATCAGAATACAAATTTGTTGCTACTGCAATTGACCTCTTTTTCATCTGCTCTTTATATTTTTCTTTTATAGAAAGCTTATGGCCTACTTATTTGTAAATCTCTTAATGGATAGACTTCTATTACAGACTATCTAATAATGATTTTGTTATTAGAAGAGCTAAAGTCTGAGTTTTACCAATGAATATCATACTAAAGCTATCAAATGTCTACACTATATTACACTAAATCTACCAGAGTTCAGCAAATCTAAACATAGGATACCAACTAGAAAACAAGAAACTACAAAGCTATCGAATTTAACTATGCAAACAGCTTAAAAAGCAGATCATGTAAAACATGTATCGAGCAAGTTTAAACTACAATTCTACATCTAACTTTGACTAAAAGAATGCAGAAAACATAAATTTGCGCTTAACCATTTTCATCCAGGCCAAGTCCTTTGATGTAGTAGCTCAGCGCTGAGCTGGCTAGTACCCGAACACCTCTAATCTCTAACTGCTCTAAACTGATCTACTATTACGTCACCAACTGATCTTCAATGTGTCTCTACAATCTGCTACGGCACTGCTAATACAAGAATCGAACAAGACTGGTAGCTCAAACTAATCTGCTTAACCTGATAATCCTGCAAGATCAAACCGAAACAAGAAACCAAACATATGCTGTCTATACTTACAGCTTAACAGAAATATCTCAAAGAAACTGAATCAAAGGCTTAAACAGAAAATCTTCCTCAGCTTAACGAGAACTCACGAACTTTATAAGCAACGATAACAGCCTCAAAACTCAGAAACTTGACTAACCTATCAAATCTGAAATCAAACTGACTGTTTCTGATATATGAAAACTTTAAAGACAAAGAGAATTTCATTAAAGCTTATATCTGAATAAGCTATAAAAAACTGTTTAGAAAAAACTGTATAAAACTCACTAGCTTATAAGAGCTTACAGAATTAGCTTGCTATTTGATAACGGAGATAAGGAGATCTAAACTGAAAATGGTGAAGATTCTTATCAAATCAGTAAAGCAATAGAGAAAGAAAGGAGTTAAGTAAACATAAAGTTTCATTAATGGAAGCTTAGAACTTTAACAATCTAACTGTATCTCAACTGAATTGATTACGAAATTGAGAAGAATGAAAAATTTAGAAAGCTTTGAACTTCATTAATGGTGAACAAGAAAATGGTTACAACTGAAAACTGATCTTAACTGAGTTCTAAACAAACTTCCTAACTAAAAATTGAAAGCTTAATATTCTACTCCTATCTAAGATTCTAACCTACTGTGTGAAACTACACCTAGTCTAACCGTCGAAAAATGAGGCCTTCGCCTCTATTTATAGCCATTGAAGAAGATGGGATGACGTGTTTCTTCCAATCAGGAATGGACACGTGTATAATACGAGGATTAAATTCATCCATCTTCATTCCATAATTTGGGCGTTTCTTCATCTTTGAGTCTTGATCGAATTGGCTTGCATCTTCTTGTAGAGGAGAAAGAAAGGAGCATTTTTCCTTCTTTGATCTTCGGTTGAATCCTTGTGTATCCTTCTTGAATTGGTCTTGACTTTTTAATGGAGAAAAGATAAGATGCGACTGAAACTTTTTTCTCTCTCTCTTCAATTTGATGAGGAAGACGCGTATGGGGATGTGTTGACCGGCTTGGTCAATTGACCAGTATAAAAATTAATTTAACTTTCTCATGTTTTCCTTTTGATCCCTCATCTTTTCATTTTGTTTCAAAAGGTTATAAAGACTTTGAAGTAAATTCCTTTTATCCTTCATCTTGTTAAAAGTTGCACTTAAGCCCTTGATCTTTGAAAACTTGGCAAATAAAGTCCTTGAATCATCTTCTGTCTCTTTCTTCATCTTTTTATCAAATAAATCCTTGAAAACGTGTCTTTGCTCCAAAATTGTATCTTGTTACCTGAAAACACATAAAACACAAATACACGCATAATTCTGATATTTTACAGTTTAATATCAGGTATTTGACTGTGTTTTAAGTGGTTTTTGGATCATTATTGATGAGTGTTTTCACACTTATCAACTCCCCTCCACTTGACCATTGCCATGACCTCATGCAATGCAGCATTTTAAAGCTCTAGAATACACTTTTCTCATAATTAACCCACCTTGGCCAATTTATGATTTAATAAACTATACTATACTACATGATGAATGGTTTTGAATATTTACAATGCAATGCAAAGAAAACAATTCTATTTATATATTTTTGATTTTCTTGAAATAGGTTTGATGGAAATAACTCGTAAAGACTCAATGACTTGGATTAGGGCTTGGGTACCATGGACACTTATCACCCTCAAGTTTCACTTTCCCCATACCAAGCTTAAAAATGGGATCATTTTATTCACAAGTAAAAAGTGCATCAACTTATTCATGACAATTAAATGTGGAACCGGTTATTATTTGAGCAAATTGCTTTTGGCAAATTTGTCATTATTTCAAGTGTGAAGTATAAGAAATGTAAAATCCAAAAATAAGGAAGCACGGTTTTAATCCTAAGTAATCCTCTCATCCATTACTTGAAAAACCGCTCACAATTAATATAAGTCCGTTTCAAGAATAATAAGTCATCCGCCTATGTGTAAAATCCTCATGTCATGCTTTCATAAGTAGCTACACACTCGCTAAGGAAAGAAAAATAAAACTCACGCAATAATTTACATCCGCCATCTTTTTGAGACTTTGGATCTTCAACCCCGCAACCCGTCAAGGTAATATTGGATTGGAGCAATCTATCGAATCCCCGCAACCCGTCAAGGTAATATTGGAATTCAATAGTCACTATAATTAACACCACACTGCCCCTCTTGGGAGTCTTGTATATTTTTTTTTTCTTTTCTTTTTTCTTTTTTTTTCTAGCAACTCATTTTTTGGAAGCCGCTCTTATTTTTCTTTATTCCTCACAAAGAAATTAGAAAAGAATAAAAGGAAAAACACCCGCTAAATATTGAGCATGACATAAGTCTAGTACACATAAAACGTTGTAACTTAGAATCTTAAGACGTACTTATATCAACCATGAATGATTAGTCAAAAATGCATAAGAGATTACAAACCAATTAAAACCGTTCTTGATTATTTATTAACAATATATACATGCGAAGAAAATAGAGGTAAAGAAGAGAAGGGTTTAGCCACAAGTAATTATCATGAAGTTTATCTAGCCCTTTTATACTTGCTTCAACTCTATCATTTCCCATTTTCCACAAATTTAAAATCTCAAAGAATGAGATTGGTGGATGCTTAGCCTAATAGACCAATGAATGACTACATGGTTAAGGATACTAGCTAGAGAATGCTAAGATAAGCAAACTCGGGTTGAGTCAAAATATCCATGGCGGGCCTAATATGTCAAAGAAGTCTAAATTTGTTAAAACCATGTTTTTATTATATTTTTTTCCTTTTTATATATTTTTGATGAAAAATAAGGAAGAAATATATACAATGCAAATGTGATATGCAAATGAAAAATGATAGATGCAAAAAATTATGAATGCATATTTTTGGTGGCCAAAGTAGATCAAAAATTTGAAAAATGTTTGAAAAATTAAATTTTCAAGTTATCATGAAATCAATGACAAGGTATAGGTAAGGTCACTTCGATAGAAGTCTCCCCTACACTTAAGATAAACATTGTCCTCAATGTTGAAGAGCATGGAGTAAACTCCCCTACACTTATGACATTGATTACTTTGCTTAACCCAAGTTAAGGAAGAGACAACTAAAGGGTATTCATTTTAAGCACAAGGTTGAATATCACGATAGCAAAAACTAATCGAAGTGAACCAGATACACGGGCCTCCTCCATAAGCTCCAAGCATGAAATGAGAGAGAGCAACCCTTGAAGCAAACACGAAAAGACGAGAAAGGCACCCCTCCACTTCAACTCTACTATAACATCCTTTTAATTAAACCTAACCTATTGAAAATCTACTCTACGTTTTCTAACCTAGTTATTCATTGCTTGAGTTTTTTTAACCCTAAGTCGCTAGCTCGACTCGGCCTCGAATTAAGTTGTCCTTGGGGAAACCATCATGGAGAATAAAGAATATCCACTTTGAAGCACGTCTTACATGATACACTCAAACTTAGCATGTTGCATTTACTATAAGATCTACAATATTCGCCTCGATAAATGGAACGGTCCAACGTGTCTCAAGTTTGTCCACCATACGAAATCTCTCAAATATGAAGCACCCCAGGATCAAATACATAGTTTCCATCTCTACAAGTGAACAACTCCAAAATAGGTAGCATCACCAAAGTAAGCTCATACGAAAAGCCCAGATCAATCGAAATCACACTCTTAAGTCGAGTAGATGAAAACCAAGGTGTCTTAAATTTACGTATCCCAGGATCAAAAACCTTTCCCTTCATGGGAAAATAAGAAAATGAGCTCGTATCAACCATATAAGATTCCCCCTTAGATATCAAAGCATCATGAGACAATGAAGGTGTAGGTATTAAAACATTCATATCTATTATGTCCATATTGGGCTCCTCATCATCATCAAAATGTGGGTAATCTTCCATAGAAGGCATAGAAAAAGGAGGATCAAGATGAATAGTGTCTTGTGAAGGAGGTGTAATCTCTATGTTCCCAAAAAGCAAGTTCTCACTAAAACGAATCTCCTCTTCCCAATTATCACTATCATCAACCTCAATATCAATATCAACAAGATAAGCCTCTATGGTGGCATCAATATCTATATGAGAATCCATATCAAAGGTTTTGGGTTCTAAAGGTGCCTTAGGTGAAAAAGGATCAATCTCTAAGAGTATAGGATCTTCATCAATAACAAAATTCAAGGGTGGAGGATGGGAATAGAAGGCTCAAAAGAAGGTGTATTGAGAGAATCACTCAAAGAGATGATATCATCATAAAAATCAATAGGTGCAACCTCAAAAACCGGTGAAGAAATGTCAATGAAAGGTTCTTCTTCTATGGACTCATCATTATGGTTTTCATTCAAAGCTTCAATCGAGGAGATAAGATGATAAACGTTTGATAAAACCTCTCGAATATGAACATCTTCCACTTCTTCTATATGATCAACATTTTCATCTAAATTAGGAAGGTCATCTTGACATGAAAAGTCCTCAGATAATATATCATAAGATGCCTCACTAGAATCACAATCATCATCCTCTATTTGTGACAAATCTTGCATAAACTCTTCCTCAATCTCATTATCTCTCTCTTTAAACAATTCATCAAGATCAAAGTCACCAAAATCACTAGTAGTAGCATGAAAGTCAACATGGGATGAAATCTCAATGTGATCATGAGGAGAAGAGGTATCAATACAAATCTCGTCACATGGTTCAATGGAAACACCCTCAAACTCTCTTTGGATTGGGATAAGGTTCTCAACACTAGAAGAGGTTAATTCATCCAACTCGGTGTTTGTATTAGTGCTAAGAGGCTCGTCCCCCATGGTTAAAGAGTCGGTGGGTTCCACGTGAGGTAAAGGTGATGAAGGTGTGTCATCATTAAGTGTCATACAAATCGAAGGTTCCTCATCATCTTCATCTAAGCATTGTTTAAGCAAACGAACACGATTAGCAAAAAATTGTTCTTCTTCTTCCTTTTTATCAATCTTAAAGAGTAAATCATCTAAATTTTCCTTGAGGAAACGAGAGGAATTCTTCACATGTTCACTGTACATATCACCAATTTCCTTGTTATTAAACCGCTTGTTCTTTACATCATCCTCAAGATACATAATCTCCTCCCTTAACCACCGAGATTGTTCTCTCATTTCCTCGATGCTCATTTCTTTCTTATGATTAAGAGCCCTCGAAAAATATGCATTGTCTCTTTCTATTTGCTCGAATATAAAAGAAATCTCATGATAAGAAGGAGGATCCCTTGGTCGACAATCATAACCATAATGGGGTTCTTTTCCACAAAACTCACATGAATAAGTCGAAGAATATGGTGGAGGTGGATTTCCATAATTAGGTGGATTATAGTTTTGAAAAGAGTCTTGATTATGAAAGTTCTCATGATTGTAACCTTGAAAATTCCCTTTATCACTAATAGTATCATCCTCATCATCAACTCTCAAAGACGACTCAATATCACATGGTAAAGCTCCTTGAGGGGTAAAGTTTTGCAAGAGTTGTGTTTCCAAAACTAAGAATTGCCTATCAGTTTCCTCTTGCATATCTTTAAATTTTCTAACATTTTCATCAATCTTTTGAAGAATTGAGTCCATTTGAAATTGTGAAATATCCCCTTGATTAAAGTTCTGAAAATTGTTCTCATTTTGAAAATCTACATGATTTAAAAATCCTTGATTTTGATAAATCTCTTGATTATAGCATGGAAAATTTTCATCATTTTGAAAACCTCCATAATTGGAAAATCCTTGATTATGAAAGGTTTCTTGATTATAGCCTTGAAAATTATCATTATTTTGAAAACCCTCATAATTGGAAAATCCTTGGTTTTGGCATGGCTCATTAAAGGTTTGATCATGAAATGATGGTGGAGGTTGTGATGAAAAACCAGAATATCCTATATAGTCATTACAAGTATAGTCCATTTGAATGTTAGGTCGAAAATTAGTGTTCTCAGTTCCATTGTAAGCATATCCCTCCCCATAATAGCCATTGTTTTGATCACATAAATAAGTATCGTGTGGACCACCACAAGTTGAACAAGGCGAATAATTAGCGTTGGCGGATCGTTGTTGCAAAATCTCCAACATGGAACGAGTATCCATGTTTAACAAGGTGGCCGAGTGTATATACAAGTATAATGACGTTTAAAAGCTTCCTCGGGGAAGGAAGTAATACACCAAAGGTGGTATGTTTACACGTGTGCGAGTACACGTGTAAGTAAACACGAGGAATGAGGGAGTAGCCCTCGGTCGACTTTGAAGAGAAAAGGATTATCCTCTTCGAGTTTCGATATGAAATATCCACACGAAAGTATAATATATATAATTACTACTTGGGTGCAAGACCCCCAATAAAGCCTTCCTTCTTAGAATACGCACTAGTGAACGGGGGGTTAGGTGGCGCGAAGCACTTAAGTACCTATTGACCCTTAGATGGCATTTTATAGCACATCGCCTTTCTATTCAATTTGTAGTTTGTATTCTTCGAATTATTGCTTATTGTAAGTATTTATCTATTCTTGCTTTATTAAATTCGATCGATACACATGTCAAGGACCGGAACGCCCCCTAACACGGTGTATTGCCTCGGCAATACTTATGGAAATAGGTAACTTGGTTGTTCTTATACGTATACGTATTTACTTATAATATATATAGAAAAAATATTTTTGTATTTATTTGATTTTTTTAAGAAAAATACTATATGTACGTAAAAAAACGATGAAAACGATATAATATATATTTTTGGGTGTAATCTTTTAGGAAAAATATTACTTTTTGGATTTTTTTATTTTTTTGGTTCAATTCTTTAGGAAAAGAATTGATTTTTGTGATTTTTATTTTTTTTGTATTTTTATCTTTTTGATTTCTTTTTTATGTTTTTGATTTATAATACGTAAAAATAACGTTCACAAAGTGAACGGATCCCAAAATCCAATCGTCTCACTCGAAACCGTTAATCTTCACGAAAAGAATCGGCAGCGGCGCCATTTAATATTTGTCTTTTTTAGTTCGTTTTTCTCGGTATCGATTCGAATTGATATAACTTTTCAAGCTCGACTTAATTGTTTTTGGTATTAAAATTGAATGGTAATCTATTTCTATTTAGCAAAGAGCAAGCAAAAATGTAAAATATTATCGATACTACCTACGTATACGTACTACGCTAAAACACATTGCAAGTACCACAATTAACGGAATACAAAATTCAAATATGTGAAATACAAATTTATACTACAAATGCAAAATACAAAATATTAAAACTAGAGAAATGCAAAATATTAAATCTAAGTATATAAAACTACACGTGGAAGTTAAAATCACCAAAATATGTCTACCATTACAATAGTCACATTATTAAAGATGGCCCAATAAGAAAACTCAAGCCCAACTACTTAGCGAGACCAACAAACCTAAACTAATAAGGACTATTAATGCAAGAAACCTCTAACTAAAGGACTAACTACCTAACCGTTAAAACAGATATGGACTGAAGACGTAATGGTAATTATCAAAGTGGAGGATTAAAACTGTACTTTTAACAAACTATATCAAAATGAATTTTTACATTAGAATACAAATTTGTTGCTACTACAATTGACCTCTTTTTCATCTGCTCTTTATATTTTTCTTTTATAGAAAGCTTATGGCCTACTTATTTGTAAATCTCTTAATGGATAGACTTCTATTACAGACTATCTAATAATGATTTTGTTATTAGAAGAGCTAACGTCTGAGTTTTACCAATGAATATCATACTAAAGCTATCAAATGTCTACACTATATTACACTAAATATACCAGAGTTCAGCAAATCTAAACACAGGATACCAACTAGAAAACAAGAAACTACAAAGCTATCGGATTTAACTATGCAAACAGCTTAAAAACAGATCATGTAAAACATGTATCGAGCAAGTTTAAACTACAATTCTACAGCTAACTTTGACTAATAGAATGCAGAAAACATAAATTTTCGCTTAACCATTTTCATCCAGGCCAAGTCCTTTGATGTAGTAGCTCAGCGCTGAGCTGGCTAGTACCCGAACACCTCTACACTCTAACTGCTCTGAACTGATCTTCTATTACGTCACCAACTGATCTTCAATGTGTCTCTACAATCTGCTACGGCACTGCTAATACAAGAATCGAACAAGACTGGTAGCTCAAACTAATCTGCTTAACCTGATAATCCTGCAAGATCAAACCGAAACAAGAAACCAAATATATGTTGTCTATACTTACAGCTTAACAGAAATATCTCAAAGAAACTGAATCAAAGGCTTAAACGGGAAATCTTCCTCAGCTTAACGAGAACTCATGAACTTTATAAGCAACGATAACAGCCTCAAAACTCAGAAACTTGACTAACCTATCAAATCTGAAATCAAACTGACTGTTTATGATATATGAAAACTTTAAAGACACAAAGAGAATTTCATTAAAGCTTATATCTGAATAAGCTATAAAAAAATGTTTAGAAAAAACTATATAAAACTCACTAGCTTATAAGAGCTTACAGAATTAGCTTGCTATGTGATAACGGAGATAAGGAGATATAAACTGAAAATGGTGAAGATTCTTATCAAATCAGTAAAGCAATAGAGAAAGAAAGGAGTTAAGTAAACAGAAAGTTTCATTAATGGATGCTTAGAACTTTAACAATCTAACTGTATCTCAACTGAATTGATTACGAAATTGAGAAGAATGAAAAATTTAGAAAGCTTTGAACTTCATTAATGGTGAACAAGAAAATGGTTACAACTGAAAACTGATCTTAACTGAGTTCTAAACAAACTTCCTAACTGAAACTTGAAAGCTTAATATTCTACTCCTATCTAAGATTCTAACCTACTGTGTGAAACTACACCTAGTCTAATCGTCGAAAAATGAGGCCTTCGCCTCTATTTATAGCCGTTGAAGAAGGTGGGATGACGTGTTTCTTCCAATCAGGAATGGACACGTGTAAAATACGAGGATTAAATTCATCCATCTTCATTCCACAATTTGGGCGTTTCTTCATCTTTGAGTCTTGATCGAATTGGCTTGCATCTTCTTGTAGAGGAGAAAGAAAGGAGCATTTTTCCTTCTTTGATCTTCGGTTGAATCCTTGTGTATCCTTCTTGAATTGGTCTTGACTTTTTAATGGAGAAAAGATAAGGTGCGACTGAAACTTTTTTCTCTCTCTCTTCGATTTGGTGAGGAAGACGCGTATGGGGATGTGTTGACCGGCTTGGTCAATTGACCAGTATAAAAATTAATTTAACTTTCTCATGTTTTCCTTTTGATCCCTCATCTTTTCATTTTGTTTCAAAAGGTTATAAAGACTTTGAAGTAAATTCCTTTTATCCTTCATCTTTTTAAAAGTTGCACTTAAGCCATTGATCTTTGAAAACTTGGCAAATAAAGTCCTTGAATCATCTTATGTCTCTTTCTTCATCTTTTTATCAAATAAATCCTTGAAAACGTGTTGTAACACCCCCAAATTTATACAACTCAATACAGCGGAAGACTAGTTGGTGTTACGGGATAGCACACTACTCACATCATAGACAACGCTTAAAAGTTGTGTCGTTTTAATAATAAGGCATTTCCATTCATAAATATCAAAGTTACATAGGTCCCAAGTCATATTATTTAATACATGTTTTACAAAGCATTTGAATGGAAATTATAATTTAAATGCGGGCCATGAATTCTTGTCGTCTTCCCGAGAATTACCTTCAAGTACCTGAGATAAAACATGTTAAAAGAAAAGGTCAGCGATAACGCCGAGTGAATTCATAGAGTTTAATAAAATCCGTCAATATAATATCAGTATAAAATTATTACTGAAAATCATTTGGTACAAATCATTTTAATAGGCCATAAAATAGCCAAAGTCATTTTATACAAATCTTCATCAAAATCATAATATAGGCTTTTGCCTTAAAAATCATTATACGAGCCAATGTCGTAAAAACATCATACGATACGTGTTATGACGTTGTATGAAAATAAAAACCGTTATATGAATATGGTTATGAAAACCAAAACACGAACATAATATCAATAGTATGACCCTGTATTGCTAGTCAGGCAATACATCGTAATTCGGTGCGTCTAGTAGTATTTCGTTAGTTTGGATTATTATAAGCCGCATGACATTGTTACCTTACTAAAACAAACAACGGGTAGCTAACCCGATACTCAATTTGCCCATCTATATTAGCGTGTCGTCACAAAGATCACGCTATGGAAATCTTCTCATACATAAATTCGCTTACCAATCAATGTGGCACGACGGGGATCAACCGTCAAGGCGCGAACTGGGGTGATCGTCCCCAAATAGTACTATTATATGCACAAGCGTCTACCAAATCCCGGTAGTTCACAATTCATGCTAATGGGACTATTAGTGACATAACCTAACTTTACTAATCCATTTAATTTCATCTATCGGGTCCTTTAATCATTTATCGGGTCATACAATCGGGTCATTCAATCATACGGGTCCAAATCAATAAACAAACAATCGAGACAAATGGTGTCCTATTTTATAAAAACTAACATGTTATCTCCCTCGCGGGTTTATAAAACATTTCATAAAAACATTTAAAAGAGTGTGAGGCTATGAACTCACGTTGATGTGGGAAAGCAGGTTATCGGCAACTCGGACGTACGGTACGTGCTTCAATCACGGAAACCTAGACAAATAATACTCGTCTTAGACTCTTGTCCAATGAATTTATAAAAATAACAATTATGTATACATATGATGATTATATATATATGATGATCAAGTGGGTTTATATATTCTCGTTTACTCATTTTAATGCTATGTGTCGATAACTTTTATACTAGTTTTCTAGTTTTACCTATTTACGTGTTTTTGGTCCAATAAGCCTATTATAAGTTTATTAACTTGTGTTAATCCATTTCATACTTATATTATCAGTATTTAAACTTTACAAGTTGGGCCCAAATGGGTTAAGCCCAATAAGTACTTTTTATAAGAGTTTAACTTATTTAGTCCAATTATTAGTCTAATATGTTTACTTAGCTCGTTAATGTCCGTATGTCCTATAGTTCGGGTTTTATCGGTTTTTACTTGTTATATATGTTTATATATCAGTATATGATTTTTATTAAGTTTACATTAGACGGGTCCAACCATCTAAGTTTTATTTAACAAAAACGTTAATTTTACGGTAATAGTCGAAAAAGTCGTAAAAATCGTGTTTATAGTTTTATAACTTATAAGTATTATTCCACTACCATTTTAATAATTTATATACTTATTTAACCTTTTACATATTTATATAAATAAAATCCATAAGTTAGTGGGTTTTTATTTTACATTTTATACAATATAATTTTGAGTGCTTATATAATAATAATAAACATTAATTCTCAAAATCTGATTTTTATTTTCATCTTCACCAAAACTGCCATATCTTGAGTTCTATATGGAGATAGAAGCTCAAATGTTTATCACATAAACTACATGATATGTGCTCCATTTAACTCTTCTATAGCTACTGTTGAATCATCCTCTAAGTATTTTCTAAAAATCGTCCAAAACAGTAAACTCAGATTGGTACTCTAAACTTGTTTTGATCATATCTCACTCATTACAATGATTCCATTGCATGGCCAACTCTCACATGTGTAAAAGACCCATAGATTACTGTATATCAATTTATTCAAGTCATTTTACCAGTTTACCATATGATTCTTTACTGTTTTATACAGCCATCTAAATTAATCAAGATTTTAACCTTGTTTCTTATAGTTTTTCATCTTTTTAAGCATGTTTATCAACACCAAATCCCCACACAATATTTTTAATCATCATTCATCATCATATACATATACATAAGTGAAAGAAATAAAAGATTACATAATCAAAAATAACAAGAGGATGAGGAGGACAATCTTTATACCACCAAGTTGATGTAGGTTATGATCAAAACATGGATTTTGATGGAGAAACTTGTGCATAGCCAAGACCATCTTCAAGACCACCATGCTTCATGAACACCTTGTAGAAAATCAGCCCTAATATTCCATATAAACTCCTCCTTGGATGTTAAAACTTGCACCAATATTCCTCTTTTTGAATGGAGATTAACATATGTAAGTTATAACATATGCTTGTGGTTAAAATTGATCAAGTGAAGGTGGTTTGGAGGTGTATTTGGGACGGCAACAATGGAGTTGAGAGAGAGAGTGTGTGTTTTGCATGGATGAAGTGGAGTGAATGGTAATGGTTTGATGGTTTTGTGACTTAGTGGGATGAAGTTAGCTTCACATGGAAGCTAAGCTTACATGTGTACGCTTTTTGCTTAAATTTTGACACATCAAGTGTGTTATGTAGCTTAGTATTGCCGTCCATATTGAGTGGGGTGGGGCAAGATTTATCTTGTCTCATCCCAAAAATTTACGGGTATCCCTCGATTCTAGTTTCCTCTATTTGCGTGTCCTCGGGTCGTTTTACGAAAAACGTTTTTATAAATTATGAATCAACGGCACAAAACGAATCCAATAAAAATTGTCTCATCAAAAACGGAGTTCGAAAACGTAAATACGTAATCCTAAGGTTTCTGTTTTATTCGTAAAGGACGCTAAATTAAAATCGTAAGTCCTAATCTCTTCTCGTAAATTTGTGAGTTTATGAACCAACACAAATTTAAAACTCCAAAATAATATTCACCGATAAATTTATTTTCTGAAATGTCGGACTGTCACCAAAGACGGTGTATGTAAACGTAAGCACGTAACGTTGAATCCTCCGGTTTAGACGTAGTCGATGCTACTTCAAGACGTAAATCCAAATTTCTTCCCAAAAATAAGTGAGTTCATATTATAACATTAAAATAATATTTTTAATTAAATATTGAGAATAAAATATCAATCATAAATTGACGGATTGTCACAGCATTTACCCCTAAACAGGATCTTTGTCCTCAAAGATCATCTTACTACTCGCTTCTTATAGAGTTAAAGCCATGTGGTTACTTCCTCCACATTCGGTCTTTTTCTCACAAGTGTAATTCATTACAATACGCGAGTTCTATCAAACATAACTACGGGAATAAGATCAGGCTTAATGTTGACTTACTTTCTCTATCCATGATGTTCACGGGTTTTTGATGAATGCAACTTTTCGCCGATCTAAGCTTTATTAAGAAGAATTCAGATTTTCACTTGATAGATATTCCATCAAGTTCGATATACGAAACATAATTCACGCAGCTCTTGAAGTCCTAGGGTAGATCCAGCTTATATGCCTTTCAAACCAAATCTTTTACATCATCTCAATGGTCCCATACAATGGGGACTTATATCCCATGATTTGTCAGATCATTAATTCATTTTCCAAGGTTAAAAATTTTGGCATAACTTTGCTACCCATCTGGCACTTCAAGATCTACATTTCATATTCACATAACCTCTTGCCCACTACCGGCAGTCAATAATCAGATCCTAATTTCAACAATCATTTTAGGTCTTGCGGGTCGGATATTTTGTAAGGTTAGGTTCGCCATCATAGGAAACCTTAAACCTAAAAGACATGTCCAACTCACAGTGGGTGTATGTCGGATGTCTTCATCTCAACTCTTGCTTACAGATGCTCTAATATTTAGATCCTAACAAGATTCGATCTCAATCCTAATACGATGATTATCAATGAGAATATCTCCAAAGGAAAACGATTATGCGGTTTATTACCAAAGGTCAATCATTTAAATATAAAACAGCACTTATAGTATTTTGTATCGTTACTTTACCTCGTCCCTTCGATTTGGGGTGGTAAACAGTACTCTCATCAAGGTTCGTTCTCAATGATTTCTGAGCAAATCTCTAGAAATTCGATGCGAAGCGAGGATCTTGATAAAGATGTTCGATACAGGCACACTATGTTTACATAACTCTTTTGCATTTATCATTAACGGGAATGATATTAGCAGATTTGGTCAGTCTGTCGACGATGACCCAAATCGAATCAAATTCAGATGATGACCTTTGCAATAGCTAGACGTTTACTAATGTATGAGACGATGTATGCCTTCATAATTTGCCATTAGTACAACTTCTTCAGACAATTATACTTCTAGTCATAAATGACATAAATAGAATACTTATACTTACAAATTCCAGCATAACTCTATCTCACAATCCTCCATATTTAGACAATCACAAACGGCCTTTTAAACATTTAACGCTATCGGCTTCTCAATTTTAATGGTTCACATTAGACGTGAAACCTTTCACTATTTATATTATCCTTTTTTACAAACATTGTTTATTTTTATATCGTTCGGCAATTTATTTTGCACCTTCATTATTAAGGAACACATCCTAATTGGTTCTTTATATTTTCTACATAATGTGTCAGTATTTATATTCATTTTTCCTGATGATATAACTATCATGTCCATATTCAAAAATTATTTCTTCACATTTTCTGAGTTTTAGTTTCTTCTCAACTATCATTTTTATCTGTTTTACTCAATCCGTCATCTAAAGCGTCGATAATTATTATAATTAATTAAATAATAATTATTTAATTTTTATGAGACGTAAACGTAAAAAATTTAAATTTCTTAGTTCGACCAATTATATAAAGTGTTCAAAATAAATTTGAATTTAATTAACAAGATTTTTGTTGATTTATCGAAAATATTTAATAAGATTCGTAAATGTTCGAAAAACCTTTGTTTGTACTTTGGTCAAAGTTTTCTTAGTTGAAAAGTAAAAATTGTCATTTCAAATTTCAAGTTATGGTTTAAATGGGTTTCCTCAATCCTTTTTAGGTTGTCTTAAGGTATACACAAACATTTACCCCTAAACAGAAGTTTAGTTAAATGGTTTGTGTATAAGGGAATAATCCCTAAAAATCCTTTGTTAAAACATTTGTCAAAAAAGCCAAAAGTCTTAAAAGGGCTCTTAATTTTTGAAGAGTCAATATATTCCATTATCTATTAATCACACGGTTAAATCATGTAAAGTATTAAGTCTTAAGTCTTATGTTAAATATTCAAAGTACAGGTTTTTATCGTTCGGCCAATTCAGGACAATCTATAAATAATTATTAACTCATTCTTATTCTTATAAACAAACAAATGGTCCTTAATGATCACAAGCATGAATTTATCAAATTACAGCCTACACACGTGATTCACCAAATTTATGAATGCTACATGTGTATTAGTCAATCCAAACGAAATTACGTGAAACTCATAATGTTCATTACAAGTATCGGATGTAGTGATTGGAATACATAATCTTTTTCGCAGATGCGAAGTTGATGATAACCATGCCGTGGATCAAATCTTTAAAACATACGCTAGAACCTTGTAAATGATCGAACAAATCTTCCATTTCGAGTTATGGATATCGTTTTCGATTTTCAATTTACTCAGTTCACAGTAATCTATAAATATAACGAATGATAACACCGTAGCTCTCCATAATGACGAGCTTGGTAGAATAAAATCTTTCTCCGACAACTCTCTCAGTTGTACGGTAATTCCTTTAATTTAGATGGTGCTGACGTACAGTGCACAAGCCACAGGTGCAGCACCGAGAATAAAATCAATACCAATTTCAATCTGCCTTAATGGCAAAAGTCTAGGTGATTCACCAACAAATACCTTCTAAAATTTCTGATAACATAAACATCTTTTAATAAATTCATATTAGGTTCTTCTAGATTACCATATCTATAACTAGTTCACAACCATTTACGGTATAATTTTAAGTCTAAACGCAGGATATAATCATCCATCAAGAATTAGTTAGATCACTTTTGATGATCAACATCTTATCATTTAGGGGAATTCTATTCGAGTTCCCATCAATTAAGACAATGTAGTCATGTCATAATCAATCAATCCAATCTACGGGCATTACCAACTTTTCAGCTTTATTGCCGTCGATAAGATGTGAACTTCTCAAAAGACTAATAATAACTCATAATCCTTCACAATTCAAGGATATCTGGAGACATAACTAACCTTAAAAGAGTAAGGTCAACGCATAATCTACGCGAGAGAATTTCAAATCAGATACAAACGAAAACATTAACGAATATGAATATATCCCATGTTTTCATAATTTGAGTACGCATTCGAAAGCTCCTCGGATTGTTACCCAGGTCATTCAAATGAAATCTAATCAAAAGAAATGATAGGAACGTTGATACATCCAGTCGGGTATCAACACTCGGTAATCGGATACTTTTTCAAAGAATCTCATCACGGGATAATTGGACAAGAAAGAATTGTCAATTGTCAAATAAGATAATTTCCACAGATCAGTAAATTCGACTCGGAATAATAGATGCTACAGGCACATATGTAGGTGTCCCTAACACTATGTCCCTATTTTTCACTTCTTGCAGATCTCATAAATTTTAATCTTTCACAATCGTTAAAGGAAATTTAGTGTTTATTAATCAGTTTTATGGTGACTACTAATCAGCCTTGCATGGTCCATTCCAAATTGTATGTAGGCGCGCAACTATATACAATTTCAAGATTGACGATGCAATACTCAGTTCGTCAAAACTTTATCATCATGTTTATAATAAAAACATTTACAAAGATTTTCTTTGTAATGAAAACAATTGAGTTTTCCAAGGTATTTCATAATCAACTTAATTTCAATAATGATTATTTATAAATCTCACTTTGAATAATCCTTATAGTGATGAAAATTAAATTTTCTCAAAGGATACTGTTTTATCTTATAAAAATAATGAGTGATCTGCAAAAGAGTGATGAAAAGTTGTTCATCAAGAACTAACTACAATAAGATAGGAAATGAGCTTAGCCAACTAATCATGAGGTTCATGATCTCGATGGCACTCAAATGAATAATCCACAACGTAACTCAAATCAAGATGAGTACTTGTTCAATGGTTGCATCACTAATGCGAGCATTAGGAAGAAGCAAGAAAAGATATATATCATCGATACATGTAGAATTTAGTAATCAAAGGTAGTCTTTTCATTAATCACAAACAAGTCAAAATTGTACCGTAGCACATTACCTGTCACTATGTCATACAATTCTCAGAACTCATCCTACCAACTGATATCTCAGTTAAGTTAGGGATTTTTAAAAGATACCACAATGAGTACTAATCTACAAGAGTCATTAGGTGTTCCACATGTCCCAGAAGATCCATCGGTCCCAATTCAGAAGAAGATTTCTTCAATTTATTTATTGGACACTGGGCATCCTCATCATTGGACAATGGCCTAGGAACCACACTTGACACAAACTAACAATCATTTAAAAACTAATAATCCAATCAAAGAACTTAACGATTTCCTCTTAACAATTTCTTATTCCATATGGGTTAAATTTTACTTCATTCAAGTTTCAATCAACTTATACTCAAATCGATATCCTACCTCATTTTCCAATACTTTCAGCCTTATTTATAAACCTTAAAAGGGCAATAAAAACTGATATAATCAACACTTAATTTCCAATCCTATAGCTCTTACAACAACAATTATCAAATGAGTCACTAGTATGAAATGACTTGATCATTCAACTAGACTTCTCGAAAAGGTACTAGTGACATGAGGCTTTTGGGTAATGGTTCCAATGACAGCCTCAAGTGCAACATTCACCCTTTCGATTTCAGTTTAAGAATTGGATGACAACGAATCAGATGACATCTTTCTAGGTGGTAACGTTTTGTCAAACTCCACTCTATAAGGAAAGATCGTCATGACATCGATATCAGATTTAATCTGGCCAATTCTTTTTCAATATCACAATCAACTAATATCTACATTTCTACGAATATCAACCATTTGTTGGGATCATAAATATCCACAACTTGGTTTAGATCTAGGATAGCTATAATTCCTACGAGAATAGCTTCGATTAATTTACTAGGGGAGTTAGGGTTTCTTGTGACAATCTACGTCGTATAAATACCTCGTATAAATATAGAAATAATCATCAAAGAATCATGTAATCAAATTACATCATATGTATATATATATAATCTAAGTTATATATATATATTAAAATAACACTTCTCAGTCTGGCCTTGTCGGTAACTCGGGAATTCTTCGGCACCGTCATAGTCAAAAGATTTTTAGAAATTTTTAGAAAAATGTTTATAGTTAAAAGATTTTGAAATGTTTTATTCAAAACCTTGGTTTTAAAAATCTTTCGTTCTCTATAACGAGAGCTCTGGTACCAAACTGTAACACCCCCAAATTTATATAACTCAATACAGCGGAAGACTAGTTGGTGTTACGGGATAACACATTACTCACATCATAGACAACACTTGAAAGTTGCGTTGTTTTAATAATAAGGCATTTCCATTCATAAATATCAAAGTTACATAGGTCCCAAGTCATATTATTTAATACAGGTTTTACAAAGCATTTGAATGGAAATTATAATTTAAATGCGGGCCATGAATTCTTGTCGTCTTCCCGTGAATTACCTTCAAGTACCTGAGATAAAACATGTTAAAAGAAAAGGTCAGCGATAACGCCGAGTGAATTCATAGAGTTTAATAAAATCCGTCAATATAATATCAGTATAAAATTATTACTGAAAATCATTTGGTATAAATCATTTTAATAGGCCATAAAATAGCCAAAGTCATTTTATACAAATCTTCATCAAAATCATAATATAGGCGTTTGCCTTAAAAATTATTATACGAGCCAATGTCGTAAAAACATCATACGATACGTCTTATGACGTTGTATGAAAATAAAAACCGTTATATGAATATGGTTATGAAAACCAAAACACGAACATAATATCAATAGTATGACCCTGTATTGCTAGTCAGGCAATACATCGTAATTCGGTGCGTCTAGTAGTATTTCGTTAGTTTGGATTATTTTAAGCCGCATGACATTGTTACCTTACTAAAACCAACAACGGGTAGCTAACCCGATACTCAATTTTCCCATCTAAAGTAGCGTGTCGTCACAAAGGTCACGCTATGGAAATCTTCTCATACATAAATTCGCTTACCAAACAATGTGGCACGACGGGGATCAACTGTCAAGGCGCGAACTGGGGTGATCGTCCCCAAATAGTACTATTATATGCACAAGCGTCTACCAAATCCCGGTAGTTCACAATTCATGCTAATGGGAATTTTAGTGACATAACCTAACTTTAATAATCCATTTAATTTCATCTATCGGGTCCTTTAATCATTTATCGGGTCATACAATCGGGTCATTCAATCATACGGGTCCAAATCAATAAACAAACAATCGGGACAAATGGTGTCCTATTTTATAAAAACTAACATGTTATCTCCCTCGCGGGTTTATAAAACATTTCATAAAAACATTTAAAAGAGTGCGAGGCTATGAACTCACGTTGATGTGGGAAAGCGGGTTATCGGCAACTCGGACGTATGGTACGTGCTTCAATCACGGAAACCTAGACAAATAATACTCGTCTTAGACTCTTGTCCAATGACTTTATAAAAATAACAATTATGTATACATATGATGATTATATATATATGATGATCAAGTGGGTTTACATATTCTCGTTTACTCATTTTAGTGTTATGTGTCGATAACTTTTATACTAGTTTTCTAGTTTTACCTATTTACGTGTTTTCGGTCCAATAAGCCTATTATAAGTTTATTAACTTGTGTTAATCTATTTCATACTTATATTATCAGTATTTAAACTTTACAAGTTGGGCCCAAATGGGTTAAGCCCAATAAGTACTTTTTATAAGAGTTTAACTTATTTAGTCCAATTATTAGTCCAATATGTTTACTTAGCTCGTTAATGTCCGTAAGTCCTATAGTTCGGGTTTTATCGGTTTTTACTTGTTATATATGTTTATATATCTGTATATGAGTTTTATAAAGTTTACATTAGACGGGTCCAACCATCTAAGTTATATTTAACAAAAACGTTAATTTTACGGTAATAGCCGAAAAAGTCGTAAAAATCGTGTTTATAGTTTTATAACTTATAAATATTATTCCACTACCATTTTTATAATTAATATACTTATTTAACCTTTTACATATTTATATAAATAAAATTCATAAGTTAGTGGGTTTTTATTTTACATTTTATACAATATAATTTTGAGTGCTTATATAATAATAATAAACATTAATTCTCAAAATCTGATTTTTATTTTCATCTTCACCAAAACTGCCATATCTTGAGTTCTATATGGAGATAGAAGCTCAAATTTTTATCACATAAACTACATGATATGTGCTCCATTTAACTCTCCTATAGCTACTGTTGAATCATCCTCTAAGTTATCGTCCAAAACAGTAAACTCAGATTGGTACTCTAAACTTGTTTTGATCATATCTCACTCATTACAATGATTCCATTGCATGGCCAACTCTCACATGTGTACAAGACCCATAGCTTACTGTATATAAATTTATTCAAGTCATTTTACCAGTTTACCATATGACTCTTTACTGTTTTATACAGCCATCTAAATTAAGCAAGATTTTAACCTTGTTTCTTATAGTTTTTCATCTTTTTAAGCATGTTTATCAACACCAAATCCCCACACAATAATTTTAATCATCATTCATCATCATATAAATATATATAAGTGAAAGAAATACAAGATTACATAATAAAAAATAACAAGAGGATGAGGAGGACAATCTTTATACCACCAAGTTGATGTAGGTTATGATCAAAACATGGATTTTGATGGAGAAACTTGTGCATAGCCAAGACCATCTTCAAGACCACCATACTTCATGAACACCTTGTAGAAAATCAGTCCTAATACTCCATACAAACTCCTCCTTGGATGTTAAAGCTTGCACCAATCTTCCTCTTTTTAAATGGAGATTAACATATGTAAGTTATAACATATGCTTGTGGTTAAAATTGATCAAGTTAAGGTGGTTTGGAGGTGTATTTGGGACGGCAAAAATGGAGTTGAGAGAGAGAGTGTGTGTTTTTCATGGATGAAGTGGAGTGAATGGTAATGGTTTGATGGTTTTGTGACTTAGTGGGATGAAGTTAGCTTCACATGGAAGCTAAGCTTACATGTGTAAGCTTTTTGCTTAAATTTTGACACATCAAGTGTGTTATGTAGCTTAGTATTGCCGTCCATATTGAGTGGGGTGGGGCAAGATTTATCTTGTCTCATCCCACTAATTTACGGGTATCCCTCAGTTCTAGTTTCCTCGATTTACGTGCCCTCGGGTCGTTTTACGAAAAACGTTTTTATAAATTATGAATCAACGGCACAAAACGAATCCAATAAAAATTGTCTCATCAAAAACGGAGTTTGAAAACGTAAATACGTAATCTTAAGGTTTCTGGTTTAGTCGTAAAGGACGTTAAATTAAAATCGTAAGTCCTAATCTCTTCTCGTAAATTTGTGAGTTTATGAACCAACACAAATTTAAAACTCCAAAATAATATTCACGGATAAATTTATTTTCTGAAATGTCGGACTGTCACCAAAGACGGTGTATGTAAACGTAAGCACGTAACGTTGAATCCTCCGGTTTAGACGTAGTCGATGCTACTTCAAGACGTTAATCCAAATTTCTTCCCAAAAATAAGTGAGTTCATATTATAACATTAAAATAATATTTTTAATTAAATATTGAGAATAAAATATCAATCATAAATTGACGGATTGTCACAAGTGTCTTTGCTCCAAAATTGTATCTTGTTACCTGAAAACACATAAAACACAAATACACGCATAATTCTGATATTTTACAGTTTAATATCAGGTATTTGACTGTGTTTTAAGTGGTTTTTGGATCATTATTGATGAGTGTTTTCACACTTATCACGGTTCAAAGTGGAATTGTTGTAATTGGTGACTAAAAGGGGGAGCTTTTAATCTATTTCTACTTAAAAGGTAAGTGCGTGAAGTAATAAAAATAAACTAAAAGCAATTAATGAAAATAAAGCTTGGGTTAAACTTAAAACTTAAAACAGTGAAATACCTTAACTTAGAAAAACAGCTGATTCGGAATGTTTCTGTTGATCCGGAATAAGTGCTTGATCCGGAATATTTGGTTCGTTCGGAATAAACCAACTCATGCGGAATAATCTAGAAACTGCTTCATTCGGAATGTCCAACTAAACATCCTTCATTCGGAAAACTCCTTCATTCGGAATAAATGTTGATCCGGAATATTTGCTTGACTCGGAATAAGTGTTGATCCGGAATATATTTCCTTCACTCGGAATACTTGACTCATTCGGAAAGTAGCTTCATTCGGAATAATCAAAAGAAAAAGGCTCATTCGGAATATCTAGGGTTCATTCGTAAAAAGTAGTTTATTCGGAATAACTTTCTCATTCGGAAAACATGCTTATTCGGAATAATATGGTGATTCGGAAAAGAAGCTTCATGCGGAATAAAATCTGATTCGAAATAATAAAAAGAAAAGACTGGTGCGGAATAATTACTTCATTCAGAAAGTAGCTTCATTCGGAATATTTGATGAAAAAGGGCTTCGTTCGGAATGACTGCTGATCCGGAATACTTAACACAGAATACTCATCCGGAATATCTTGTTCATCCGGAGTATAATGTTGATTCGGAATAAATCAAGAAAACTATTCGTTCAGAATACTTGCTTTATCCAGAATGTTTTAAACAGAAACCTTTGGTTCGGAATACTTTTAACACAAGCCTTGGTTCGGAATAATTTGTTCAAATCCTTGATTCGGAATTATTAGTTCATTCGGAATCTGGGGAAAAGAAACAGAAGTGCGAAGAACAGGGGAATTTAATCAACACAAATTTAAACCAAAATCCACCAAGTTTTTAACCAAAACTTAAACCAAACTAACCACTAATCATTTACTAATGATAAACTTTAAACCAAATCAACAAAAACACAAAACCCACATGTTTTTGGAGATCAAAATCAACAAAATAAAAACTAAGAACTTGAGAATCAATAAGAAAAGGAAGAACTAGATTAAATGGAAACTTGTATTAAGGATTAAGATTCAAACAAACAAAAGGAAAGATTAAACTTACATAATCATGAGGAATCAAAGGAAAATAATACCTTAAGGGTGTTGGTGTTCCTACGAAATAGGAGAAAGGAAACAGAAAGAAAAACTAGTTGAAAAATGTGAATGTGGTCTCTATTTATAGGCCTTGGCTTGGTTGGTGAATGGGCTTTCTTCCTTTCTTTTTGTCTTCTCGTCTTTTCAGTAAAGTTGACGTTTTCGACTTCGATTCGGGATTTGTCGACGAATAAATTCAACTCGTCTTTTAATTTCTTCATTTAATAGACTTGAGTTCTTCGACATATATAAATCTTCCATCTTTGGTCCTTTTCTTCGACAAATCTTCAAATAGGCCCATTGAATTCAAATCTTTTGCATCTCTTGGATTATAGACTTCGTCTTTTCGTCTTTTTCTTCGATAAAACTCGTGCAATCCCATGTTTTCTTCAATATGTATCTGGTTGGCTCTGAAAACACAACAAACACACAAACAACGCATAATTCCAAATAAATGACATTAAATACGCCTTTTGGTCTCGTTTTAGCAAGCAATAAGTGGTAAAAGGATGGGTGTTTTCACACCGAAAGAATACCAAACTTATAATTGACTCTATCATCTCTCGTCCTCCACAGTTTAAAATCTCAAGGAATGAGACTCGTGGATGCTTAGCTAATTAAATCAAAGTTTTGGGTTTTTGAGTCATCTATAGGATCTTGCAAACTCTTAGACTTTTTAAAGTTTAGAAATCGCATTTTAAAGTTCCCTTAATAAACGACTCTCTAGGATCGATTATAGGAACTTGAGAAAAGTTCTTGTTCTTAACCCGTGAGAGTTAAGACTTTCGCGTTTTAAAGTTCCCCATATAAAAGCCTAGCAAAACTTGACTTAAACACGTTAAGGATACTAGCTAGAGTAAACTTAGATAAGTAAACTCGGGTTGAGTCAAAATATTCACGACTTTGAAAAATTTTAAAACCACTTTATTAAACTTTATTTTAGCAAGGAAAGAAAATAACCATAACAAAGCAAAATACAACTATACAACTAGTTGTATTTTGAAAAATGTCGAAAAATCAAATTTTCCGGTTAAAATGAGAACATTTTAATGGAAAAGTCCACTTAAAACTTCGATAGAAGTCTCCCCTACACTTAATATAAACATTGTCCTCAATGTTTAAGCATGTGGGAAAATTCTCCCCTACACTTATGACATTGTGCACGTTGGTTAAATCAAGTTAAGGAAGAGACAACTAAAGTGATCAATTTCAAATGTGAGTATGAAGAAAATTGAATCACGATAGTTGAGAGATAGAACCGGATTTGCGGATAACATGGGAGCACGATTCTTCAAAGATTCCAAAAGTGCACTTATCCCTGTAATCACATCACCATACAAACACAAGCAACCTATATAGCTCCCCCCTACACTTAGGATGAAAAACGGGAAAAGGGGGATACATACTCGGGTTGCCTCCCGAGGAGCGCTTGTTTTTGTTAACCGAGTCACGAGCCTGACTCGGTCCCGAAACTAGTTCATGGGAAACGTGGTTAGGGATGGAATCATCTCATGAGATATGTCCTCACCAAAGTACAACTTCAAACGCTGTCCATTCACCTTAAAATTGGGCCCATTTGGCTAAGAAAGCTCAATGGTGCCATAGGGAAAGACTTTGGCGATGGTGATGGACCAGACCAGCGGCTCTTCAACTTGCCCGAGAAGATCTTCAACCGAGAGTTAAAAAGTAAGACTTGATCACCAACGTGGAACTCTCGGTTCTTAATTCTAGCATCGTGGATGATCTTGGTCTTCTCCTTGTAGATCAATGAGTTCTCGTAAGCTTCATTCCTCAATTCATTTAGCTCGTTGAGTTGAATCTTGCGAAGATCACCGGCTTTGTTGATGTCGAAGTTAGCCCACTTCAAGGCCCAGTATGCCTTATGTTCCAGCTTGATAGGGAGGTGGCATGCTTTCCCGTACACAAGACGATAAGGTGTACAACCAATCGGGGTCTTGTAAGCGGTACGGAAAGCCCACAAAGCATCATCAAGTTTATCGGCCCATGAGGCACTATGCTCTCCCACGGTACGTTCCAAAATTCGCTTCAATCCACGGTTGGATATCTCGGCTTGCCCATGAGTTTGGGGATGATAAGCGGTGAAAAGACGGTGATTGACACTGTACTTAGCCATGACTCTTGTGAATTGGTCATTGCAAAAATGAGTCCCGCGGTCACTGATTATAGCACGAGGAACACCGAATCTAGCGAATAGATGTTTCAAAAAGTTACAAACCACCCTTGCGTCGTTAGTGGGTAAAGCTTTTGCTCCAACCCATTTTGAAACGTAGTCAACAGCGACAAGGATGTATTTGTTTCCTTTAGAAGAAGGGAATGGCCCCATAAAGTCGATGCCTCATACATCAAAGATTTCATATTCTTGTATGAAATTTTGAGGCATATCATCTTTATGTGTGATCTTGCCTTGTTTTTGGCAAGCATCACAATGTTTAACCATCTCGTGAGCATCACGATAAATGGTGGGCCAATAAAATCCCGAGTCAAACACTTTCTTCGCGGTGAAGTTGGGACCAAAGTGACCATCGGTGGGTCCTTTGTGGCAAGCCTCGAGAATGTCTAAAGCTGCCGGTCTGATGTAATGGTTTTACCCCTTTAGGAAAAGGAAGGCAAAATAGTGGTAAGCGTTAAGCACGACGATTTAGGAAAACCGTTTACAAATGACCCAAAGTTGGGATCGTTCTCAAGGAGGCTTAGTGTGTGTGTAATGAAATGATTATCTTTGTGATTATATTTGTGAGAATGAATGATAGAAATGAGATAAGAAGAGAATGACGGTTACGGTGTCGTATTAAACTAAGACGAAAAAGGTGTACACGTAAAACCGTAAAAAGCACCAAAATTAAAATTTTACCCCAAAAATTAATAAAAATTACTAAAAATCCACAAAAATATTCTAAGAGTTTACAAAAAATCCAAACTTGCCAAACCTTTTAATTAATTAAATAATGACTTTTTAATGCTAATTTAAGCCCTAAAAATCAATATTAACTATTAAAAAGTCCCAAACAAGATTTTAAAGTTTGTAAACCTCAAAAATACCCTAATTAAGCTAAAAAGTATTTTTCAAAATTTTAAAATCACTAAAAACTATTTTTAAACAATTAAAAACTATTAAAATCAATTAAAACTTAAATTTATTCTAGAAAATAATAAAAAGACTCTAAAAATATTTGGAAAGTTGCAAAATTCCTAATTAAATGTCTACAATCTAGGAAAAATATAAAAACTTAGAAAATCAGACTTTTAATTTTTAACAATAAAATAATATTAAAATATTTTTAATAATCCAAAAATCATAAAAAAATTCTAAAAAGTTGCAAACTAGCTTAATTTAACCTAAATAACTCAGAAATGAAAGTGAAATTACCTAAATACCCTTAATGGGCCTAGAAAATGGGCTAAACCCAAAACAGATCCTTATTGGGCAAAATTTGAGCCCAATATAAAAAGTTGGTCCAAATAAGCCCAAAAAGCACTACTTGACTCAAAATTTGATTTTAAACAACTTTTTCCAAAGGCCCAAAAGCTGAAAGTGTGAAATAAGCTAGCTTATACCAAAAGCTTATTCTTAATGGGCTTTTTGGCCCATTAAGCTATAAGCCAATGCCATAAGCTCAAATTAGACACACAAGCTTCTTTTGTCCTAAATAAGACTTCTGTAAAAAGATATTTGAAATAAGCCCAAGGAATAAGCCTGAAAATGCAATAAGCAATCTATAGAAAACGACAAAATAGTCGTTTTTGAGTTCTAGGCCACCCCAAAAGATGATTCAAGTTTCTAAATCTTTTAAATGACTTAATTAAGCAAAGTCAACAAAGAGTTTCCAAATAATTTGACTCAATAAGCTGGAAAAAGCAAATAAGCACTTATGTAAAAGTCAAATAAGTTGGTTTTCTAGCAAAAAGTCAAAGTCAAAGTCCAATAAGCTCCAGTCTAATCAAATGGGTCAAATAATGAAGATCTAACACAAAAAATAAGTTGTTGCAAGTCTGGATAAGCTAAAATAGCTTATTGATAAGCTGAGATAAATTTAACACTAGCAGGGGCTAGTTTTGGGTGTTGAGCAGTGGAAACTTTTTCCACTGCTTGACTTGTTTGACTTTTTGTCTTTAGTGAACTTTTTGGAGATCCAGATTACACAAAGGCACCCAAATGATCTTTGGATCAAAAGGATTCAATAACAATCAAAAGATCACAAACGCAATCACCCAATTGATACAGTTTAATCAATAAAGTACCAGATCTAGCACAGACAATAAGCAGTTTATGTTTAAAAAGCACTTAGAGCAGAATTCAGCCAGCCAAATTCCACTAAATGCATACACAAGCTCTATTAAACTCAAATGAACAAGTCTAAACAAGTTTCATGCAATGATTTAAAGAATTAAGCAAGATCTAAGTTGATGAATGTTACTGATGAACACTAACACATGTAGTTTTACACTTTGCTGATGTATTTGACCAATAAGCCAGATTCAAACCTCAAGATCTATCAAATAAGTTATAATAATGATGTTTTTACAACTTTCAACCCTAAGCATGCACAAATACTAGATTTCACCAAAATCTTAGGTCAAAAACAGTTAAACTCATCAAGTTATATCAGATTGTTTGATTTGGTGGTTTAAGTCCAAAAACTTGTAGCAAAACACTCTCAACCAAGCATATATCAGATAACAACCACAAATACACACTTCTAACAACACAATACCAAGATTTCAACTTAAACAGGTAGACCCAAACACCCCTTTATCTTTTCAAATCCAATTTTAAACAAGAAAAAGTGTGATTCAGTTAACCCAATGATCAATCTAGCATATAAACAACATTATCATGCAAGACTAAGCAGATTTAAGCCAAGAAATCAACAATAACACCAATATAGCACAAATCCACAAAAAATCCAATTTTTATCAGATTTTCAAGGTTTCGAGACAAACCTCATGGATGTACATCCACACCCACGAATTTCTGAGCTTATGTGCTAGCTAGAACAAGCACAAGCTTCCAATAACAACCCTGCTAAGATTCAACAAGGTAAGTAGCACAATATAAAAATTAGAAACTTAAAAAGCCTTGATTAATGCAACCTTGTTACCCCACACTTGATTATCCCCAAGTTATAAGCCTCACCACACCTTAATATCATAATTAGGATGCTATGATCAGCCCTATAACCCAAGAATTCCAAGGTTGAAACAAGAACTTAGCAAAATATCAAGCTTGAAGGAAAAATGTAAACTTTTGCACTCTCCTTAAAAACAGGTTTTGAGATTCAAATTCAGTGAACAAATAACATAAACAAGCATAAAATAAGATGGCACTTAGTCTTTCTTCAACATACTTAACACAATTTCATTAAACTGAAAAGAGGATTTACAAGTGTTTGAACAAGGAAAAACCAAAAGCAGGTAAATGAGAGACCCTATGTGCCTTTATATAGGCATACAATGTATCTAGAAATGCAAAGGAAAACGTAAACCCTAGCTGTGAAGTCCCCAATTTGCCCTTTGAAAATTTGAAAACCTTGGCTTCATGTGACTGATTTTTGTATGTTTGTGAAGGAACATGTGATGCCAGTGGTGGATATGTAATCTTGGACGTCCATTCTATGCTTGAAAAGTGAGCAAGGCTTTGGGGCATTGATCTTCTGGCTCATTCTTGTTTGGACGTGAAGGGTGGGGTAGGGGAGGTAGCATGTGACAAAAGGGATGATGAGGTGGCAGGTTTTAAGGTTGGGTCGTGATAATAGGACCCTTAATCATTATTCTGGAAAGAATTAGCCCCTAATTCATAATGATTAAGAAATGCCTAATTGTGTTATTGAGCTGATGAACACAAGTTTTGATCTTGTTTAAGGGTGGATTAAGTTAAAATTGGTGTTAAGGCGCCAAGGTTAATTTATTAATTAACCCGGGTGAGTGGAAGGCAGAGGTGGAAGAATGGTGGAGTGTGATTGGGTGATTTGTGGTAGTGGGGCACGTGGCATGTTGTCACTGGTCTAGGTAAGTATGGCTGTCTGCCCCTTTTGGTCCCTTAACTCCTTTCTTCCTTTCACTTTGCAAATAATCACATAAAACTGAATTCCCTTTGTAAATAAACTTTCAGTTTTCACACTTTGGCCACAAATACTTTTCCAAAGTATTTTCAGGGGTATTTCTTGCCATTTTTTGATTCTTGAGGGGCTGTTTTGGCATTTTGTTGATGGATTATGGTCTTAACTTGTATGATTGGCATTTTGGAGGACTGAAATTGCCAAGTCTTGTTTGATGAGGGACCATTCTTTCCAAATGTTGAAAGTCAAAGGTCCTTTTTGTAATTTTGACAAACTTTAGGGACCAAACTTGTAATTATGAAGATACAAGGGTATAAAGTATCAATTCTTCCATATTAGAGGACCCTTCTTCATAAATCTTCAAGTCTTCAAGGGTTTTTCTTGGAAAAGTCTTCATTAGGGCTTGGTTCATTGTGCGGCTTCGTTTCCCGTGTTCGTTTTTGCATGATTCTTGTGATATTTTGTCATTTTCTCAATATCCGTACCTAAAATACACAAGCAACAAACACAAGCATATATATGGGTATTTTGATGATATTTAATGCATTTTAATCCCTTTTTGGACGATGAGACTATGTATAAAAGCAGTCTCATCACTCCCCCATACTAAACCATTGCCGTGCCCTCACGCAATGCTAGAATAAAGTATCATAGCACATCCAAAATTCATTTTTATTCACTTTATTGAACGATAATCTAGCTACACTACTACTATTGCTACTACTACTTGCGTTTTAGACATAATGTATGATTTTTATCGCCAAATGGGACGTTTGGGTTCATAGAATAAGAACACGTGAATGCTTCATTAGAAATAATTTCATCGTCCTTGATTTTCACCCCAATTCAATGCCAACGTGCAACGAGATCATTGTCATTATAAGTTAGTAATGCTAACACTACTCATATGCCCTAATCACGTACTTATCCTCCCATTTTCCTAAGTTGTTTCTCTTATATTTTATTTTATCTTGAATGTTGACGAGGATACATTGTTTGACTTATGTGATAATAGAAATTTAGGTCTAAAAATAGAGTCCTAACGGTGTAACCAAGACCATCAAATCAATAACCCCTCCCAATAGACAACGATGTCAAAAAATTAAGTCAACAAGAAGAATCGATAAACACGGTTTTACAACGGTTTTGAACATGAGACTTATTACCAAGACTTTTATTCGCCCCCTAACGGAAGGGCCTTATTATCTTTGGTTTACCTCCATCTATTATTCAACTTATCCATGAAGCTTTTATTATGACTTCGGTCTTGCCTTGCCTTTTATTATCCACCTCATCGGTAGTTTTATTAGCTAAAGACGTATATCCTCACGCTAAGGCGAATTTTGGATCTTTAAAGCTTCGAAGATTAAGGCTTGATTCACTTTCAATTTTGCATAGATTTTTCGACCTTGTGGGGCTTCAAATTGTTTGCTTGATTTAGGTGAGCACTTGAAATCTTATTATTGGGTGAAGCTTTTGATTATTCGGGTGCCAATACTTCAAAATCGTGACGCTGGTGATACCTTAATGTCTTCCCAATTTAATTACACGGAAGCTACTAGAAAGGACTAGAAACCCAACAATCCCAACTAAACCGCTAAGTCAATATTTACTAAGCAAAAAATATTTACATTCGAAGAGAGAATAAGCAAAACAACGAGAACACGTGAGTTTTTGAAAGAATACGAGTACTCTACGTTTAGCATAGTAACTTATAATTAACCCTATCATTTCTCGTCCTCATTTAAGAGACTTAGCCTAATGTGAAGTTAAGGAATCAAAGCTAAGTGCTCAACACGCACGGTCGAGTCAAAAATTACTCTTATTCTCGCCATCGGAAAATCTACATTCGTGTCTTCAAACACTTATAAAACATGAGGAAAATTTTAAAATTTGGCCATTTTTAGCCTTATTTTGCAACAAAACGATAAACAAAAAGATAAACTTTGGAAGGTGTGAAGGTTTGGAAAGGCAAGTATCTATTCACCTCCCCATACTAAAGTTAAACATTGTCCTCAATGTTTCGAGTCTAGGGGTGCAAACACCCCCATACTAGAGACGTAGTCGAATGCCTAATCTAGCTTGAAAAGGGTGTAACCGTTAAATTTAAAGCCGTTTATGAAGTGTGCTATATACCTAAGGTTAGAACATCAAAAGGATATATCATGGATATTGAGAAAGTCTTCAAATCAAACGATCGAGTGCTCCCATAAAACGAACACGAGAGGCTCCAATCGTGAATATCATGATCATCTAAAGTCCACAATTCACAAACAACCATGGAACAAAGGTTGGAAGGGCACAAATCCCTACACGTTAACTACATTAGAAAGCGATAATATGTACATAGGATAAGCATGGGACTCCCCCACGAGGCACCTCGTTTTTGATTACCGAGTCATGAGCTCGACTCGATCCCCTCAATACTAATTATCATTAGGGAAGGTGACTTGGTCGAGGTAGTTCAAGGATGGAACTTCCCCGCCAAAGTAGTGCTTCAACCTATGTCCATTCACCTTGAAATTGGGGCCATCATTTTGAGCTAGCTCGATGGTCCCATATGGAAATACTTGAGTCATGGTGAATGGACCAGACCAACGGGATTTCAACTTACCGGAAAAGATTTTCAAGCGAGAATTAAAAAGCAAAACTTGATCCTCAATGTTAAAAACCCGGTTTTTAATTTTAGAATCATGCAACTTTTTAGTTTTTTATTTATAAATCAATGAATTTTCATAAGCATTGTCCCTCAATTCATCCAATTCATGTAATTGCTTTTTTCGGTGTTTCCCACGGTCTCCATATCATCATTACAATGCTTTAGGGCCTAATAAGCCTTGTGTTCCAATTCGATTGGCAAATGAAATTTTTTCCCATACACAAGCTTATAGGGAGTGCACCCAATGGGCGTCTTATGAGCGGTCTTAAAGGCCCATAAAGCATCGTCCAACTTATCCGACCATGATTGTCGGTTTTCCCCACCGGACCTCTCCAAGATCCTCTTTAACGCTCGGTTTGAAACCTCGACTTGCCCACTCGTTTGTGGGTGATAAGCCGTAGAAAGCCGATGTGTAACCCCATATTTCCTTAGGACCCTTTCGAATTGGTCGTTACAAAAATGGGTTCCACGATCGCTTATGATCGCACGAGGGGTTCCAAACCGAGAAAACAAGCATTTCAAAAACTTGACTACCACACGAGCATCATTAGTGGGCAAAGCCTTAGCTTCCACCCACTTAGATAGGTAGTCAACCGCGACGAGGATGTACTTATTACCACGAGATGATGGGAACGGCCCCATAAAGTCTATTCCCCAAACGTCAAAGATCTCACACACTTGGATGATATTTTGTGGCATTTCATCTTTTTGTAAGGCTTTTCCTTGTCGTTGGCATGAGTCACAAGACTTCACAAGATCTTGTGCATCTCGGTAAATAGTAGGCCAAATGAAGCCGGCATCAAACACCTTCTTAGCCGTGAGATTAGCACCGTGGTGACCACCCGTGGGTCCCTCATGGCAAGCTCTAAGGATATTAGAAGCTTTGGTGCCAAATACACAACGTCGGATGATTTGATCCGCACAAGTTCGAAACAAGTAAGGGTCGTTCAAAAAGTAGAACTTGACGTCACGAAAGAATTTTCGTTTCTCTTGAGTCGTCATACCCTTGATGATGAAGTTACCCGCATGGTAATTTGCAAAGTCCGCAAACCATGGGGTGGAAGAATCAAGCTTAGAATTCACTACACCAAGTGTCTCGAGCGGAAATGTTTGGGTGATTTCCTTGGGCTCATAAACACTTTGGTGAGGATCTTCCAAACGAGAAAGATGATCGGCCGCTAGATTCTCGACTCCTTTTTTGTCAACAATTTTTTGATCAAATTCTTGAAGGAGGAGAATCCAACGAAGTGATCTCGGCTTTGCATCTTGTTTAGCCATGATACACTTGATAGCCGAATGATCCGTATACACTATGCATTTCGTCAAGACGAGATAAGGTCGAAATTTCTCAAATGCATACACCACGGCAAGGAACTCCTTCTCCGTTGTAGTGTATTTAAGTTGAGCCTCGGTCATCGTCTTGCTAGCATAGTGAATAGGAAAGAAGTGCTTTTCATGACGTTGCCCCAAAACGGCCCCAATAGCATAGTCACTTGCATCACACATGAGCTCAAAGGGGAGGTTCCAATTGGGAGCAACAAGAATGGGAGCTTCGGTAAGTTTCCTCTTAAGGATTTCAAAGGCTCGTACACAATCTTCGTCAAAGATAAAACGTGCCTCTTTTTCAAGAAGATGTGTAATGGGTCGAGAAATCTTTGAAAAATCCTTGATGAATCGACGATAAAAGCCCGCGTGGCCTAGGAAACTCCTAACTCCCTTAACGGTGTTGGGATGAGGTAATTTGGTGATGACGTCTACCTTAGCTTGATCTACCTCAATCCCCGCTTTCGAGACCTTGTGCCCTAAGACGATTCCACTTTTAACCATAAAATGACACTTTTCCCAATTGAGCACAAGGTCGGTTTCCTCACAACGTTTCAACATTCTCTCAAGATTCGACAAACACGAAGTGAACGAACTACCAAACACAGAAAAGTCATCCATGAAGACTCCCATCGTCTTCTCGATCATGTCATGAAAAATAGCCATCATGCACCTTTGAAAGGTTCCCGGTGCATTACAAAGTCCGAATGGCATTCTACGATAGGCAAACGTTCCATATGGACACGTAAACGTAGTTTTTTCTTGGTCACGAGGATCGATGGGAATTTGGAAGTAACCGGAAAAACCATCTAAAAAGCAATAGAAATCGTTTCCCGCAAGACGCTCCAACATTTGGTCCATGAAGGGCAAGGGAAAATGGTCTTTTCGAGTGGCTTCATTCAACTTACGATAATCAATGCACACTCTCCATCCGGTCACGAGTCTAGTGGGAATCAACTCGTTGGCATCGTTTGGCACAACGGTCATTCCTCCCTTTTTAGGGTCACAATGAATAGGACTCACCCAAGGGCTATCGGAAATAAGGTAAATCAATCCCGCGTCAAGGAGTTTAAGGACTTCCTTTTTGATAACGTCGTGAATTTTGGGTTCACCCTCCTTTGACATTGGATTGCGGGGTTGTAATCCTCCTCCATTAATATTTTGTGGGTACAAAAATTGGGATCGATTCCCTTAATGTCGGATAACTTCCACGCAATTGCCCCTTTGTGATCCTTTAGAACATCGACAAGTGCCGTTTTTTCATCATTCAAAAGTTCCTTCGCAATAATAACTGGCAACTTGTCGCCCTCTGATGAGACTGTATTTATACATAGTCTCATCGTCCAAATCGGGCTTAAAACGCTTAAAATATCATCAAAATACCCAAAAATATGCTTGTGTTAGTTCATTGTGTATTTCAGGTACGGATATCGTGAATTCACCAAAAGATCAAAGGAATCAAGCAAAAACGAACACGGGAAACGAAGCCGCACAAAGAACCGGACCCGAATCATGATTTTCCTATCAAGTCCTTGAAGTTTGAAGATTTGGCAACTTTGGTCCCTCTACTTTGGAAGACTTGTCATATTATACCCTTGTGAACACTCAAATTACACATTGGGTCCCTAATATTTCAAGTATATACACATTTGGCCCTTGAAGAATGCAATTTATGCATAAAAAGCCCTTTAAACAAGTTATGATAAACGTTTGTGGCCAAAATGGGAATAAGCAAACTTATTTAACAAAGGGAATTGGTTTGTTGGCTGTTATAACTTGAATGACAACATTTTCCAAGGACTGTTTTTGCCAAACATTGCAATCAACCTCAGCCAATCACCATTACATGTCATCCCCACCAACCATTACCCTCCCACCACCTCATCATCCCTTACACGTCAGATTCCACCACCTCTAATCTCTTTTTATTTATTAAGTCAGTTTTTAAAACGATTTAATATAATATAAAGGGGAGGGAAACTGTTACTATTCACTCACCCTCCCTGATTATCCCCTAATCACCCAACAAGAACCCTAATCTAATTGAGACAAAAACAAAGGGGTTTTACTCCCTATGATGCAGATGGGTGATTAACATTAGCCTAACCAAAACCCACATCTTCAAACACTCACCCACTCACTCCTTGGACCCCATGTTGTCCCCCTGCTTCAACAAAAATGGAAAAACAGCATCCTTCAGTAAATCAACGACCAAGGCACATTCCTTGGTCCCAAAGGCTCCAAGTGGACGTACAAGATCATGTATTCCAACTGGCTTCCAACAGAATCACAAGATGCCATCTTGACCAAGATTTCAAACATCCTTGACCAAGGGCAAAAGAGGAAAAGCAGTAGCTAGGGTTTATTGTATCTAGAATTTTCTTTAGCTTAGTATAAGTATGAGTGGATTGTACTCATACTTTCTTTGTTCCAGTTTTTTGTAAGCTTTTAAAAAATTATTAATGGCAATGAAAACTTTTTAATCTTGCAATAACTGTGTTCCTTATTACTGTTTTCTTAGTTTAACATTTACCTTCATATGCAAAGTTAGTGTAGTTTTCAAATTTGGATATTTTGGTTCAAGGAAATTTTCAAGAGACGTTTTTTTTTAATTTTCTTCATGAATTCTGGCCAAGAGAAGGTGGAAGTGAAAGTGGAAACTAAACTCTTGGTTTTTTTTCTTTGAAGGTGGTTGTGATTTTCAAAGTGTGTTTTATTTCAAGGTTTTCAAAGATTTTTCACGAAAATCTTATTTTCAGTCACTTATTAATTGTTACTGTAGAATAAGCCCATCACAAGCTTGACAAGCTTGTGATAAGCTTATTTTGCTTGTAGTTTTTTCCTTGTTTGGTGGTGTTTGTGCATGTATCAACAAGAGGCAAGCAAGTCCATCATCCATTTCATTTCATTTTCTCCTCACTTTGAAGATATTGAACACCCCTGGTTCAGTTGTTGAACCACAGCAGGGGTCCTCTACACTTCTCACAAGCTTGCATAAGCCCTTATTCCACCTTTTTGAAGGCATCAGCTGACCTAGGTTTGGCTTGAACCCAAAAAGCATAGGATATTAGAGTTTATGTGATCTTTTTTGTGTGTTTGTGAAATCTGTGTTTTTGTTTGTTTTTCTGTTTAAATAAGCTTAATATAGATTTATATATGTGTTTATATCATTTTCAATCAGTTTGGTTAAGTTTTAGAAGCAATTACTTTGTTAATTCTTGATTTCAGTAATTAAGGGTGTGTTTGGATTCGGGTTTTAGCTAGGAGTTGTGACAGCTTTTGGTGTTAAAATCATTCTAGACACAATTTATTGGTTAGCTAGTGTTTTATTGCAACTTTGCTTTTAAGTTTGGATAGGTTTTGAACAAAGTTGCTTGTTTAAATTGGTTAACATAGCTAGAAATCAGCAAGTCCTTGTTGCTGATTAATTTTAGTGTAAATTTTACTGGAAATCTTGTAAGATTGTTAGGTATAGGCTCATCTAGGATTGTAGGCAGCTTAAATATCAATTGGTTAAAATTTGTGCTAGATTTGGTCATTAGAAATTCACCAAGTGACCATTTGAATCAGCAAAAATCATCACAGCCCCTTAGACCCTTAATCAGTAACATTTTAGGGAAATTTGTGGTTGAATTTTGTAAGTGATTGTGTGTTTTTATAGTTTTTGTGACTCCCCACAACCCAACTGGTTATGGGGGTGCCAATCATTGTCCACAAATCCAAATCAATCTCAATCTACAACCAAAAAGGTCCACAGACCTTGATATTGCACTAGCAGTGGGAACTTCATTACCCCTTCTAGTGTATTTGTTTGTACTGCTTAGCTAAAAGACAGAAACAAGCTAAAGGTTACTATCAGAATCTTAATTTTTTGTCTTTTGTGCCCTTAAATAGGAATTAGGGGTTCAAGCTGGTTTCATTATTTTTCTTATCTTATTTTTGGTTTTTTAGTATAATTTATTTTCCAGTTACTATTCATTTCCTATTTTTTACATTTAATTGCATTTTTAATTACTTTTTAATTATCCTGTTTTTGTCTTTTAGTGGTAAAATTCATTATTTTTCACTTTTAAAATTTTTCTTAGATTTAGAAAAGTATTTTAAGATTTTTAGTTTAAAAACATTTACTGTTCACTGTTTTAATTATTTTTTTATAATTAAATTAGGTTAATTAGGGTTTTAATATTAAACTGTTTTGTCTCTTAGTGAAATTTTTTACATTTTTCAAACTTTTTCATTTTTCTACTGTTCATTAGTGTAATTTAGGATTTTTAAAATTGTCAAATTATTTTTGTCATTATTTTATTAATTTTTATGATTATTTTAATTTAAAAATAGTTTTTAGTCATTTAAAAAATAGAAAAATAGTTTTGAAAATTTAGGAAAAATACTTTTTAGTCTTTAAATAATATGAGTAACTTATTAGTTCAATAAATTAATATTTTGGACATTTTGTTAATTATATTTAATTTTAGGGCTTTAATTAGCATTTAAAATTGAAAATTAAATTAATAAAAGGTTTTAAAATATATTTGTTGGATTTTTATTCTTATTTATATTATTTTAGACTTAGTTTGAACTTTTAATTAATTTTTAGGTTTAATTTTTAATTTTGTCGCGTTTTACGTAATTACGTCATCGTTTTACGTCAACGTCGTAGTTTAAATCGTAGTCGTAGCTCGTCTTTACTTTTTTCTCTCTTAAACCAAAAACGTCACTAATCCAAACATTGTTATTTTATATATTGGCACATTAATACACACACCTCCTTCGAGAACGAACTTGGAATTTATTCGTCTTCACGGTTTTCCTAAATCGTGTCGATTAATACTTACCACATTTATACTCGTCTTTCCTAAGACTTGTATCTAAAAAAACAACTATACTTGCCACTCATACGCGTTTTTCCTAAAACGTGTACGAAAACCTACATCATATTTTTGGCGCCGCTGCCGGGGAAGTGTTTAGTGTGCCATTACTATTAGTATCGTGTTTGTGTGAGTAGTGCGTTTTTGCTTTTCAATTTTTGGAAAGCGTGAATATCGTACATACTTATTTTTGTTATTTTTCTCTATTATAGTATAATATCCAAATAAATCATGTTTAATTTTCCTAAATTAAACACAAATCAATCTTTACTATATTGTAGATATATTGGTTTTCGTTTTTCTTGTGAATATATTATTACTATATTGTACTACGTAAGAACAATAAATATACAAGTACTCCAAAAGCGTGAAAACGCAACCTTGATTCGGGATTTCATCACTCGATCATTGTATTCGAATCTAAAGCAAATTTTTAAAGGCAAAATAGATAAATACTTTCGTGAGTCTTAATTTCAATTAACACAAACTATAAGGTGGGTATAAGGCGGTTGTATTTCACGACCTAAAGGAAAAAGGCTCTTAAGTGCATCGCGTCGCCTCGTTTCCTCCGCTTGCTTGTGCGTGTTTTGAGAAAGAGGGCTAATCGAGGGTTTGCCGCCCAAGTATTATCTACGTATATTATATTTTCTTGTGTTTTCAAGATTAAACCCTCTTGAACGTTTTGGTGTTCCACCAACGTTCTAAATCATCGAGAACGTTCACTCCACGTGATCGTTTTCATTCTTTGAGGCTCCTTTAATCGAGAAAGTCGATTCGAGGAGAGATTTGTAGATTTGTGTCTATGTAATACATTCAAAAATCCAAAAAAATTTAAAAAAACAATCAAAAACCAAAAAAATTAAAAAAATCGAAAAACCGCAAAAAGAATCTTCTTTGCTACCACCCATTCTACGCTTAGTGCATGCACACTCGATCGAAGGATTATTCCATTTCTAGCGAAGCTTCGAATCGACACAATCGTAATCGAAGGAATCGACGACGTAGACGAGAATTAGAAAACCGACGTTCCTAATATCGTTGTTGAAGAAACCGTAGAGGAGATGGCCGACATTCGTTCGATGATGGAATTGCTCCAAGCGCCCACCGAGGGTTATGGAGACGCGATCTTAATTACCGCTATCAAAGCGGAGAATTTTGAGATTAAGAGCGGAATGCTTTCGTTAATCCAAGCTACGAAGTTTCGAGGTCGTGAAGCCGATAATCCTCACGACCATATTCAGAATTTTGATCGTCTTTTGGCCACGAGCAAGTTTAAGAACGTCGACACCGATGTCGTCAAACTTATGCTTTTTCCGTACTCGCTCGATGGTGCCGCCAAGGATTGGTACGAGAAAGAGCCACCTAATTCCATAGTTACGTGGAAGGATCTCGTTTCCAAGTTCGTTAATTATTTTTTCCCACCGTCTAAGACAACGTTTTTCAAAAATGAAATTACGAAATTTGAGCAAACACCGAATGAATCTTTTAGAGACGCGTGGGATCGCTTTAAGGAATTGCTTAGGCAATGTCCTCACCATGGTTTTTCCGAGTTGCACCAAATCGATATGTTTTACAACGGTCTTAATTTTCACGAACAAGACTCGTTGAATTCCGCCGCCGGTGGCAACTTTTTGTGTAAGACTCCGAAAGATGCATTGATAATTATCGAAAACCGATCCAAGGTTTACCAACTCCGCAATGCACCGAGTGTTGCCAATGTCGCCAATGTTAGTAGTTCTAATCGCGACATTGAGAGAGTTGATGCGAAAGTCGATAAGTTGACGAATGTGTTTACGTCTTTTCTCGTTGAGATGCAAAAGAAAGACGCTCCCGCTACGGTGAAAGCGGTTGAGGTTTCGTGTACATTTTGTGGTGGACCTCATAATTATTACGAGTGTGCGGCTACGGATGGCCAAACGTCGAATGTGAGTGTGTTAAATGGAAACAACAATTTTTCTAATCAAAATAACGCGGGTCCATCACAACAAGGCAATTATAACCAAGGCAACAATTTTCAAAATCGGAACAATTTTCAAGGAAACAATCAACAAGGAAATTTTTCGAATCAAAATCAAGGAGGTTATAATCAAGGTCGTAATATAACTTGGCAAAATCGAGACAATAACCAAAACTCGAATTTTTCAAACAACAACAATCAAGGCAACAATTTTTCAAGTGGTAATCAAGGAAATTTTCAAAGAAACAATCAAAACCAAGGGAACTTTAATTCTAATCAAAATAGTTCGTCAAACGATTTTCAAAATTACATGAAAACGAATGAGGCTAATATGAGACGATTAGAGGGAGAAATTGGTACTTTGAAAAACGACTTTTCTAATACATTGAAATTGCAAAACACGAAGATTGAGAAAGGGCAAATTGATATAAAAAAGATGTTTTCGGCCATTATGAACAAAGCCTCGGGTTCGTCATCAAGTTCGTTACCTAGTGACACCGTTGCTAATCCGAAAGAACAATGTAAAGCCGCCTCGTCTCGTGAGAAAGGTCGTGTGATTACCCCTAACCTTGAAGGATTCCGTGTTGTTTATTCCTCTCAACCCTCGACTTCTAAGACGTCTTCTTGTTCTAAAGTCGATGGGGTGAACGTGGCGACCAAGGAAAAGAGTGCACACCCTCGTGTACCTCAAATTCCATCCACGATTCAAAAGAGAGCTTTGTCGACCTTACCAAAGTAACCCTTGAAGAAACTTGTGCTTCAATCCTTCTTAAAAAACCCAAAAGGCGTATGCCGAGAAAGGAAAAGGATCCGGGCCAATCTCTACTACCTTGTGATTTTTCCGAGATTGAGGGATGTTTAGCCCTTGCCGGTTTAGGTGCTAGCATCAATCTCATGCCTCATTCTCTTTGGAAATTGATGAGATTGCCTTCGCTTACCCCCACGAACATGAAAATCGAGCTTGCGAATTGTACTCCACTTATACCAATTGGAATAGCCGAGGATGTCTATGTTAGGATTGGAAAGTTTGTTTTTCCCGCGGATTTTGTTATATCCGATTACGAGTGTGACCCTAAATGTCCCATTATTTTAGGCCGACCATTCTTATCGACGGCTAGAACCGTAATCGACGTTCACGAGGGGAGACTTACTATGAGATATGGGGATGAGAAAATAGACATTTTCGCTAGAAAATCCCAAGGATTTAATGAGAATGAAAAAACTGAGGTTTCAAAACCTAATGATTCAAATCCTAATGATTTCAAAATGTTCACTTTAGCGGAAAGAATGAAGCTTAATGCATGTTTTGAAAGAATTAAGAACAACGGTTTTAAAGATGATGATTTTAATGATAAAGAATACGTGTACCTAATTCAAAAGGGTATGTGTAAATTTATGGATGAAAACTCACTTTGGGATGTTTTTAGCGAAACGAGTGAAACACCAATTCCGAAGGGCGGCGTTAGTGCCATCACGACAAAGACCAATATGGGCTCGTCTTCACCACCTTCGAAGGACCACGTCTTTGAGGCTTCAACTTCTAACTCCATCAAAGTGCCTCCTTTGCCTAGTCCAACACCCGTTGAGGCTAAAGGGTTTATCGACATCGATCCTCTCGTCTTAGAAAATTCACCTAAGCATAGTCATTTGACTTGTAAGTCCATGGTTGTGAGTGCTCACATCGACTCTTTCTTTGACGATGACGATGGTGATTTTTCCGAGATTGATCACGTACTTCGAAATCCACATGCAATTTTTTATTCTCCTAAGAAGAAACATGTGAAGTACGATGATTATGAGTTTGATCCCGAGATTGAGGAAATCATTGAACGAGAGCTAGCTCTTATGCCTTCACTTCCACCTACGAGTGAGGTCGACCTTTCCAAAATCGAGGATGAACTTGATGAGTTGGAGCGTCTTATTTTCAATGACGAACCAACTCATGCGACCACCAAAAATCCCATTCTCGAGGAGTTACCTTATCAACACTCCTCATTTGAGAATGACGTTTACCACATTCGTGAGGATCTAACTTATCTACGATCCCCACAAAAGAATGATGGTTTCGTGCTTGATCGTGATCTTTTCGAGAGAGTTTCTAAGATACTCAAGGAGGGGAATCACAAACCTTGGTTTGACAAGCCTATCCTTGATGAAGAAATCGATGAGATCGACGTTCATGAGGATGACGAGTATGTGGACCCCGAGGGGGCGGTGTTCTTTATTGACAAACATTTTGAGAACTTATATAATCCGCCACCCCCTAACCGTGACTTAAATGTGAGGATTTTTAGCGCGACTAATTTTGAATTTGACACGCCAAATATTTTCGACATTATTCAATCGGGTTTTCATAGAGAGTTTTTGAACGATGAAAAAGGGAAAGATTTTAAAAATGTTTTAAAAGATTTTTCTACAAGTTTAACTCCGTCATCACATCGTGTTATGAGTGCTACCACCTCGTCTACTCCTTTTGACGACGGTTGGTGTGGTTTTAGTGTGGGGGAAGCCCCAAATGTTCCTTCACATTTCTCCACCGAGGACGAGATTTACGATCCCGGAATTGCTTGTAAAGGGAAATCTCGATCTTCCACCGATGCAATAAATGGAAAATCTTTTCGTTTGCTTGGTGTGAGTCTACCTCGAGTATATCATTTTAGTGACTTACCCATTGCCCCACCTTTCTACTTCTCATCTCTTTTCTTCTACCCATTGGGGTTTGTGTTGAAGTAGCGTTGTTTAGTCTTTCATCCGAAAACGAGGACGCTATCTTTGACCCCGGTATACGTTTATCGTGTTTTTAAAGTACTCCATGTACTTTTGGGCCTTGTTTATCATGTAAGCCCCACCAAAAATGACCAAACCATGATTATCCCTAAATGATCACATTTATGGGGATTCGAGTCGAGCTTTTGACTCGGTTATCAAAAACAAGGTGCCTCGTGGGGGATTCTCATGCCTATCCTTGTAAATATTATCGCTTTCTTAGTTAACGTAACGAGGGGACTTGTGCTCTTCCTACCTTTGTTCTGTGGTTGTTTGTGATTGTGATTCATTAGGTTCATCGTCATCATTGAAGCCTCTCGTGTTCGTTTTACGGATCACTCGAGCTTCGATCGTTGCCTTTGGAGATTCCGATATCCGATGATATCCTTTTATGTTCTAACGTTTATCTTATTAGCATAATTCATAAACGGCTATTCGTTTTACCATTTCCATGCTCGAGATTAAGTATTCGACTTCGTCTCTAGTATGGGGGTGTTTACACCCCTAGACTCGAAACATTGAGGACAATGTTTAGTTTTAGTATGGGGGGTGAGTAGATACTTCACCTTGCTTACGTCAACACGCTATCCAATATTCATCGTTTTGTTGCAAATAAGGCTAAAAATTGCCAAATTTTAAAATTTTTCTAGTTTTTCATAAGTGTTTAAGACACGAATGTAGGTTTTCCGATGGTGAGAACGAGAGTAATTTTTGACTCGACCGTGCGTGTTGAGCACTTAGCTTCGATTCCTTAACTTTTAGGCTAAGTCTCTTAAATGAGGACGAGAAATGATAGAGTTATTTATAAGTCTCGTAATCGTCACGATCTTATGTGTAGTAATTATTAGCTTATTCTCCCAACGCTTTTGCATAAATAATTGTTAATAAATATTGATTTAGCGGTTTAGTCACTATTGTTGGTTTCTAATTTGTTTTAGTAGCTTCCATGTAATTAAATTGGGAAAACATTAAGGTATCGCCAGCGTCACGGTTTGAAGTATTGGCACCCGAATAATCGAAAGCTTCACCTAATAATAAGATTTCAAGTGCTCACCTAAATTAAGCAAAAATTTGAAGCTCACAAGGCCGAAAAATCTATGCCCAAATTGAAAGTGAATCAAGCCTCAATCTTTGAAGCTTTAAAGATCCAAAATTCGCTTTAGCGTGAGGATATACGTCTTTGGCTAATAAAACCACCGATGAGGCGGATAATAAAAGGCAAGGCAAGACCGAAATCATAATAAAAGCTTCATGGCGAAGTTGAATAAAAGATGGAGGTAAACCAAAGATAATAAGGCCCTTCCGTTAGGGGGCGTATAAAAGTCTTGGTAATAAGTCTCATGTTCACAACCGTTATAAAACCGTGTTTATCGATCCTTATTGTTGACTTAATTTTTTGACATCGTTGTCTATTGGGGTGAATTATTAATTTAATGATTTTGGTTACACCGTTAAGTTTCTATTTTTAGACTTAATCTCTATTCACGCATAAGTCAATGATGTATCCTCGTGATCATTAAGACAAAATAAACATAAGAGATACCAATTAGGAATAAGGGAGTTTAGGTTCATAATTAACACTCATGAGAAGTGATCGTGTTGCTAACTTATAATAACAATGATCTCGTTACACGCTTAGCATGGAATTGGGTGAAAATCGAGGACGGCGAAATTATTTCTAACGAAGCATTCACGTGTTCTTGTTCTATGATCCCAAAAGTCACTTTATCGTGATGAAAACAATACATTATGTCTAAAACGAGTGTAGTAGCTTATTTAAATTTATGTCTTCAATAAAAGTCATCATAAAATGAATATTGGAAGTGCTATGATACTTAATTCTAGCATTGCGTGGGGACACGGCAATGGTTTAGTATGGGGGAGTGATGAGACTGTATTTATACATAGTCTCATCGTCCAAATCGGGCTTAAAACGCTTAAAATATCATCAAAATACCCAAAAATATGCTTGTGTTTGTTCATTGTGTATTTCAGGTACGGATATCGTGAATTCACCAAAAGATCAAAGGAATCAAGCAAAAACTAACACGGGAAACGAAGCCGCACAAAGAACCGGACCCGAATCATGATTTTCCTATCAAGTCCTTGAAGTTTGAAGATTTGGCAACTTTGGTCCCTCTACTTTGGAAGACTTGTCATATTATACCCTTGTGAACACTCAAATTACACATTGGGTCCCTAATATTTCAAGTATATACATATTTGGCCCTTGAAGAATGCAATTTATGCATAAAAAGCCCTTTAAACAAGTTATGATAAAAGTTTGTGGCCAAAATGGGAATAAGCAAACTTATTTAACAAAGGGAATTGGTTTGTTGGCTGTTATAACTTAAAAGACAACATTTTGAAGATCCAAGGACTGTTTTTGCCAAACATTGCAATCAACCTCAGCCAATCACCATTACATGTCATCCCCACCAACCAATACCCTCCCACCACCTCATCATCCCTTACACGTCATATTCCACCACCTCTAATCTCTTTTTATTTATTAAGTCAGTTTTTAAAACGATTTAATATAATATAAAGGGGAGGGAAACTGTTACTATTCACTCACCCTCCCTGATTATCCCCTAATCACCCAACAAGAACCCTAATCTAATTGAGACAAAAACAAAGGGGTTTTACTCCCTATGATGCAGATGGGTGATTAACATTAGCCTAACCAAAACCCACATCTTCAAACACTCACCCACTCACTCCTTGGACCCCACGTTGTACCCCTGCTTCAACAAAAATGGCAAAAACAACATCCTTCAGTAAATCAACGACCAAGGCACATTCCTTGGTCCCAAAGGCTCCAAGTGGACGTACAAGATCATGTATTCCAACTGGCTTCCAACAGAATCACAAGATGCCATCTTGACCAAGATTTCAAACATCCTTGACCAAGGGCAAAAGAGGAAAAGCAGTAGCTAGGGTTTATTGTATCTAGAATTTTCTTTAGCTTAGTATAAGTATGAGTGGATTGTACTCATACTTTCTTTGTTCCAGTTTTTTGTAAGCTTTTAAAAAATTATTAATGGCAATGAAAACTTTTTAATCTTGCAATAACTGTGTTCCTTATTACTGTTTTCTTAGTTTAACATTTACCTTCATATGCAAAGTTAGTGTAGTTTTCAAATTTGGATATTTTGGTTCAAGGAAATTTTCAAGAGACGTTTTTTTTTAATTTTCTTCATGAATTCTGGCCAAGAGAAGGTGGAAGTGAAAGTGGAAACTAAACTCTTGGTTTGTTTTCTTTGAAGGTGGTTGTGATTTTCAAAGTGTGTTATATTTCAAGGTTTTTCAAAGATTTTTCACGAAAATCTTATTTTCAGTCACTTATTAATTGTTACTGTAGAATAAGCCCATCACAAGCTTGACAAGCTTGTGATAAGCTTATTTTGCTTGTAGTTTTTTCCTTGTTTGGTGGTGTTTGTGCAGGTATCAACAAGAAGCAAGCAAGTCCATCATCCATTTCATTTCATTTTTTCCTCACTTTGAAGATATTGAACACCCCTGATTCAGTTGTTGAACCACAGCAGGGGTCCTCTACACTTCTCACAAGCTTGCATAAGCCCTTATTCCACCTTTTTGAAGGCATCAGCTGACCTAGGTTTGGCTTGAACCCAAAAAGCATAGGATATTGGAGTTTATGTGATCTTTTTTGTGTGTTTGTGAAATATGTGTTTTTGTTTGTTTTTCTGTTTGAATAAGCTTAATATAGATTTATATATGTGTTTATATCATTTTCAATCAGTTTGGTTAAGTTTTAGAAGCAATTACTTTGTTAATTCTTGATTTCAGTAATTAAGGGTGTGTTTGGATTTGGGTTTTAGCTAGGAGTTGTGACAGCTTTTGGTGTTAAAATCATTTTAGACACAATTTATTGGTTAGCTAGTGTTTTATTGCAACTTTGCTTTTAAGTTTGGATAGGTTTTAAACAAAGTTTCTTGTTTAAATTGGTTAACATAGCTAGAAATCAGCAAGTCCTTGTTGCTGATTAATCTTAGTGTAAATTTTACTTGAAATCTTGTAAGATTGTTAGGTATAGGCTCATCTAGGATTGTAGGCAGCTTAAATATCAATTGGTTAAGATTTGTGCTAGATTTGGTCATTAGAAATTCACCAAGTGACCATTTGCATCAGCAAAAATCATCACAACCCCTTAGACCCTTAATCAGTAACATTTTAGGGCAATTTGTGGTTGAATTTTGTAAGTGATTGTGTGTTTTTATAGTTTTTGTGACTCCCCACAACCCAACTGGTTGTGGGGGTGCCAATCATTGTCCACAAATCCAACTCAATCTCAATCTACAAACAAAAAGGTCCACAGACCTTGATATTGCACTAGCAGTGGGAACTTCATTACCCCTGCTAGTGTATTTGTTTGTACTGCTTAGCTAAAAGACATAAACAAGCTAAAGGTCACTATCAGAATCTTAATTTTTTGTCTTTTGTTCCCTTAAATAGGAATTAGGGGTTCAAACTGGTTTCATTATTTTTCTTATTTTATTTTTGGTTTTTTAGTATAATTTATTTTCTAGTTACTGTTCATTTCCTATTTTTTACATTTAATTGCATTTTTAATTACTTTTTAATTATCCTGTTTTTGTCTTTTAGTGGTAAAATTCATTATTTTTCACTTTTAAAATTTTTCTTAGATTTAGAAAAGTATTTTAAGATTTTTAGTTTAAAAACATTTACTGTTCACTGTTTTAATTATATTTTATAATTAAATTAGGTTAATTAGGGTTTTAATATTAAACTGTTTTGTCTTTTAGTGAAAATTTTTACATTTTTCAAACTTTTTCATTTTTCTACTGTTCATTAGTGTAATTTAGGATTTTTAAAATTGTTAAATTATTTTTGTCATTATTTTATTATTTTTTATGATTATTTTAATTTAAAAATAGTTTTTAGTCATTTAAAAATAGAAAAATAGTTTTGAAAATTTAGGAAAAATACTTTTTAGTCTTTAAATAATATAAGTAACTTATTAGTTCAATAAATTAATATTTTGGACATTTTGTTAATTATATTTAATTTTAGGGCTTTAATTAGCATTTAAAATTGAATATTAAATTAATAAAAGGTTTTAAAATATATTTGTTGGATTTTTATTCTTATTTATATTATTTTAGACTTAGTTTGAACTTTTAATTAATTTTTAGGTTTAATTTTTAATTTTGTCGCGTTTTACGTAATTACGTCATCGTTTTACGTCAACGTCGTAGTTTAAATCGTAGTCGTAGCTCGTCTTTACTTTTTTCTCTCTTAAACCAAAAACATCACTAATCCAAACATTGTTATTTTATATATTGGCACATTAATACACACACCTCCTTCGAGAACGAACTTGGAATTTATTCGTCTTCACGGTTTTCCTAAATCGTGTCGATTAATACTTACCACATTTATACTCGTCTTTCTTAAGACTTGTATCTAAAAAACAACTATACTTGCCACTCATACGCATTTTTCCTAAAACGTGTACGAAAAACCTACATCACCCTCCTCCAAATAGACATATTCGAGATGAGGAGGTAAATCTTTCAACTCGAGGATAGGTGGTTCCTCAAGTGAAGATTTGGGCTCGATACTCATAACCTCCGCGGGTGGAGGAAATGGGAAATCGTTAAGAAAATCCTTGATAATCGAGAAGTTCTCATCGTTGTCGAGGTCTTCATTACATGTACGTGGAACATCGAATTCTTCCAACGTAAAACCACCACCTTCAAATGGAGTGAAGGTTGGTGTCGAATTATCAAGAATTGGATCTAACATAGTGGGATTGCCACTAGTTTCTTCATCACCAAAACCTAGAACTTCTTGTGAAAATTCCTCGCAAACCACGTCGATCATATCAACGAGGTTTATGGTTGCAACGGAATAAACATTAGTAATTTGATAGTTTTGAATTGCGTTTATAACAAGTTCCTCGTCGTTGAAACGTAAGGTGATCTTTCTAGCATGAACATCGATCAAAGCCATAGACGTATCTAAAAACGAACGACCTAAAATGAGAGGAACTTGAGGATCCGTGGGGATATCAACAACGATAAAGTCTACGGGATAGTAGAACTTCCCCACTTTCACAAAAACGTCTTCCGCCAATCCACATGCGGGAATCGTGGAATAGTCGGCCAACTCGTTAGACATTATTGAAGGAGTAAGATTAGGAAGATTGAGCGACTTGAAGATTGCAAGTGGCATCAAGTTAATGCTAGCACCAAGATCGGCCAAGGCAAAGCATTCCTCCATATCTTGGATTGCACAAGGGATCAAAAATTTACCGGGATCACCGACTTTTTGAGCTATGCGATTAAGATAAACCGATGAACAACTAGACAATTGGTGCAATTTCTCCTTGTTGTTCAACATACTCTTAAAGTTAGCGGCAAATCGAGGCATCATGACCAAAGCATCGGCGAAACTCACATTAAAGTGCAAATCACGAAACATTTTCATAAAAAGCTCAAATTGGTAATTGTCGCGCTCTTGACGTTTCTCCTTTCTAAGTCTCGATGGATAGGGCAAAGGTGGTGTGGGTTGAGGCATAGGCATAGCCTTTGGAATCTCGGGTTCCAATGTTGGTAAAGGGTTAACCGTAGGTGTGGCATGAGTGGTACTTCGTGGGATTGGGACATGCTCCTTTTGGACCACCACCTCGGGTTCTTCCTCAATTGCTTCCTCCGTAGGAGCAATTGGTTGAGTAGTCGGTTCCTTAAGTGTCTTACCACTACGTGTGGTAATCACTTTCATCTCACCCTTAAGGTTTGATACGGTGTTGCTAGGAAGACTACTCGAAGACGGTTTACACATAAATGCCTCAAACATAGATGAGATTTTATCTTCAAACTTGGATTGCCACTTCTCGGCTTTAACCATTTCTTGTTTTATCTCATGTTGCCCTTGTTCCATTTTTCGTTGGTTTTGTTGTAACCTAGTTACGGTTCCTTCCATCTTGTTGGTATGGATCTTAAGTTCATTAGCTAAGTCATTTTTCAACTCTTTCTTCAAGTCGTTCTTAAACTCGGATCTTAGGCTAATGATTTCTCTTTGAATATTGTCAAACCTATAATCATTCCCATTAGCATATTCAACAAATTCATTTGGAAGATCTTTCAACGTTTGCAAACCTTTGTTGTTGTTTTGAAAATCATTTTGATTTTTGTTTGAAACTTGATTATTAGCCCCTTGATTACCATAGTTTCCTTTGTTAAAATTGTTTTTGAAACCAACTTGATTGTTGCGATAGTTGTTGTTAGCATTTTGATTTGAACCAAAACCCGGTGGAGTCAATTGATTAGAGCGGGTAACTTGACCGTTTTGGTTGTAATTTCTCGTGGCCGCGTAGGCACTCGAAGTGTTACCACCGTTGGTAATGTACTCGGAGATATCATGACCTCTACCACAATACATGCAAGAAACCTCAACCGCTTTAGCCGTAGCGGGAGCACTTGGTTCACCAACTTTAAACTCAATCAAAAGTCCTTTTAGCTTATCAAAAATCTTGTTTTCCAAGTTCGCCTCAATTTGGCAAGCATCGATGGTAGTAGACAAAGAAGGTGAAGCCGAAGACGAAGCCTTACGAACACTAGACGTGCTACGAGGACTATACACCTTAGATCTATTCTCAATTATCACCAAAGCTTCCTCAACCGTTTTACACAAAAAATTACCACCCGCGGCGGCATTTAAATAATCCCTTTCATGATCATTAAGTCCATTGTAAAACGTGTCAATTTGATGCAAGTCGGAAAAACCGTGATGAGGACATTCATGTAACATCTCCTTAAACCTATTCCAAGCCGTTGAAAAACTTTCATTAAAATCTTGTGAAAATTTTGAAATCTCGTTTTTCAAGTGCGTAGTCTTAGAGGGTGGAAAAAATTGGTTCACAAACTTAGACACGAGATCCTTCCACGTCAATATAGAATTGGGTGGCTCTTTCTCCAACCAAATTTTAGCGGGCCCCGCTAAAGAATACGGAAAAAGCATCATCTTAATCGAGTCATTCGAGACATCCTTAAACTTGAAAGTGGCGGTAAGACGATTGAATTGGCGGATATAGTTGTGTGGATTGTCCTTCTCATCACCACGGAATTTGTTGTTTTGGATCATCGACAACAAACCCGTTTTCACCTCAAAATTCTCCGCAAGGATAGCAGGAATCACAATAGCCTCTCCATAACCCTCAGTGGGTGCTTGAAGTAACTCCATCATAGTTCGATTCGCCATGGTTGGTGCTTCTCTTACAATGGGTTCGTCACTAGGAGACTCCTCACTAGAAAGATTGGGAGTGGGAGTTTTGTTCTTTCGTTTACGTGCACGTCTTGCTTGATTACGAGTTAGCATAAACGTCACGTACAACGAGAGGATAAGCAAAGAAGATTCTTTTTGGTGTTTTGTATTTTTCAATTGTTTTTGTGGTTTTTGATTGTATTAAACTTTTTGGATTTTGGTGAATGTATTAAGTAGACACAAATCTACAAATCTCCTCCTTAATCAAATCTCTCGATTAAAGAAGCCTCAAGGAATGAAAACGATCACGTGAAGTGAACGCCTTCGATGACTTTAGAACGTTGATGGAACACCAAAACGTTCAAGAGGGTTTAATCAATGAAACCAAGAAAATATATATGATACTTAGTAATACTTTGGGCGGCAAAACCCTCGATTAGCTCTCAAAATCAAATACTCACAAGCAAGCGGGGAAATGAGGCGGCGCGAAGCACTTAAGAGCCTTTTTCCTTAGGATATATTTTATAATATCCGCCTTATACCCACCTTATAGTTTGTATTTTCAAAATTGAGCCTCACGAAAGTATTTATCTATTTTTGCCTTTTTCTTTGGTTTGAGATTCGAATACAATGATTGGGTAATGACCTCCCAAGTCAAGGTTGTGATTTCTCACGTATTTGGAGTACTTGTGAATTTATTGTTCTACGTATACAATATAGTAATAGTATTCACACAAAAATCGAAAACCGATGATACGTATTAGTAGAGTGCTACTAATACAAATACTATTTTGGTTAGTATATAAAAACAACAATTTCAAATCAAAACACAACACGCCTCCCCGGCTGCGGCGCCAAAATGATGTAATGGTTTTACCCCTTTAGGAAAAGGAAGGCAAAATAGTGGTAAGCGTTAAGCACGACGATTTAGGAAAACCGTGTACAAATGACCCAAAGTGGGGATCGTTCTCAAGGAGGCTTAGTGTGTGTGTAATGAAATGATTATCTTTATAATTATATTTGTGAGAAAGAATGATAGAAATGAGATAAGAAGATAATGACGGTTACGGTGTCGTATTAAACTAAGATGAAAAAGGTGTACACGTAAAACCGTAAAAAGTACCAAAATTAAAATTTTACCCTAAAAATTCCTAAAAAATTACTAAAAATCCACAAAAATATTCTAAGTGTTTACAAAAAATCCAAACTTGCCAAAACCTTTTAATTAATTAAATAATGACTTTTTAATGCTAACTAAAGCCCTAAAAATCAATATTAACTATCAAAAAGTCCCAAACAAGATCTTAAAGTTTGTAAACCTCAAAAATACCCTAATTAAGCTAAAAAGTATTTTTCAAAATTTTAAAATCACTAAAAACTATTTTTAAACAATTAAAAAGTATTAAAATCAATTAAAAATTAAATTAATTCTAGAAAATAATAAAAAGACTCTAAAAATATTTGGAAAGTTGAAAAATTCCTAATTAAGTGTCTATAATCTAGGAAAAATATAAAAACTTAGAAAATCAGACTTTTAATTTTTAACAATAAAATATTATTAAAATATTATTAAAAATCCAAAAATCATAAAAAAATTCTAAAAAGTTGCAAACTAGCTTAGTTTAACCTAAATAACTCAGAAATGAAAGTGAAATTACCTAAATACCCTTAATGGGCCTAGAAAATGGGCTAAACTTAAAACAGATCCTTATTGGGCCAAATTTGAGCCCAATATAAAAAGTTGGTCCAAATAAGCCCAAAAAGCACTAATTGACTCAAAAATTGATTTTAAACAACTTTTTCCAAAGGCCCAAAAGCTGAAAGTGTGAAATAAGCTAGCTTATACCAAACAGCTTATTCTTAATGGGCTTTTTGGCCCATTAAGCTATAAGCCAATGCCATAAGCTCAAATTAGACACACAAGCTTCTTTTGTCCTAAATAAGACTTCTATAAAAAGAAATTTGAAATAAGCCCAAGGAATATGCCTGAAAATGCAATAAGCAATCTACAGAAAACGACAAAATAGTCATTTTTTAGTTCTAGGTCACCCCAAAAGCTGATTCAAGTTTCTAAAGCTTTTAAATGACTTAATTAAGCAAAGTCAACAAAGAGTTTCCAAATAAGTTGACTCAATAAGCTGGAAAAAGCAAATAAGCACTTATGTAAAAGTCAAATAAGTTGGTTTTCTAGCAAAAAGTCAAAGTCAAAGTCCAATAAGCTCCAGTCTAATCAAATGGGTCAAATAATGAAGATCTAACACAAAAAATAAGTTGTTGCAAGTCTGGATAAGCTAAAATAGCTTATTGATAAGCTGAGTTCAATTTAACACTAGCAGGGGCTAGTTTTCGATGTTGAGCAGTGGAAACTTTTTCCACTGCTTGACTTGTTTGACTTTTTGTCTTTAGTGAACTTTTTGGAGATCCAGATTACACAAAGGCACCCAAATGATCTTTGGATCAAAAGGAGTCAATAACAATCAAAAGATCACAAACACAATCACCCAACTGATACAGTTTAATCAATAAAGTACCAGATCTAGCACAGACATGAAACAATAAGCAGTTTAGGTTCAAACAACACTTAGAGCACAATTCAGCCAGCCAAATTCCACCAAATGCATACACAAGCTATATTAAACTCAAATGAACAAGTCTAAACAAGTTTCATGCAATGATTCAAAGAATTAAGCAAGATCTAAGTTAATGAATGTTACTGATGAACACTAACACATGCAGTTTTACACTTTGCTAATGTATTTGACCAATAAGCCAGATTCAAACCTCAAGATCTATCAAAAAAGTTTTAACAACTTTCAACCCTAAGCATGCACAAATACTAGATTTCACCAAAATCTTAGGTCAAAAACAGTTAAACTCATCAAGTTATAGCAGATTGTTTGATTTGGTGGTTTAAGTCCAAAAACTTGCAGCAAAACACTCTCAACCAAGCATATATCAGATAACAACCACAAATACACACTTCTAACAACACAATACCAAGATTTAAACTTAAACAGGTAGACCCAAACACCCTTTTATCTTTTCAAATCCAATTTTAAACAAGAAAAAGTGTGATTCAGTTAACCCAATGATCAATCTAGCATATAAACAACATTATCATGCAAGACTAAGCAGATTTAAGCCAAGAAATCTACAATAACAACAGTATAGCACAAATCCACAAAAAAAATCCAATTTTTATCAAATTTTAAAGGTTTCAAGACAAACCTCATGGATGTACATCCACACCCACGAACTTATGAGCTTATGTGCTAGCTAGAACAAGCACAAGGTTCCAATAACAACCCTGCTAAGATTCAACAAGGTAAGTAGCACAATATCAAAATCAGAAACTTAAAAAACCTTGATTAATGCAACCTTGTTACCCCACACTTGATTATCCCCAAGTTATAAGCCTCACCACACCTTAATATCACAATTAGGATGCTATGGTCAGCCCTATAACCCAAGAATTCTAAGGTTGAAACAAGAACTTAGCAAAATATCAAGCTTGAAGGAAAAATGCAAACTTTTGCACTCTCCTTAAAAACAGGTTTTGAGATTCAAATTCAGAAATAACATAAACAAGCATAAAATAAGATGTCACTTAGTCTTTCTTCAACACACTTAACACAATTTCATTAAACTGAAAAGAGGATTTACAAGTGTCTGAACAAGGAAAAACCAAAAGCAGATAAATGAGAGACCCTATGTGCCTTTATATAGGCATACAATGTATCTAGATATGCAAAGGAAAACGTAAACCCTAGCTGTGAAGTCCCCAATTTGCCCTTTGAAAATTTGAAAACCTTGGCTTCATGTGACTGATTTTTGTATGTTTGTGAAGGAACATGTGATGCCAGTGGTGGATATGTAATCTTGAACGTCCATTCTATGCTTGAAAAGTAAGCAAGGCTTTGGGGCGTTGATCTTTTGGCTCATTCTTGTTTGGACGTGAAGGGTGGGGCAGGGGAGGTAGCATGTGACAAAAGGGATGATGAGGTGGAAGGTTTTAAGATTGGGTTGTGATAATAGGACCCTTAATCATTATTCTGGAAATAATTAGCCCCTAATTCATAATGATTAAGAAATGCCTAATTGTGTTCTTGAGCTGATGAACACAAGTTTTGATCTTGTTTAAGGGTGGATTAAGTTTAAATTGGTGTTAAGGCGCCAAGGTTAATTTATTAATTAACCCGGGTGAGTGGAAGGCTGAGGTGGAAGAATGGTGGAGTGTGATTGGGTGATTTGTGGTAGTGGGGCACGTGGCATGTTGTCACTGGTCTAGGTAAGTATGGCTGTCTGCCCCTTTTGGTCCCTTAACTCCTTGCTTCCTTTCACTTTGTAAATAATCACATAAAACTGAATTCCCTTTGTAAATAAACTTTCAGTTTTCACACTTTGGCCAGAAATACTTTTCCAAAGTATTTTCAGGGGTATTTCTTGCCATTTGTGATTCTTGAGGGGCTATTTTGGCATTTTGTTGATGGATTATGGTCTTAACTTGTATGATTGGCATTTTGGAGGACTGAAATTGCCAAGTCTTTTTTGATGAGGGACCATTCTTGCCAAATGTTGAAAGTCAAGGGTTCTTTTTGTAATTTTGACAAACTTAAGGGACCAAACTTGTAATTATGAAGATACAAGGGTATAAAGTGTCAATTATTCCATATTGGAGGACCCTTCTTCATAAATCTTCAAGTCTTCAAGGTTTTTTCTTGGGAAAGTCTTCATTAGGGCTTGGTTCATTGTGCGGCTTCGTTTCCCGTGTTCGTTTTTGCATGATTCTTGTGATCTTTTGTCATTTTCTCAATATCCGTACCTAAAATACACAAGCAACAAACACAAGCATATATATGGGTATTTTGATGATATTTAATGCATTTTAAGCCCTTTTTGGACGATGAGACTATGTATAAAAGCAGTCTCATCACGGTCCGTCAACACATCGGCGAATAATCAAGTCAGCGCATTGTTTGAAGAGAAAAGAGTCATCCCAAAAGTAGGTCTTAACATCATTTAAGAACTTTTTCTTTTGTTGGGATGTTAACCCTTTGATGAGAACACCACCCGCCAAGTAGTTTGCAATGTCCGCAAACCACGGCGTGTTATCAAGATTGGCACTAATAGACATTAAGGTCTCAAGGGGAAAAGAGTCATTGATCTCTTTGTTCGGATGATCCCCTTGATATGGATCCTCAAGTCTACTTAGATAATCCTCGTCTAGGTTTTCAGCACCCTTCTTGTCATGAATTTCAATGTTAAATTCTTGAAGGAGTAAAACCCAGCGAAGAATTCTTGGCTTAGAGTCGTGCTTAGTCATCAAGTACTTCAACGCGGAATGGTCCATGTATACAATGGTGGTGGATAAAACAAGATAGGGGCGAAATTTTTCAAAAGCATAGACAACAGCTAAAAGCTCTTTTTCGGTTGTCGTTTTATGCAATTGAGCCCCCGTCATTGTCTTGCTAGCATAATGGATTGGTTGAAAGTGTTTATTCACTCTTTGGCCCAAAACCGCTCTGATAGCAAAGTCGCTAGCATCGCACATCAACTCAAAAGGTAGCTCCCAATTAGGGGTGACCAAGACCGGTGCCTTAGTTAGCTTATCCTTAAGTAGATTGAAAGCTTCAATACACTCTTTAGAAAAGATAAAAGGAGTATCTTTTTCCAAGAGGTGGGTCATCAGGCGAGTGATTTTAGAAAAATCTTTGATAAAGCGACGATAGAAGCCCGCATGACCAAGAAAACTTCTCACACCCTTCACGGTTGAAGCTGGAGGTAATTTGGCTATGACATCCACTTTAGCACGGTCCACTTCAAGACCGGCTTTTGAGATTTTGTGTCCTAGCACAATGCCTTCTTTTACCATAAAATGGCATTTTCCCAATTTAGAACAAGGCGAGTGTCTTCGCACCGCTTAAGCATACGTTCTAAATTGGCAAGGAAAGAAGAGAATGAATCCCCAAAGACCGAGAAATCATCCATGAAGACTTCCATGGTTTGCTCAACCATGTCATGGAAAATAGCCAACATGCACCTTTGGAAAGTCCCGGGGGCATTGCATAAGCCAAAAGGCATTCTTTTGTAAGAAAATGTGCCATAGGGACAAGTGAATGTTGTCTTCTCTTGATCTTGGGGATCGATGGGTATTTGGAAATAACCCGAGAAACCATCTAGAAAGCAGTAATATTCACTACCCACTAAACGTTCAAGCATTTGGTCCATAAAAGGAAGAGGGAAATGATCCTTTCTCGTGGCATCATTGAGTTTGCGATAGTCTATACAAACTCTCCACCCAGTATCGAGACGTGTAGGAATCAACTCGTTGTTTTGATTGGGCACAACGGTGATTCCGCCTTTCTTAGGCACACAATGGACTGGACTGACCCATGGTGAATCCGAGATAGGGTAAATCATGCCCGCATCAAGAAGTTTGATAACCTCTTTTTGATAACGTCATGGGTTTTAGGATTCACCCTTCGTTGGCTTTGAATGGTGGGCTTAAAGTCGTCCTCCATGAGAAATCTATGTGTGCAAAAGTGAGGATCAATTCTGCGAATATCATAGATTTACCAAGCGATAGCTCTTTTATGTTTCTTGAGAACCTCAATGAGACGAGTTTTCTCATCGGCTTTTAAGTCCTTAGCAATGATAACGAGAAGTTGATCAATGTCCTCTAAGAAAACATACTCGAGATGGGGAGGTAAGTCCTTAAGCTCAAGAGTAGGAGGATCCTCAATAGATGGTGTAACTAATGATGGATCATCATTAGTCACCTCTTTAGGAGAAGGAGGAGAAAAAGGGTCTTCATTGAGAAGTTTCTCAATTGTACAAATGTCTTCTTCCCATCGGTGGGAGAATCATCATACTTAAGATCTAGTGGACCCAAGCTAGCTTCAAAATCATCCAAAAGAAAATCACTTTCTCCAAAAGGAGTCAATGACGGAGCGATTGAGGCAACAGGGTCAACATTGGGTAGAGAAGAAAGATTACTTTTGCAAGAATCATGAAAGTGTTCTTCACAAGCCTCATCGAGAACATCAAGAGCATTAACACTCTCATATGAATAAGTGTAAGACCCGTGAAAGTGCCGTATGATGCTAAGTTATTGTCTCAAGAGTTGTTCAGTATGAGCATCTCTCTTAAGTTGCGACTCACTTGTGGATGTGATATCCCGAGCCCAACGTTATTTATTTAATCCTATTTTACGGATATTTTTGAAATTTTTAAGAATTTTTATCTTGGAATTATTTGACGGTTTAAGTTGAAACCGACGTTTACGGTCGTAATTTAACGTTTGACGATTTAAGAAGAACCGATAACGACTACGATACCGACGGATGCCCAAAATTTACCTTTTATTATCGATTGATCGATAATTGAGTTTTTCGAGATTTTATTTTTATTACGTGTTAAGTCGAGTCGGAACCATGTTTATATTCGTTTTGTGTGCGTTTGAACCATTTAAAAGTATTTTCGAGTGTTCGGGACAACCCCCGACTTCCGTAAAATTTTCAAGTCGACTAATAGGTCGTTTCCGCTATTTAGAAGAGTCGTTTTCACTTAAGGCCAAAAGATTAGCCAAATTGCACCTTGGTCCCTCCATACTTTTACAAAACACCCAAATCAAAAACACACAAACAAACACTCTCCAAAAATTTCTCCTTTCTCTCCCTTTTCCTTCTTTGGCCGTCGGCCACCACAAACACCACCACCACATCCTTTTTTTTTTTGGGTTTTGCAAGAAACCAATCAAAGACCACCTTCTAACTAATCATTGTAAGTGTTTTTCCAAGGTTCAATCCAACATGCATCCATTGATCTTTCTTCCAAAAATTTGTGATTTTTCAAAAACGGATTTTGATCTAATTAAACCATACACATGTTTAATTCATGTGTATATAATGTTAATTCACCTATAAAACAAGATGGGGTTTATGAGTTTTGTGTTCCACAGCCCCTAAAGCCACGAATTTTTGGGGGTTTTTGGGTGTTCATGGTGTTTGATGATTTTGTTGGTGGGTTTGTGTTTAAAATGGTGTTTTTAGTGTTTTTAAATTGTTTAAACATATTGCATGTATGATTTAGGATTGGGTTTTGATTAAGATTTGATGTTCTTGATGATGTAGGCTGTTTAGAGTGTTTGGGAATGATTATAGGTAATGGGTATAGGCTTAGGTAATGATAGAATGGTTTAGAATCAAGTTTTGAAATGATTTTGGAAGGGTGAATCTAGAACAGATTGTTTAGGGCTATTTTCGTGGTTTTAATTTTTGGTCCAGGTTGTGATTATAGGATACAGTTGTAGTGGTCGTCAAGACGCTCGTTTCGGTATAAGATAGAGCTTTTAACTCCAAACGAGTCAAAAGTTATGTTATTTTGAAAATACGTGTACCGAGAGATGAGAATCAACACAATCCGAATTTGTGTTTGGTTTTGGGTCAAATCCCGGGGACCATAGGTTTAGTTTGGTAAAAGGTCAAAGGTTTATTTTTGGTCTCAAACCTGTGTATTTGAGTCTATTATTAGACTTAGGTGTCGTAGAGGTCAATGGTATATTTTAAATGGGTCAAATGAGTCCGACTTGGTCAAAGTGCAATTTCAGTCGGAAAAATGTAGGTTTAGTAATGTGTTGAGTAACGGGTCGTTAAAGCGAAAAATTTTAAGGGGATTAAAAATGTGATTTCTACAGGTCTTAAGGTATTTTTGAGAATTTTCTTAATTTTTATAACAAGGGTTAAGTCTAGTAAAACAGCCCATACTTTGGGTAAGTATCGGCGAAACCGTAAAATGGATAGTAACTTTAATAACATTGATAAATGGCATAAGTCTATTAACAACTACTTGTTTGACTTTGGCGTGAGTTTTCATAAGCGTTGAGTGTGTTTGCATATGCGTGTGTTTAGTACAATAATGTACGCGGAGTATTGATTTGGTTTTCGTACTTTGACTTTTAGGTCAAGTGTTTGATTTTCCCGGGCATCCACGTCGTCGGTGACATTTCTCGTTACGTCTTCGCTAGAACCACTACTACTACGCAAGGTGAATCTATAGCCTCGCTCTTTACTTATTTCAAATGTTTTTACCCGCGAGGGGGATACATGCTATTTAAATGAAAATGAACAAAAGTCATGAATGATTGTTGGACCCGAATGTTGCCTCGAAATTGTGTTGAGTATCTAGTTGCAAAAGGCCCTAATTTCATGAACTATTAACTATTGTCTTGCCCTTGTGTGGGTTGGAAATAGCCGCTTATACAATTTGTAGTACTACGGGGCTAACGACCCAATGTTAGCCGAGAAGCTGTACGTTGAGTAAGTTCTGCGGTAGATTATCTTGTATGAGAGATAAGGTATAATTGCAACTAATGCCTTAGTAGGGGCACTGGTTTCATCTGAATCACGGTGGTAATTATTACGCGGGTGATTGAGTTAACGGTTTAGTGTCATGAGCTTAAACACAATTGTCATATCCTTGAATAATAGATTGTATGGCCACAATGCTATTGAATGATCATGATTGGTTTTTAACACTTATGTTCAACTGATGTTTTGATAAACCTATAGATTCGCTCAACCTTTGTGTTGACGATTTTAAGCATGTGTTTTAGGTAATCAAGGTTGATAGCAGTGGAGCATGCGAGGATGGAAGTTGTTGTGGCTTGGCGGTCTACTTTGTTTTTCCTCCCTTTTAGCACTTTAAATACTTTATATTATGTCATGTGAACGAAAATTGTATTTCGGGTTGAGATTCAGTGGGGACCAAAACGCAAACTCTGTTTTATATTATTTTTGGGGTTTGGAAAACAATAGACTTTGTTGTTTTAAACAATTTTTAATTTATGTTTAAATTTCTACGTCTCTTTGAGTCGTTCGAAATAGCTTGTGTGTGATGATAACTATATAGCACCCAAATGTTGTAGTTCTGCTGCGCATAGCATTTGGTGGGGGTGTTATAGATTGGTAATCAGAGCCATGAGTTATAGAGAACTAGGTCATCTTGAAAAATCCTAAACTATAACTTTTGGTGTCGTAAGAAATTGTCCAAGCACACAACTATCCTGCATGTCTCCGGTAAGAATTCTTTAGCATTACTTTATATGTTAGATGTATCCCTCAAATTGATATGAATTCCTGAGTATTTAGTAAGTAAATACTTTGATATATATTGAGATATATTGTTTTGTACGTTGAGTACTTATCATCGTAATTTTCAAATTCCTGTAAAGATTATCGTATATTTTGCCTGTAATTGGCATAACGGGCTACATTGCATTACATGGCAACACCGCGTTGTAATCCTACGTGTATGTAGGAATGGTTGTATGTATAAGTATGTATATACTATGGTATTTAAAGGCATTGCACGCGAAGCAATGGTCCTTGGGTAATTATCGTACATTAAAATGCGGTTTTGTTGAGAATTCGGCCTCACCGCAAATTATCAATCTTGATAATTAATTTATTGTTCGAATAACCGAGTGTGAACCTCGTTTGATATCCTAGATACGTAAATAACGCCTCGTAACATATTGTATATTGACTGGAGTGATCTCGATGGTCGTTATCGCAGCGTGATGTGTCATTTTGGACATTTTCTTTTGAAACGTAATTTACTTACGTATTACTTTATTTTCCTTTATTCCTTATGGGTTTGATATGTTAATTGGCGTAACTATAATATAGACGAAGTATAATCAACGATGCGTACATCGTAGCGACGAATCACATGTGTATTTTATAAAACGTGGTTGAGGCGTGTTGCCATTTAATCGTTGTTTACTATTCTACTTGAATTTAAAGATGTGTTTTAAAATAGACTAGCGTTGTGATCAATCGCGATAACTTGGAATTTGGTTGGTTTTTGTGTTAATTTTGTGAGTACGATTTCGAGACTCATCCGAGGCCGATAACAACATTTAGTTGACATACGTATTCTCGTTCCATTTATTTCATTTTGTTTTGTTGTTTCATTATTTTGAATTTGATATTATACATGACGAGGTCCGGCATTTGTGTGAGTTAAATAAAGCATTAAACTTTGTTGATCGAATGACTTAAACATAAAGTGTTTTACATATTTAATACTTGGCGGATGAAACTTTTGAATAAAATGACTTATGATGTGTCTTGTAACAAGTAAAAATAAGTGTAGAGAAGAAATGGACAAGATGAAATTATTTTTCCTTCAACCTCGGTTGGTATATCATAATAAGTAATTTATATTACTCGTAAAATCCTTGTTTTTATATATTAATAATTTAATACTAGAAGCTTGTGATGGATTTGTTAAGAATTTGTTTAATATAAATTTTAAAAAGGAGTTCATAAAATTTACGATATGACTGTTAAGTATATGTAACTTGGATTTGGTATGAATTAATTTTCGGGTCAATGTAGTAAACTTTTGACGTATCTTGTAATATAAAACATGAGTAGAAGAATTGGTCATGTATTTTGGAGATAAAAACTTTGTAAAATTTGTTTTATTTTAAACATAAGGTTATGTTTACGTATGCATTGGTGTAAACTAGAACACGTTACTTGTTGTAGTGAATAAACTGGGATAAAATCGGAATATACACTTTAAGTGAGAAATTATAATGCTTGAAATAAATTTTAAATCTTGATGGAACGTTATTTTATTCCGCTGCGAGACGTGTTAATTTTTAAAATTGTTTGATAACGAGCTAAATATTAAAAGTTAAATTTTATATATCTTTGAATTATTGAAATAAGCATCTTAATTATTTATTATTATTATTATCATCGAGATTCATGTGTCGACTAAAATCAGTAAATTATCTGAGATAAAACTACGTGAAACCTCTTTATCATTTGAGTCGAAGTGCGCGAATGTGACTTAACAAACCAGTTTTGAGGAAGACTTATGTATAATGAAAAGTCAAAAGTTGATTTTAAGAGTTAATTGGACTAGTTTGAGTCATGTTGGATATGTGTATATATGTGATAATATAATTCGTAATAATAAAAACGTAAGACTTTGAAAATTCTTACTATGTACGTTTTTGGTACTTAAAATATGAAGATTAATGAGATTTTGACGCAAGTATGGAGATTTTCAAACTCAATGATTTTTTTTTCGATTATGATGACCGAGTCACCGCATCTACTAATGTTAATAATTTCCGAGAGATTGAAATTTTTCTAGAAATAAAAACTTTGTATAGATTGAAACATGAAAGGTCTGAAATCTTTAATGGGGTAACACGAATTAAAAATGTGTAAATGTTCGGTTTTACAATGTACAAGGTAACACTAATTATTATACGCAACTGGATTATACAACACACGCCTACTGGTATAATATTTTATAAAGATGTATGTATAATGCTTTGAGTCACGATGGTTCGATCGTACGACATCCCTTCTTTGACTTTGCGAGTCTATATATGAGCTTGAGTAGTCATGTAATTGTTTATTTTAATCTTGTCTATGGTATGAAACCATTATTATTATATCTATTTTTGGATTGCTACTTCGCTAGGACTTGATGATGAGGGTATGTCACCCGGTATATTTTGTCATGTTCATGGACATTGTGATTTTTCTTCTTACGGTTAATGGAACCTAAAATTCTGTATTTACTTGAATAACGCTATAAATCTTCATTAAATTGGTTATTTAATTATATTGAACAAAAGCGAGGAGGCGAAGCCGCTTTACCGAATTGTAGAGGTGAAAGAACTCGATCTTCCTGGTGAAATTGTTTCTATTTAACCAAGTGATTATTTTTCTCTTCCCGTATACCCTTGGTGGAATGTGTGTGCAACTCGAGACGATGGTAATTATGATCGTTGTTTTATTTTTGACGTTTGTGTTGATATTCAATTTTTACTTCATGTATTCGTAGATCGCTGTTGTTATCCCAAGGCTTTTGTCATATATTTTAAGTATTTTCATTTCTAATGTAGTTAAATTTTAGTTGGCAATTATATTGCTCGTTTACCTCGTTCGATCTCATTGCTTTTTGATTTTATTACTTGTTGTGCTTGCAATGATCTTTAATCTTGAACCACCTTGCCGTTATTTTGTGAGTAGTCTATTTTGAAAATATGTATGAGTATGTCAAATGGTTCGTTCAACCAAATGTAAATGGTGTCGATTTATTTACTTAATTATTTATTCATTTTTGTTTTCTCATAAATAGGCAAAGTAATGTATGTATTCAAAGTGTATGAAATATGTTTGATGTGTTTCTTAAAACGATGGTAACAATATTTTCCCATTTCAAATTTCATTTCAAATGGTTTAATTATTTTGAAGATTAGGTCAAAAACTTTCGTAGTCATATTTGGTGTGTAATAATAATGTTTGTGTCGTCACTCGATCCTCAATTATGCACAGCTTAGCTAACTAGGCATAACTCGGGAAGAGTCCTGTTTTGTTGGTTGTCGTTGCTTGATCCTTAAGTATGCATGATCTAGCCAATTATGCATAGTTTAGGAAGGGCACTATCGTGTCAAACAAATTGGTCATCTTGAAACTTGTAGTGTTTTGATAAACGTTTGGATGAGAATAAAATGGTGGATCATTTTGCAAGTAGTCGTAATTTCTTGGATTCTTAAAGAAAATTTTTGAATTTTCTTGTGTTCTTTGAAATCTTTTCTTTTTGTTTGGCGTTGACTTAGTAAGTCACTGTGGCCGAGTAATTTTGGAAAATGTTTTTAGGTGTGTGTGTAACGTGCGAATTTCACCGGAATCACGAGGGTGTTGATGAAATACCAAAGGGACTCGTACTGACACTGAGAAGGAATTTTAAACAAGAATAGAAGACTGCCAAAGTAGAGGAAATCAGAGTTCAAGTGACTCTGAGGGGAATGACGAAGACTTCTCCTACATCAAACGTATCGTACCTTATATATTTTCTTCCTCGTTCTTTTGACATGTTTAACGACACGCGATAAATTGTGGAAGTTTACCAACTGTGCATCGGTAATTGGAAGACCATTCCATTGCCGTCTTCGTTTAGTTAAGTGAGGAATCCTTTTTGCTTAACTCAACCATCCTTGATTATCGATGGTTAAACGATAGATAAACATAGTTGATGTTTTTGTGGTAAACCCTTGCCTTTCATGTATTTATGCGGTAAGTGATCTAGTCGAGTGATCGTAAGTTGTGAGAACTTAAGACGACGTTGTCCAATGAAGTCCGATCATGAAGAACACATGCCATGTAATATATATGTATAATTTTTTTTATATACTGTGAACGATGATGCTTATTGGGATTTTGACCACGGTTGGGACGAAAGTGAGATGGTGTTCTTGTAATATCTTTTGTGTATAACTCTATGGGTGAGCGCCCTGCGATGACATATGTATGTATTTTTCTTTCCTTATGGATATGCATCCATAGCTAGCAAGCTCGTGAACCTTCTTTAACTTGCAATTTTCTTTTGACTGGACTCATCTGAGAATCATGTCAAATATTCTTTTTTTATCATGGTTTGGCTGATTAGCAAGCATGAGTCAACTTGATTGAACTGATTGACTTGGCACGGTTTGGCTATGTTGCAAACGTGTCGTAATGTGGTTGTATGTGTTTCATTATGGCTTTTATGTTCGATTGGATTGTGACGTTTTCGAGAGAGTTATGTATACGTCGGATGATTCCGTATCGATGAATTCGTTTTGACGGACTAGGGTTGTATGTACGTAATATTGCGATAAGGTGATTTTGTACGACTAGTAATAATTACTTCGTCTTGTATATTCTGAACGTTTTCGATGGGGTTAGGTGTGACCCGTGCGATTTTATTTTGTGAGTAGTTGTTTTTATGAGACGATGAACCAAGTGAAAGGACGATTCGAAAAGTTGGAAGACATGCTCCGAACGTGTGTGTTTGATTTTGGTAGTAGTTGAGATCGACATGTGTCCTTGATAAAATTCTTGTACAACAACATTTACCGTGTTAGTGTGGAAGCTGCATCAGTGGAAGCATCTTGTGGATGAAAATGTAGATCGCCAGTTGGATAGAATGAAGTAAGGAAAAGTCAGTTGAATGGACTTGAAATGATTCGAGAGGCTACGGAAGAAATGGTGTAGATTAAGAATCACTTGCTAACCGCGAGAAGCTGGGAGAAGAGACGTGTCGATAACCGTAGGAAGAAATTGGGAAATTGAAGTGGAGACCATGGATCGAGATGTTAAGAGATAAAAGCAAGGTATAATACTCATCGTGAAGGTGTGATGGAATCCGAGACGTGAACCGAAGTCCACATCGGAATGTGAAGACCTCTTTAGGAAGTAGTACTCTCATCTTTCTAGTAGTACGAAATGCGAGTATAAGAACAAGAGAGCGCCGGGACGTCGCTCCCTTAAGGAGGGGAGGATGTAAGACCCGTGAAAGTGCCGTATGATGCTAAGTTATTGTCTCAAGAGTTGTTCAGTATGAGCATCTCTCTTAAGTTGCGACTCACTTGTGGATGTGATATCCCGAGCCCAACGTTATTTATTTAATCCTATTTTACAGATATTTCTGAAATTTTTAAGAATTTTTATCTTGGAATTATTTGACGGTTTAAGTTGAAACCGACGTTTACGGTCATAATTTAACGTTTGACGATTTAAGAAGAACCGATAACGACTACGATACCGACGGATGCCCAAAATTTACCTTTTATTATCGATTGATCGATATTTGAGTTTTTTGAGATTTTATTTTTATTACGTGTTAAGTCGAGTCGGAACCATGTGTATATTCGTTTTGTGTGCGTTTGAACCATTTAAAAGTATTTTCGAGTGTTCGGGACAACCCCCGACTTCCGTAAAATTTTCAAGTCGACTAATAGGTCGTTCCCGCTATTTAGAAGAGTCGTTTTCACTTAAGGCCAAAAGATTATCCAAATTGCACCTTGGTCCCTCCATTCTTTTAGAAAACACCCAAATCAAAAACACACAAACAAACACTCTCCAAAAATTTCTCCTTTCTCTCCCTTTTCCTTCTTTGGCCGTCGGCCACCACAAACACCACCACCACATCCGTTTTTTTTTTGGGTTTTGCAAGAAACCAATCAAAGACCACCTTCTAACTAATCATTGTAAGTGTTTTTCCAAGGTTCAATCCAACATGCATCCATTGATCTTTCTTCCAAAATTTGTGATTTTTCAAAAACGGATTTTGATCTAGTTAAACCATACACACGTTTAATTCATGTGTATATAATGTTAATTCACCTATAAAACAAGATGGGGTTTATGAGTTTTGTGTTCCACAGCCCCTAAAGCCACAAATTTTTGGGGGTTTTTGGGTGTTCATGGTGTTTGATGATTTTGTTGGTGGGTTTGTGATTAAAATGGTGTGTTTAGTGTTTTTAAATTGTTTAAACATATTGCATGTATGATTTAGGATTGGGTTTTGATTAAGATTTGATGTTCTTGATGATGTAGGCTGTTTAGAGTGTTTGGTAATGATTATAGGTAATGGGTATAGGCTTAGGTAATGATAGAATGGTTTGGAATCAAGTTTTGAAATGATTTTGGAAGGGTGAATCTAGAACAGATTGTTTAGGGCTATTTTCGTGGTTTTAATTTTTTGTCCAGGTTGTGATTGTAGGATATAGTTGTAGTGGTCGTCAAGACGCTCGTTTCGGTATAAGATAGAGCTTTTAACTCCAAACGAGTCAAAAGTTATGTTATTTTGAAAATACGTGTACCAGGAGATGAGAATCAACACAATCCGAATTTGTGTTTGGTTTTGGGTCAAATCCCGGGGACCATAGGTTTAGTTTGGTAAAAGGTCAAAGGTTGATTTTTGGTCTCAAACCTGTGTATTTGAGTCTATTATTAGACTTAGGTGTCGTAGAGGTCAATGGTATATTTTAAATGGGTCAAATGAGTCCGACTTGGTCAAAGTGCAATTTCAGTCCGAAAAATGTAGGTTTAGTAATGTGTTGAGTAACGGGTCGTTAAAGCGAAAACTTTTAAGGGGATTAAAAATGTGATTTCTACAGGTCTTAAGGTATTTTTGAGAATTTTCTTAATTTTTATAACAAGGGTTAAGTCTAGTAAAACAGCCCATACTTTGGGTAAGTATCGGCGAAACCGTAAAATGGATAGTAACTTTAATAACATTGATAAATGGCATAAGTCTAGTAACAACTACTTGTTTGACTTTGGCGTGAGTTTTCATAAGCGTTGAGTGTGTTTGCATATGCGTGTGTTTAGTACAATAATGTACGCGGATTATTGATTTGGTTTTCGTACTTTGACTTTTAGGTCAAGTGTTTGATTTTCCCGGGCATCCACGTCGTCGGTGACATTTCTCGTTACGTCTTCGCTAGAACCACTACTACTACGCAAGGTGAGTCTATAGCCTCGCTCTTTACTTATTTCAAATGTTTTTACCCGCGAGGGGGATACATGCTATTTAAATGAAAATGAACAAAAGTCATGAATGATTGTTGGACCCGAATGTTGCCTCGAAATTGTGTTGAGTACCTAGTTGCAAAAGGCCCTAATTTCATGAACTATTAACTATTGTCTTTCCCTTGTGTGGGTTGGAAATAGCCGCTTAGACAATTTGTAGTACTACGGGGCTAACGACCCAATGCTAGCCGAGAAGCTGTACGTTGAGTAAGTTCTGCGGTAGATTATCTTGTATGAGAGATAAGGTATAATTGCAACTAATGCCTTAGTAGGGGCACTGGTTTCATCTGAATCACGCCGGTAATTATTAAATTACGCGGGTGATTGAGTTAACGGTTTAGTGTCATGAGCTTAAACACAATTGTCATATCCTTGAATAATAGATTGTATGGCCACAATGCTATTGAATGATCATGATTGGTTTTTAACACTTATGTTCAACTGATGTTTTGATAAACCTATAGATTCGCTCCACCTTTGTGTTGACGATTTTAAGCATGTGTTTCAGGTAATCAAGGTTGATAGCAGTGGAGCATGCGAGGATGGAAGTTGTTGTGGCTTGGCGGTCTACTTTGTTTTTCCTCCCTTTTAGCACTTTAAATACTTTATATTATGTCATGTGAACGAAAATTGTATTTCGGGTTGAGATTCAGTGGGGACCAAAACGCAAACTCTGTTTTATATTATTTTTGGGGTTTGGAAAACAATAGACTTTGTTGTTTTAAACAATTTTTAATTTATGTTTAAATTTCTACGTCTCTTTGAGTCGTTCGAAATAGCTTGTGTGTGATGATAACTATATAGCACCCAAATGTTGTAGTTCTGCTGCGCATAGCATTTGGTGGGGGTGTTATAATAAGGTTGCTTAGAAATCTTACCCATATTGAAGACAATTTTATCGTCACCAACTCTCATGATTATTTCGCCCGCGGATACATCAATGAGAGTGTGACCGGTCCTCAAGAAGGGACGTCCAAAGATTAATGGAACACGAGCATCCATCTCGTAGTCAACGACAACAAAATCCGCCGGGAAGGTGAATTTGTCAACGCCAACGAAGACGTCTTCGGCTATCCCCACTGGATAAGCAACCGTACGGTTAGCTAATTTCAAAGTCATTTTGGTGGGGACTAGCTCGAGGAGAGATAATTGCTTCCATACACTTAAAGGCATTAAGTTTATACTAGCACCTAGATCGGCTAGGGCCATGCAATTCTCTACTCCCGGGAAGTTGCAAGGGATTAAGAAGCGACCCGGATCACAAGTTTGGTGGGCAATTTCCTTAAGAGAACCGCGGAGAAATTCTTTTTAAGTTGGGTATTAGCAATTTCAAGAAGCTTTTACTTGTCACTAAGAATATCTTTAAACATCTTCGCATATTTAGGCATGTGAGCGAGAGCCTCGGCAAAGGAGATGTTAAAATTTAATTGTTTAAACATTTTGAGAAAGTTTGAAACTTGAATATCATCCTTGCTCTTTTGCTTCTCTTTCCTCAACCTTGAAGGATAAGGTATATCGGATGAAGAGGAAGGCTTTAGGGGAGTAGGATCACTCACAACCGCGGGTGGTGGGGGAATGGGGGTAGAAGGCAATTGAGGTGAGGAAAGTTGCTCTTTTTCCTTGTTCACAATCACGGGTGGAGGTGTAGGAAGCTCGGGTTCCGTATAACCTTTTCCACTACGAGTGGTGATTGCTTTCATCTCCCCTCTTGGATTAGAAACGGTGTTACTCGGAAGAGTACCCAAAGAAGAGGGTTGATTACCTTGGAAGAGCGACCCGATCATATCACGTATATTATCCGCTTGAGTGCTAAAAGAGTCTCTCATGTCTGCGCGAATATCATTGCTTTGTTTTGCCATGTCATTCCTTAGCTCGGCTCGAATATCACTCCCTTATTTCGCCATGTCTCCCTTCAAGTTGATGAATTGACTCTGAAGATTCGTCACCATCTCTCTATTAGTCCTCATGAACGTCTCGATGTCTTGATTCAACGCCGTTGGTTGATTGAGAGGTGGAGCTTGGTAAGCTTGAGAATGTCCTTGAGGTGGGTATGGATTTCTTTGGGATTGATATTGATTGTTAGCACGAGGTTGGGATTGGTTATTTCGGTTATAGCTTTGTTGTTGGTTTTGGTTTTAAGGAGTAAAACCGGATGGTGAAAGATAGTTGTTTGAACGATAACTTAGCAAGTTACGGTCTCCTTGAGGACGAGCTTGATAGCCTCCCGTGGGATAGTTACCGTATGCCGCGTTAACGTTTTCACAAAAATTGCCTTGAGTAGAAGGACAATCATTGTAAGAGTGAGGACCACCAAATGTTTCACAAGAATTAGCAACGGCTTTAGCTTGTTGAGTATGGTTACTAGCCAAAATTTTCATATTTTTGCTCATTTCGATAATGGCTCGTTCCATGGCGGACATGTCGGTGGTGGAAGAAGTAGATGAAACATTGACTCTCGGATTAGATCTTGAGGATGCGGATGAATCCCAATTCTTGTGGTGAGTAGTCATGTTTTCAATCAACTCTCTACACTCCTCCGGTCTCCTTTTCATAAAAGTACCACCGGCGGCGGCGTTGATCGTGTCACGATCACGAAAAGCGAGACCATTGTAGAAAGTATCAATGAGAGTGACGGGGTGCATGTTGTGATTTGGACAACGGTCGATCAAATCATTGTAGCGTTCCCAAGAATCAAAGAGCGGTTCATCATTGTCTTGCATGAATCCACTAATTTGGTTACGAAGGCTCGTGACCATGGATGGTGGAAAGTAGCGCGACAAAAAGTGTTGAGTCATGTCGTCCCAAGTATGAATAGAATTCTTTAGGAGACGGTCAAACCATTTTTAGGCATGGTGAGAAAGCGTGTGGGGAAATATTTGAAGGCGAAGTACATCCATAGAAACACCGGGCATCTTCATGATTTGAGTAATGGTAATGAATTTGTCGAGGTTCTTGTTGGCATCATCATCCGGCAATCTACGAAATGGATTAGTTTGCACTTGTTGGATCATGTGATGTTTCAACGAAAACTCCTGAGCCGTGATTTGCATCGGCGCAATCGGGCCTCCGCGTCCATTCATTGTGGGCTGGCATAACTCCTTCATGGTTCGTAGGTCGGGTTGGGGTGGATTATTCATGTTGGGGTGGGGTGGATTATTATTGTTGTTGTGTACACCGGCCATGTCTAAGTTATCGAGAGTCTCGGGCTCGGGATAAGACGTTGATCGAGTACGCATACACTAAAAAGAAAATGCAAGAGAAAATATTTTTGGTTTTTATAAGTTTTTTTTTTTAATTATTATTTTTTTTGTGTTTTTGAAAATTTTATATTTTTATGGGTTTTTGAAAATTTTTGTACTTGAAAATAACGTTCCCGAAAGAACGGATCCTAAAATCCAATTTTTCTCACAAGAAACCTTTGATCCTTACGAAAAGAGCCGGCACCGGCGCCATTTTAATAACTGAATTTTCGTTAGTTAAAAAGGTGGTTTCTTTTGCAAGATATTTCTTTGTGTTGCTCGTACCCAATTATATTTGTCGTTGATTCGTTCTCGGTATCTTCTCGAATTGATCACGGTTCAAAGTGGAATTGTTGTAATTGGTGACTAAAAGGGGGAGCTTTTGATCTATTTCTACTTAAAAGGTAAGTGCGTGAAGTAATAAAAATAAACTAAAAGCAATTAATGAAAATAAAGCTTGGGTTAAACTTAAAACTTAAAACAGTGAAATACCTTAACTTAGAAAAACAGCTGATTCGGAATGTTTCTGTTGATCCAGAATAAGTGCTTGATCCGGAATATTTGGTTCGTTCGGAATAAACCAACTCATGCGGAATAATCTAGAAACTGCTTCATTCGGAATGTCCAACTAAACATCCTTCATTCGGAAAACTCCTTCATTCGGAATAAATGTTGATCCGTAATATTTGCTTGACTCGGAATAAGTGTTGATCCGGAATATATTTCCTTCACTTGGAATATTGCTTGACTCGGAATACTTGACTCATTCGGAAAATAGCTTCATTCGGAATAATCAAAAGAAAAAGGCTCATTCGGAATATCTAGGGTTCATTCGGAAAAAGTAGTTTATTCGGAATAACTTGCTCATTCGGAAAACATGCTTAGGAAAAGAAGCTTCATGCGGAATAAAATCTGATTCGAAATAATAAAAAGAAAAGACTGGTGCGGAATAATTACTTCATTCGAAAAGTAGCTTCATTCGGAATATTTGAGAAAAAAGGGCTTCGTTCGGAATGACTGCTGATCCGGAATACTTAACACAGAATACTCATCCGCAATATCTTGTTCATCCGGAATATAATGTTGATTCGGAATAAATCGAGAAAACTCTTCGTTCGGAATACTTGCTTTATCCGGAATGTTTTAAACAGAAACCTTTTGTTCGGAATACTTTTAACACAAGCCTTGGTTCGGAATAATTTGTTCAAATCCTTGATTCGGAATGATTAGTTCATTCGGAATCTGGGGAAATGAAACAGAAGTGCGAAGAACAGGGGAATTTAATCAACACGAATTTAAACCAAAATCCACCAAGTTTTTAACCAAAACTTAAACCAAACTAACCACTAATCATTTACTAAAGATAAACATTAAACCAAATCAACAAAAACACAAAACCCACATGTTTTTGGAGATCAAAATCAACAAAATAAAAACTAAGAACTTGAGAATCAATAAGAAAAGGAAGAACTAGATTAAATGGAAACTTGTATTAAGGATTAAGATTCAAACAAACAAAAGGAAAGATTAAACTTACATAATCATGAAGGAATCAAAGGAAAATAAAAATCACCAAACACCTTAAGGGTGTTGGTGTTCCTACGAAATAGGAGAAAGGAAACAGAAAGAAAAAGTAGTTGAAAAATGTGAAAGAGGTCTCTATTTATAGGCCTTGTCTTGGTTGGTGAGTGGGCTTTCTTCCTTTCTTTTTGTCTTCTCGTCTTTTTAGTAAAGTTGACGTTTTCGACTTCGATTCGGGATTTGTCGACGAATAAATTCAACTCGTCTTTTAATTTCTTCATTTAATAGACTTGAGTTCTTCGACATATATAAATCTTCCATCTTTGGTACTTTTCTTCGATAAATCTTCAAATAGGCCCATTGACTTCAAATCTTTTGCATCTCTTGGACTATAGACTTCGTCTTTTCGTCTTTTTCTTCGATAAAACCCGTGCAATCCCATGTTTTCTTCAATATTTATCCGGTTGGCTCTAAAAACATAACAAACACACAAACCACGCATAATTCCAAACAAATGACATTAAATACGCGTTTTGGTCTCGTTTTAGAAAGCAATAAGTGGTAAAAGGATGGGTGTTTTCACACCTATCAACTACCCTCCTAGCATGTTAGGAGGGTTAGTTGTTCATCTTTCTCACTTCTAATCTAATATTCCAAAAGTTAATCATCTCTCTCTCTCTCTCTCCTTTCTCTCACTACTTTCTCTCTCTAGAATTCATCTTCTTCATCTATTTTCTTTCCTTCTTCCTTGCTTAATCATCACAAAGATAAGGGACAACACATGTGCATTGGTCAATCCAAACGACATAACATGGAACTCATAATGTTCATCACAAGTTCTGGATGTAGTGATTGGAATAGATAATCTGTTTTACAGAAGCGAATTTAATGATAACCATGTCGTGGATCAAATCTTTAGAAGATACGCTAGAATCTTGTAAATAATCGAACAAATCCTCCATCTTGAGTAATGGATATAAATTTTGATCGTCAAATTACTTAGTTCACGGTAATCAATAAACATAAGGAATAATAACACCATAGCTCTTCATGGTGACGAGCTCGGTAGAATAAAAGCTTTTTCTGACAACTCTCTCAGTTATACGGTAATTATTTTAATTCAGATGGTGCTGACGTACAGTGCACACGCCACAGGTGCAACACCGGGAATATAATCAATACCAAATTCAACCTGCCTTAATGGCAAAAGTCTAGGTAATTCACCAGCAAATACCTCCTAAAATTTTAGATACCAAAAAACATCTTTTAATAAATTTACTTAAAGTTCTTTCTAGATTACAAGATCTATGATCAGTTTATAACCATTCATGGTATAATTTCAAGTCTAAATGCAGGATATGGTCATCCATCAAGAATTATTTAGATCACTTTTGATAATCAATATCTTATCTTTTAGGGGAATTCTACTCGAGTTACCATCAATTAAGACAATGTCGTCATGTCATAATCAATCAATCCATTCTACTGGCACTACCAACTTTCCAGTTTTATTATCGTTGATAAGATGTGAACTTCTCAAAAGACTAATAATAACTCATAATCCTTCACAAAATCAAGGATATCTGGAGACATAACTAATCATCAAAAGAGTAAGGTCAACGCATGATCTATGCGAGAGAATTTCAAATCAGATACAGACGAAAACATTAACGAATATGAGTCTATCCCATGTTTTCATGAATTATGTACGCATTCGAAAGCTCCTCGGATCGTTACCCAGGTCATTCAAATGAAATCTAATCAAAAGAAATGATAGGAACGTCGATACATCCATTCGGGTATCAACACTCGGTAATCCGATACTTTTCCATAGAATCTCACCACGGGAGAATTAGAAAAGGAGGGGATATCAATTGTCAATTAAGACAATTTCCACAGATGATTAGATTTGATTCAGAAGAATAAATAGTACGGGCTCATATGTAGGTGTCCCTAACAATATGTCCCTATTTTGCACTTCTCGTAGATCTCATAAAAATTCAATCTTTCACAATTACAAAAAGAATGTAATGTTTAGTAACACATTTATGGTGACTACTAATCAGCCTTGCATGGTCCCTTCCAAATTGTACGTAGGCGCGCAACTATATACAATTTTAAGATTAACGATGCAATACTCAGTTCGTAAAAACTTTGTCATCATGTTTAAAATATATATATTCATGCTTAATCATGAAATAAAAATCAAATGAATTTACAGAGATGTTCTTTCTTATGAAAACACTTAAGTTTTCCAAGGTGTTTCATAAACAACTTTATTTCGATAACGATTATTTATAAATCTCACTTTGAATAATCCATATGGTGATGAAAATTCAATTTTTCTCAAGGAATACTGTTTTAACTTATAAAAAAAATGAGTGATCTGCAAAAGAGTGATGAAAAGTTGTTCACCAAGAACTAACTACAATATGATAGGAAATGAGCTTAGCCAATTAATCATGAGGTTCATGACCTCGATGGTACTCAAAAAGAATAATCCACAACGTAACTCAATTAGAGATGAGTACTTGTTCAATGGTTGCATCACTAATTCGAACATTAGAATGAAGCAATAAAGGACAGATAACATCGATACATGTAAAAGTTAGCAATCAAAGGTAGTCTTTTCATTAATCACAAACAAGTCAAGATTGTACCGTAACACATTACGTGTCACTATGTCATACAATTCCAAGAACTCATCCTACCAACTGATGTCTTAGTTAAGTTAAGTATTTTTAAAAGATACCATAATGAATACTAATCTACAAGAGTCATGGGGGTTCCACATGTCCCGGAAGATCCATCGGTCCCAATTCGGAAGAAGATTTCTTCAATTTATTTCTTCGACACTCGGCATCCTCGTCATTGGACAATGGCCTAGGAACAACCCTTAACACGAATCAACAATCAATTACAACCTTATAATTCAATCACAAGACTCAACGACTTCCTCTTAACAATTTCTTATTCCATAAAAGTTAAATTTTTACTTCATTCAAGTTTCAACCAAATCATACTCAATACGATATCCTACCTCATTATCTAATACTTTCAACCTTATTTTTAGACCTTAATAGGGCAATAAAAGTTCGATATGAACAACACTTAATTTCCAATCCTATAGCTCCTTCATCAATAATAGTTATCAAATGAGTTACTAGTATGAAATGACTCGATCATTCAATTAGACTTCTCGGAAAGGTACTAGTGGCATGAGGCTTTTGGGTAATGGTTCCATTGACAGCCTCAAGTGCAACATTCACCCTTTCGATTTCAATTTGAGAATTGGGTGACAACGAATCAGATGACACCTTTCCAGGTGGTAACGTTTTGTCACACTCCACTCTATAAGGAAAGATCGTCATGACATCGATATCAGTTTTAATCTCGCCATTCTTCTTCAATATCACAATCAACTAATATATACATTTCTACGAATATCAACCATTTTGTTGGGATCATAAATATCCACAACTTGGTTTAGATCCGGAATAGCTAGAATTCCTACAGAAATAGCTTAGATTAATTTGCTAGGGGATTTAGGGTTCCTTGTGACAATCTATGTCGTATAAATACCTCGTATAAATATAGAAATAATCATCAAACAATCATGTAATCAAATTACATCATATGTATATATATAATCCAAGTTATATATATATTAAAATAACACTTCTCAGTCTGGCCTTGTCGGTAAACTCAAGAATTCTTCGGCACCGTTATAGTCAAAAGATTTTAGACATTTTGAGAAAAATGTTTATAGTTAAAAGATTTTGAAATGTTTTATTCAAAACCTTGGTTTTAAAAATCTTTCGTTCTCTATAACGAGAGCTCTGGTACCAAACTGTAACACCCCCAAATATTCATACTTTAGTTCAGCGGAAGAGTCGTTGGTGTTATGGGATAGCACATTACTCAAATCATAGACAACGCTTAAAATCGCGTCGTTTAATAATAAAGCATTTTCCATTCATAAATATCAAGTTACATAGGTCCCAAGTCATAGTATTTCATACAATTTTTACAAAACATTTGAATGGAAATTGTTATTTAAGTGCGGGCCATAAATTCATGTCTTCTTCCCGAGAATTACCTTCAAGTAACTGAGATAAAACATGTTAAAAGAAACGGTCAACGAAAACGCCGAGTGAATTCATAGAGTTTAATGAAATCCATTAATATATCATCGGTATAAAATTATTACCAAAGATCATTTTGTATATTTCTTTGTCGTAGGCCATAAAATAAGCCAAAAAAATTTCATACAAATCTTTGTTGTAAATCATACTATAGGCTTTTGCCTTCAAAACCAATATACGAGCCAATGTCGTAAAAACATCATACAATACGTTTTATAACGTTGTATAGAGTTAAATAAAAACCGTTATATGAATATGGCTATGTAAAACCAAAACACGAACATAATATCAATAATAAGACCCCGTATTGCTAGTTAGACAATATATTGTAATTCAATGCGTATAGCTGTATTTTCGTTATTGGATTATTATAAGCCGCATGACATTGCTACCTTACTATAACAAACCACGGGTAGCTAACCCGAAACTCATTTGCCCATCTAAAACAGCTTGTCGTTACAATAATCACGCTTATATAAATCTTCTCATAAATAAATTCGCTTACCAATCAATGTGGCACGACGGGGATCAACCGTCAAGGCGCGATCCCCAAATAGTAATATTATATGCATAAGCGTCTACCAAATCCAGGTAGTTCAAAATTCATTCTAATGGGACTTTTAGTGACATAACCTAACTATAATAATCCATTTCATTTCATACATCGGGTCAAAAAATCATTCATCGGGTCATATAATCATTCGGGTCCAAATCAATAAAAAATAATCTGGACAACTGGTGTCCTATTTAATTAAAACTAACATGTTATCTCCCTCGCGGGTTTATAATACATTTCATAAAAACATTTAAAAGAGTGTGAGGCTATGAACTCACGTTGATCGGGAAAGGCGGTTATCGGCGATTTGGATGTACGGTATGTGCTTCAATCACGGAAACCTAGACAAATAATACTCGTCTTAGACTCTTGTCCAATGACTTTATAAAAACAATGGCTATGTATATATATGATGATATCATAAGTATGATGATGATCAAGTGGGATTTTTATCTCTTCATACACATTATAGTGTTATGTGTTAGTCAAATTTTTGACTAGTTACACTAGTTTCAATCCAATTTCATATTGAGGCCCAATAAGCCCATTAAAGTCCAATACTTTATATTTGCCCAATTATAATTCTAATATCAAGCCTATACTCATATATTGGGCCCAAGTGGGTTAATCCCAATGAGTAAGTCCATTAGTGTTTATCCAAACTAGTTGGGTCAATAGTCCAATAAGGCTACTTTGGCCCGTTAATGTCCATATGTTATAAAGCTCGGGTTTTATCGATTTTTACTTGTCAAATATACTTATAAATCCGTATATGAGTTATATAAATATTACATTAGACGGGTCCAACCGTCTAAGTTTTAATTGACAAAAACGTTAATTTCTCGGTTTTAGCCGAAAAGACGTAAAACTCATATATATAGTTTTATAACTTATAAACTTATCAAATTGTCATTTTTATAAAACGTTACATTTATTTATCAAAGTAATTACTTATTAATAAGTAATATATAAGTTAGTGGGTTTTAGGTAAACATTTTATATTATATTTACTTGAGTGCTAATATTATACTATATACTTTTATTTTAGAAATCTGATTATGATTTTCACTTTCACCATTTTTACAAAGAGATAGAAACTCATTTTTGGGTGACACAAAGTAGATATTATGTTCTACAATTAACTCAGTTTTAGCTACTGCTCAATCAATCTCTAAATGTCTCTAATAGTTCGTCCAAAACAGACTATACATATTTGGACTTCAATATTGTTATGATCATATCTCACTCATTTTATGGATTCTATTGAGTGGCCAACTCTCACATATGTACAAGTCACTGACCTTACTGTATATTAATTCATCTATGCCATTTTAACAACTTAACATAAGTTTCTTTACTGTTTTATATAGCCTACTAATTTAAGCAAGATTTTAACCTTTTTACATGCAGTTCTCAATCTTTTTAACCAACTTTATCAACACAAGATCCCCACATAATACTTTTGATCATCATTAATCATCATATACATATACATAAATGAATAAAATACAAGATTACATATTCAAAATAACAAGATGATAGGAAGAAATAATCTCTATACCACCAATATAATGAAAAGATGGGATTTTGATGAACAAGGCTTGTTTCCTTGTTACCAAACCTTCAACTTGGCAAATGAACTTCTTGAGATCTTCATATACATGAATACCTCCATGAATTCAACCCTTTAATCTAATGAAAACTCCTTTTCATAGGTTAGTGATGAGACTGCTTTTATACATAGTCTCATCGTCCAAAAAAGGATTTAAATGCATAAAATATCATGAAATTGGCCAAATATATGCTTGTGTTTGTTGCTTGTGTATATTAGGTACGGATATTGAGAAAATGACAAAAGATCACAAGAATCATACAAAAACAAAAACGGGAAACGAAGCCGCACATTGAACCAAGCCCTAATGAAGAATTTCCCAAGACAAACCCTTGAAGATTTGAAGATTATGAAAGAAGGGTCCTCCAATATTGAAGAATTGACACTTTATACCCTTGTATCCTCATAATTACAAGATTGGTCCCTAAAGTTTGTCAATATTGCAAAAAGGGCCCTCCATTTTGAAGAATTGGTAATTTTAGTCCCTCAACAAAACTAAAATGTCAATATTAATCCTCCTCAAAGTTAAACATACCATGAAGGACTTCAAGTTACAAGAAATTACAAGTTTGGTCCTTTAAAAATATCAAAATTACCAAAAGGACCCTTGACTTTGAAGAAATGGGAAAATGGTCCCTCATTAATAATGACTTGGCAAATTCATCCTCCAAGAAGTCAAACAAACAAGTCAAGAAAAATATCTATGAATAAAATGCCAAATCAGTCCTTCAAGAATCAAGAATTGGCAAGAAATACCCCTGAAAATACTTCAGAAAAGTATTTAGGGCAAAAGTGTGAAAAATGGAACTTGGTTAACAAAGGAAAACGGATTGTGGGTTATTATTTACAAAGTGAAAAGAGTATAAGAAATGAGGGGCCATACTTGGAAGACAGCCAAAGAAACCTTAACCAACCATGTCATGCCACTAGTCCCACTCACCCATTTCCACCAATCAGAGCTCAACCTCATGCCATCTCACTTCCCACTTATAACTAACTTTGATTAGTTAATTAAGTGGCGCTAAACACCACATTTAAACATAAATCCGGATCAAACACACAACTATTCACTCCAAGAACACAATTGGGTTTTCTTAATCCTGTTGTACTTAGGCCTTGATATTGTCCATATTTATGATTAAGGTGACCTTAATCACATCCCAACTTTCAAAAAGTCTGCCACATCACCACCCAGCTCACAAGATTCCCCTGCTTTTCACCTTTGAGCAAGTAGCCAAAACTTGGACAGTCATCCAACGTTCCACAACATTGCTTTGAAGCTAAGATTATTTGAAGCCCTTGGATACACTTTTCACATTGCCAGCTCCACAACAATACAAAAATCAGTTACATGATCCTCAAAATGCCAAAACCCTCAAGGGAATTTCTGGGACTTCACCAAGCATTAGGGTTTCGTTTTTAGCTTTCTTAGATAACATTTGTAGCCTATATAAGGCATAGGACTGAGTATATTTATCTTTGCTCTTGAATTTTCTATTGTTAACAAATCTATAAATCATATATTCAGTTAATGAAATGTGTTTAAATTTGGTGAAGAAAAGTCAAGTGCCAACCTTATTATCTGTTTATTGTTGTTTGATGTTTACTAGTCTTTGATCTTAAAACCTGTTTTCAAAAGGAGTGTGCAAAAGTTTGCACATTTTCTACTTTTCTTGATATTTTGCTAAGTCTTGTTCAAACCTTGGAATTCTTGGGCTATAAAGCTGATCATAGCATCCTGATATTGTGTTATCAAGGTGTGGTGAAGCCTATAACTTGGGGATAATCAAGTGTGGAGAACTAAGGTTGCATTAATCAAGAATTTTTCACTATTTTGTTTTGATATTTTGCTTCTAACTTTGTTGAATCTTAGCAGGCTTTATTTTGGAAGCTTGTGCTTGTACTTGCTAGCACATAAACTCAAAATTCGTAGGTGTGGATGTACATCCATGAGGTGCACACCATTCTACTTAAAATCTGTTAAAAAGTTGGATTTTTGGTGAATTTGTGTGCTACTTGTGTTCTTGCTGATTTTGTGGCTCAATATTGCTTAAATCTACATATTACATCTGTTATTGTATTGATTTGGGCCTGGGTAACCTTGGAATATAATTTTGATTTGAAAATTTTGATTTGAAAATTTAAAAGGGTGTTTGGGATTACCTGCTTGAGATCATAGTGTGTTATTTTGTGGTTGGAAGTTTGAGTTTGTGCTTTGTATCTGCTATATATTTGTTTGAGAGCTATTTGCTACAAGTTATTGGGTTTAAAACCTTGAATCAAACATTGTGCTATATCTCATTGATTTGACTGTTTTTGGCCTAAGATTTTGGTAATATCTAGAATATATGCATGATTAAGGTTAAAAGTTGTTAAATAATTGTTTATACAACTTATGTGATAGATCTGAGTGTTTGAATTTGGCTTGTTGGTCAAGTGCATCAGCAAGTGTTCATAACTGCTTGTGTTAGTGTTCATCAGTAACTTATTGTGCTTGAATCTTGATCAATACTTTGTACCATTGCATGAAACCTGTTTAGACTTGTTCATTTAAGTTTATTATTGCTTGTGTATGCATTTGGTGAAGTTTGGCTGGCTGAATTGTGCTATAAGTGCTTATTGAACCATAACTGCTTATTTGTTCATGTCTGTGCTAGATCTGGTGATGTTTTGATTTAACTGTACTAATTGGCTGTTAGTGAATGTGATTTCTTTTTTTTATTGACTCCTTATGATCCACTGATCATTTGGGTGCCTTTGTGTAACTTGAATCTCCAAAAAAGTCACTAAAGACAAAAAGTCAAGAAAGTGAAGCAGTGGAAACTTTTCCCACTGCTCAGACACCAAAACTAGCCCCTTCTAGTGTTAATTTTAAGTTAGCTTATTTATAAGCCATATTGGCTTATTTAGACCTGCAACAACTTACTTCTAGTGATCAATCTTCCTCATTTGACCCATTTGTTTGAACTAGAGCTTATCAGACTTTGACTTTGACTTTTTGCTAGAAAACTCATAAAGTTGACTTTTAAAGAAGTGCTTATTTGCTTATTCCAGCTTATTGAGTGAACTTATTTGAAAACTTTTTGTTGATTAAGCTTAGTTAAGTCATTTAAAATCTTTTGAAACTTGAATCAGCTCTTGGGGTGGCCTAGAACTCGAAAACGACTATTTTGTCGTTTTGTGAAGATTGTTTATTGCATTTTCAGGCTTATTCCTTGGACTTTTTTCAAATTACTTTTTACAAAATTCTTAAGTAACTCAAAAGAAGCTTGTGTGTCTAATTTGAGCTTATGGCATCAGCTTATAGCTTAATGGGCCAAAAAGCCCATTAAGAATAAGTTGTTTGATATAAGCCAGCTTATTTCACATTTTTAGCTTTTGAGCGTTTGAAAAATTATGTTCAGAATCAAATTTTAGGTTAGATAGGAGCTTTTGGGCCATTTTTATAAACATTTTTCTTATTGGGCTTATTTTGGCCCAATAAGGGTCTGTTTTGGACTTTGGCCCATTTGAAGGCCCTTTAGGGGTATTTAGGTAATTTCAACTTCATTTATGTGTTTATTAGGTTAAAATAAGCTAGTTTGCAAGTTTTTAGAATTTTTTATAAATTTTGGATTTTTTATATTATTTTATTATTATTTTATTATTAAAAATTAAAATTTAGATTTTTCAAGTTTTTTAATTTTTCATAGGTTAAATACATTAAGTTAGGAATTTAACAATTTTTAGAATATTTTTATTGTCCTTAGATTAATTTTTATAATTATTTTAATTTTTAATAGTTTTTAATTGTTTTTAAATATTTTTAATTATTTTTAAAATTTTCAAAAATAGTTTTAAATTTAGTTAGGTCATTTTAGAGGTTTACAATTGAAAAAATCTCATTTTGGGCTTTTTTTTAATTAAATTGATTTTTTGGGCTTTAATTAGCATTAAAAAAATTAATATTTAATTAAAAATAAAAGGTTTGGGTGATTTTTGATTTTTTGTAAACTCTTATTTCATTACTTAGGATTTATTGCAATTTTCTATGAATTTTTAGAGTAAATTTTTAATTTTGGTACTTTTTACGGTTTTACGTGTACGACCCTTTCGTCTTAGTTTAATTCGTCATCGTAACCGTCATTCTCTTCTTAACTCATATCTATTTTCTTTTCTCATAATCAATATAATCACAAAGTTAATCATCTCTTAACACAACACACTAGCCTCCTTGAGAACGATTCCCACTTTGGGTCATAACTTGTGGTTTTCCTATATCACTTGTTAATACTTGCCCTATTTACCCCTTTTGCTTTTCCTAAAGCAAAGGTGTGTAAAAACACAACCATCATTTTGGCGCCGCTGCTGGGGAGGCGTGTTGTGTTTTGATTTGGCAATTGTTGTTTTTTATATATAGCCATAATAGTATTTGTATTAGTAGCACTCTACTAATACGTATTATCGGTTTTTCGTTTTTTGTGAATACTATTACTATATTGTATACGTAGAACAATAAATTCACAAGTACTTCAAAAGTGTGAAAACACAACCTTGACTTGGGAGGTCATTACCCAATCATTGTATTCGAATCTCAAACAAGAAAAAAAGGCAAAAATAGATAAATACTTTCGTGAAGCTCGATTTTGAAAAATACAAACTATAAGGTGGGTATAAGGCGGGTATTATAAAATATACCCTAAGGAAAAAGGCTCTTAAGTGCTTCGCACCGCCTCGTTTCCCCGCTTGCTTGTGAGTATTTTGAGATTGAAAGCTAATCGAGGGTTTTGCTGGCCAAAGTATTATTAAGTATCATATATACTTTCTTGGTTTCATTTGATTAAACCCTCTTGAACGTTTTCGTGTTCCACCAACATTCTAAAGTCATCGAAGGGGTTCACTTCACGTGATCGTTTTCATTCCTTGAGGCTTCTTTAATCAATAGATTTGATTAAGGAGGAGATTTGTAGATTTTGGTCTACTTAATACAATCACAAAAATCCAAAAAAAGTAAAAACAATCAAAAACCACAAAAAAAATTGGAAAAATACAAAACACCAAAAAGAATCTTCTTTGCTCACCCCCACGTTGTATGTGACGTTTATGCTTACTCGTAACCAAGCAATACGTGCACGTAAACGAAAAAACCGAAAGGATTCAACACCTACTCCTAATCTTTCTAGTGAGGAATCTCCTATTGACGAACCCATTGTAAGAGAAGAACCAACCATGGAGAATCGAACTATGATGGAGTTACTTCAAGCACCCACCGAGGGTTATGGAGAAGCTATTGTAATTCCCGCTATCCTTGCGGAGAATTTTGAAGTGAAAAAGGGTTTGTTGTCGATGATCCAAAACAACAAATTCCGTGGTGATGAAAAGGACAACCCACACAACCATATCCGCAAATTTAATCGTCTTACCGCCACTTGCAAATTTAAGGATGTTGCTAATGACTCAATTAAGATGATGCTTTTTCCGTATTCCTTAGCGGGTCCCGCTAAAATTTGGTTAGAGAAAGAGCCACCCAATTCTATATTGACGTGGAAGGATCTCGTTTCAAAATTTATGAACCAATTTTTCCCGCCCTCTAAGACTACGCATTTGAAAAACGAGATTTCAAAATTTTCACAAGAATTTAATGAAAGTTTTTCAACGGCTTGGAATAGATTTAAGGAAATGTTACATGAGTGTCCTCATCACGGTTTTTCCGACTTGCATCAAATTGACACGCTTTAAAATGGACTTAATGATCATGAAAGGGATTATCTAAATGCCGTCGCGGGTGGTAATTTTTTGTGTAAAACGGTTGAGGAAGCTTTGGTGATAATTGAGAATAGATCTAAAGTGTATAGTCCTTGTAGCACATCGAGTGTTCGTAAGGCTTCGTCTTCGGCTTCACCTTCTTTGTCTAATACCATCGATGCTTGCCAAATAGAGGCGAAATTGGAAAACAAAATCTTTGATAAGCTTAAAGGACATTTAATTGAATTCAAAGTTGGAGAACAAAGTGCTCCCGCTACGGCTAAAGTTGTTGAGGCTTCATGTATGTATTGTGGTGGAGGTCATGATTTATCCGAGTGCATTACCAACGGTGGTAACACTTCGAGTGCCTACGCGACCACGGGAACTTTCAACCAAAACGGTCAAGTTACCCGCTCTAATCATTTGACTCTACCGGGTTTTGGTTCAAATCAAAATGCTAACAACAACTATCGAAACAATCAAGTTTGTTTCAAAAACAATTACAACAAAGGAAACTATGGTTATCAAGGGGCTAATACTCAAGTTTCAAACAAAAATCAAAGTGATTTTCAAAACAACAACAAGAGTTTGAAAACTTTGAAAGATCTTCCAAATGAATTTGTTGAATACGCTAATGGAAACGATGCTAGGTTTGACAACATTCAGAGAGAAATCATTAGCCTAAGATCCGAGTTTAAGAACGACTTGAAGAAAGAGTTGAAAAATGAGTTAGAAAATGAGCTTAAAATCCATAGAAACAAGATGGAAGGAAATGTAACTAGGTTACAACAAAACCAACAAAAAATGGAACAAGGGCAACATGAAATTAAGCAAGAAATGATTAAGGCCGAGAAGAGGCAATCCATGTTTGAGGACAAAATTTCATCTATGTTTGAGGCAATTATGTGCAAACCGTCTTCGAGTAGTCTTCCTAGTAACACCGTATCGAACCCTAAGGGAGAGATGAAAGTGATTACCACACGTAGTGGTAAGACACTCAAGGAACCGACTCCTCAACCAATTGCTCCTACGGAGGATGCAATTTAGGAAGAACCCGAGGTGGTGGTCGAAAAGGAGCATGTCCAATTCCCACGAAGTACCGCTCATGCCATACCTACGGTTAACCCATTACCAACATTGGAACCCGAGATTCCAAAGGCTATGCCTATGCCTCAACCCACACCACCTTTTCCCTAACCATTGAGACTTAGAAAGGAGAAACGTCAAGAGCGCGACAATTACCAATTTGAGCTTTTTATGAAAATGTTTCGTGATTTGCACTTTAATGTGAGTTTCGCCGATGCTTTGGTCATGATGCCTCGATTTGCCGCTAACTTTAAGAGTATGTTGAACAACAAGGAGAAATTACAACAATGGTCTAGTTGTTCATCGGTTTATCTTAATCGCATACCTCAAAAAGTCGGTGATACCGGTAAATTCTTGATCCCTTGTGCAATCCAAGATATGGAAGAATGTTATGCCTTGGCCGATCTTGGTGCTAGCATTAACTTGATGCCACTTGCAATCTTCAAGTCGCTCAATCTTCCTAATCTTAATCCTTCAATAATGTCTATCGAGTTGGCCGACCATTCCACATTATCCGGTAGACTTTATCGTTGTCGATATTCCCACGGATCCTCAAGTTCCTCTCATTTTAGGTCATTCGTTTTTAGATACGTCTATGGCTTGGATTGATGTTCATGCTAGAAAGATCACCTTACGTTTCAACGACGAGGAACTTGTTATAAACACAACTGAAAACTCTCAAATTTCTCATGTTTATTCCGTTTCAACCATAAACCTCGTTGATATGATTGACGTTGTTTGCGAGGAATTTTCACAAGAAGTTCTAGGTTTTGGTGATGATGAAAATAGTTGCAATCCCACTATGCTAGATCCCATTCTTGATAACTCGACACCAACCTTCACTCCATTTGAAGGTGGTGGTTTTATGTTGGAAGATATCGATGTTCCACGTACTTGTAACGAAGACCTCGACAATGATGAGGACTTCTCGATTATCAAGGATTTTCTTAACAATTTCCCATTTCCTCCACGCGAGGAGGTTATGAGTATCGAGCCCAAATCTTCAATTGAAGAACCACCTATTGAAAAACCCGCATGCTTTTACCATGAATAGTACCCTTAAGATCGTACGTACTAGATTTAAACTTTCCTAATATAGCATGATTACGATTACGTGTTAGGATTTTACGTATTACGTACGTGTTAGAACACGATAAGTATTTACTACGCACGAGCACGTAATAATTATTTGACAATAATTAATCACGAACATGCGATCATGAAATCATGAACGTAATTAAAACACGAACTATTACTAATTACGTATATATATTTATTACGAGCGTAATTAAATATATTGGATCACGATATTTAAGTAACGAGAACACTTAAAACGCGAACACAAATAATCACGAACGTATAACTTAACACACGAGAACACACCAATGTTTTAGACACGGAAAACATTCAGGTTACCCCTTGTGGGTCCCATTACCACGAAATTAGGACGGGGGATGGGCTTAGCCCATCAATTTTTCACTAAAAAGGAAAAGGGATATTTTTCACTACTCATTTTCATTCACAGAAGATTTTTAGAAAAAAACCCTAAAACCCTCTTCCTTGTTCTTCTTTGTGCCGCCACCTTAAGAACACCACAAGAAGTGGTTTTTGATCTTCGATCTCAGAATTCTAGTGATTTATCGTGTTGGTTCTTCGTTCTCTTGATCCACGAATTCGGTAAAACCTTTTTAAACCTTTTCTTTTGATTTAATCTTTTTATTAATTATGAACATGTGATGTTTTTATAAAAACATAATAATTAAGCATAGATCTAACATGTTTTGGTGTCAAATTAAATCAAAGGGTTCTTTTAAGGGGGTGTTTGTTTTGCCGCAGGCTACAACCGAACCCGAATGGGTTTCGGTTTGCCAAGCCGACCACCACCAATACCATATGGTCTTGGTTGGTGAGTGTGGGTCCCACGGCAGCAAGGGAAACACGGGGTACCCCGAGTTGGTTCGGGGTACGGTGTCGATTTTATGTCCGGTTCATGTTTTTAGCCTAGATCCGGTTCATGGTGTATGTTAGTTTTTTTTATGTTTATGAACTTATGTTAAAATTAAATTAATAAATTGATGTGATTAATTTAATAACATGACTTAGGTTATTTAATTATTAGTGATCATGCAAATATTTTAACAAAAGTATTTATACATTTAAAACTTATAATTAATTAATCATGTTAAAACCATGGATATAATTAATTAATTAACATGACTTAGGTTATAATATTAATATATAATAATACATATTTTAACCTAAGTATTTAACTTATTTAATTAAAAACATGTTATACTTTAATTAAATATTAAAACCTATAGTTTAATTAAATTACATGAAATAATTATTAAACTATACATATATCATATGACTTAGAAAATAATCATGAAAACACTTAGGCTTATATACTTAGCTTATTTAACCAGCTTATTTCTAATTATGGAAACTTTCTATTTTTAGAAACTTAATTAAATAAGGCAGCTAATCTATTTATGGAAACCTTCTATTTTTAGAAACTTATTTAATTCAGGCAGCTAATCTATTTATGGAAACTTTCTATTTTTAGAAACTTATCTATTTTAAGCAGTAATTCTATTTTTGGAAACTTTCTGTCTTTGGAAACTTTCTATTTTTGGAAACTTTCTATTTTTGGAAACTTTCTATTTTTGGTAACTTTCTATTTTTGGAAACTTTCTATTTTTGGAAACTTTCTATTTTTAGAAACTTTCTATTTTTGGAAACTTTCTATTTTAGGAAACCTTCTATTTTTGGAAAGTTACTTATTATTACACAGTAAGTATAATAACACATGAAATACCAAAAATACTTAATCAGATTAAACAGAATATAAGATAAAACACAGTTTAAGGCTTTTAAACAGTAAAACATGGTAAGAACACATAAAATAAGCTAAGACATGACATAAAACCAGCTATGTATTTAGTAAGCAGATACTTATTCATGTACGTATTTATGTAGAACTAGTGATTCGGAAGTAGGATTCTCGCAGTTCGTCTTTCTCGTTCACTCGACATAAGGTACGGATTCCCGTCCTTTCAGTATGGACATTCTTTCCTTATTAGGATTCCCCGTATGCAGCCAACTGTTTTCTCGTAGTATAAGTTATGAGTTTGATTGCTTATGTTTAATTAAGATTACCTATAGCCATATACATGCATGACCAGTTTCACCTAGTTATGGAGGTACCATAACCATAACATTAGAGGCACTGATGTTATGACTTCACCACGGCGGAGTGATTGCTCGTGGCGTCCCTTCAGCTTTTGGCCATTTATTTATATTTATCATGTGGGGCGTATGGGTGCATACTAGTTACATGTTTTATTAAGGATTTCATGGTGAATGTGGTGTGTGCCTTGCATCCTTCACAAGGAGATGATCCCTCCTACCCAAAAACCAGTATATTAAATTAGAGGCAGCCCCTCTAATTTGCATGATGAGGTCACCCCTCCAAGTATTCATGCACGGTGGATTTTCATGACCTATATTGGCTAATGGTAAAATATGTTAAACAGTTTTCATAAGATAAACATAAGGCTTTTCAAACTATTAAACCAGTTTTATGAACATGTTTCGAGTTTTCCAGGACTTATACATTTCCGCTGCTATTAAGTATTTATTATGCTTAGTCATTCATACTATGTCTATATCCGTGCACTGAGCGTTTTGCTCAGCCGTTACTTTCCTTTCCATGTCCTAGAACGACAGGTACCCTAGGAAAGATTCGAGCATTTGGAGGACGTGCATAGGATGGAAGCTGCTAGAGACTTCTTTTCCTTTTGCCTTCATATATTTATGCTTGTGTAGTCTTTCATTCATTTCTTTTTCTTTATTATGTTTTGGGCTTATGTTTGGGAACCGATGTTTGATTCCGGTTATCCCTATGGTCATGTAATGTTTTATATATTTATCCTTGTATGCTTTGATGACACGCCATAATTACGCGTGACATTCCATTATCAAAATGGGGTGTTACAATCATGGTATCAGAGCCAATGCTTCGACCTGTAGGCTCTAAAACTCGACCTGTGACTAGTGGGTAGTCATCAGGAGCTTCCTAAGCCAACGTCAGTTATTCTACGTATTGATGTTTTCAGCGTATTGTTGTTTTAACCATGATGTTTTCAGCACCTTGAGGTTTTAACCTTGATGTTTTCATCGATATTGTTTTACTAATATGGATGGACAACCGTCATTCATATTTAGTTATGTGTCATTATTTCATGCATAATGTTCCTCGTGAACTGTGGCTATGTGGACTGAACCCCAGTAGTTCATAATTTGTCACATAAATTTTTTTCTGATAAGTTTTGACAAATGAGTTTCATTTATTTATGTTTCATGTATCATTGTTGCAGGGATTATGAATAAGTAATGGTTGGTACAGGACTGGCCCTATTTAGTCGCATGTGCTTTTATCGAAACTTTTAACTTTAGGACCGACCCATAGGCGTCCCCTTGCCATGTCTTTTGTTTTGGAACCGACCCATAGGCGTTCCCTCGCACATATAAAGGTTTTATAAACTACATTACGCATTCATGCACTGTTTTTCATGCATAAAATTTTTCTCATGATTTAAATTGGCATAAAAAATTTTCATGTCCCCTTATAAGTTATTATGTTTTTATGTTAAGTATGTTTTCATACTGTCATGGTTAACTTCAGTTTCATGCTGATTATGTTATACACTTCTTCGTGATAGATGGTTTCATGTTTCTTCATGATAATTCCGTCTTCATGTTGATTATGTTTTACGCCTCTTTTGTTATTTACGTTGTCTCGCAAGACATTGTTGGATTTCATTGAATTCTGCTTTCATGATAGTCATGGTTGGTTTTCATTGATCATGCTGTCAGGCAAATCATCGTTGAATTTTGTGTAACCACACTTTAGCGTTTCTCTATGCAACCAGAATGAGGTATATACTGGCATTGCCAGGTTATCATGATGGTTTTCCTAACCGTTTAACTGATATAATTTCTTTAGATCATGACAAATGATCGACCCCATACCGATCATTTCATGTGCACTCAACGTGTACTCCATGTACCGTATTCCATGTGTATTACACGTACCTAAATCCATGTGTATTTCACTTGCAATACTGCACGAGTATTCGCTAGTCGATTCTGAATCACCTCAGGCGTATTTTCAATTGCTGATGTTCTACAAGATTGCTGATGCCGCTCATAACTTGGAGATGTTACTAAAGGTTGATGCTGCTGACGTTCGGAGACGCTACGAGATGCGGATGCTATTCACAACCTGGAGATCCTACAAGACGAAGACAAAGGCGTCGGAGCAAAGCAATTGGACGAGAAGAAGCTTCACCATCAGACGATTCCCATCAATCATTGTCCCTAATTCTTAGTTACATGTCACACGTCATTTGGCTGTCATTTCGGCCATATGAGTGCAAACCGGTACCAGCCGGTCACTCAGCTGAATAGTTACATGAATCACGGTCATGAGAATGACCATCATGGAACTGACAGACAGGACGGTAGTAACCACTACTATGACAACAACTATCCTAGAAATCGCAACCGAAACTCTGGCCACGGACGTGATCAGAAACACAAGGATTAGTAGTCCAACCGATCCGCCAAGTCTGGCATAATAACCTAATATTGTAGTTCTTTTGAATTACGTCTAGAGACACATGTCAAGACATCAGTCAAGACACATGTCTCACGTATACTTTCTGAAGACACGTGTCAAGACACCAGTCAAGACATATGTCATGCTTATAGTTCCAAGAAACGAGTCAAGACACATGACTCACGTCCAACTATGGAACATTTCTAAGAAATTCAGGGTACCCTCCAAGGGTATATCCATTTTGTTGTGCCATGTATTAATCAGGCCACAAGAATTTCAATACCTTTACCGGTGCATCAGTGAGAACTGTCACGCTGCTGATGTCACTTTCGTTCTTGTAACCATAAATCATTGATTCATGACCATGAAGGACGCCTTTCGTATTCCCACGTATACGAAGGTTTTCCTTCAGCTTAATGATGAGATCCAAGCTGCTAGCGCATTTTTCTCGGACAGACACGAGATGAATTTTATCCTAATTATGTACTATGAACAGCACACCATGCTACGATTCATAATTATGTACAGTAATGTTCAGGCTCCTGAATACTTTCAGCTTGATTTTCCATCAGGAAAATCTATCAGCATGTGCGTTGTTAGCCATGGTCGCTAAAATTTTATAGCTGTCAGTAAGACACGACCACTTAATTCTTTGAAGCATAGCAAGTTGATTATTCCAAAGTCTTCCTATACATTCCAGAAGAACCTACAAGGAGGAGGATGGTACCATGAGATTATGTGTCGACTACCTTCGACTTAAAGAAATCACCATTCATGACCGTTATTCTCCTCCACGTATTGACGACATGTCCAATCAACCGTATAGTGTTAATCACTTTTCCAAGATCGAACTCATGATCATGCTGCCAACAGTGACGAGTGAAAAGCAGGACATGTCCATGACTGCTATTCGTACACGACTCGGTCATGCTAGATTTATGATTTTGAATTAGTCTCATCAATGCTCCAACGGCATTATAAGAATGAGTTTCCATGAACTCAAAGCAAATTCATTAGTGTTTTCATTGAGGATAACCTGATTTCCTCTAAGTATAGAGAAGAACAGGAAGACCATATCTGCACTATGTTGCAAATTCTATGACAAGATAAATTTACCCTGGAAATTTTTCTATATCAGTTCTGGTTGATCACAGTGACATGCTGGATCACATGGATTTGCATGGTTAATCTTACCATGACTCAGCTTATGCGTAAAGGAGATAACCCTACAATACATTAGGTGTTATAGAAATCCTACGCTAAAAGAAGTTTAGATTCATAGACTCTGAGTTTTGCAAACTCCTATGTATCAAGTTCGATGAAGCAAGATACAGTTATGTTCATATCTTTATACCTGTCATATAAACAGGCTAAGATAGGACACCAACAGACTAGGATGTTTTCATCATCTGAAATGGTGAATTGAAATGGGACAAGATCTCCACGGATTTTGGTGTGACAACCGTGGTTTTGAGGTTCGTCACTTGGTCTTACTTTTAAGTTATTTTATGTGTGCTTACTTGAATTATATGTTTACGTGTTTATTTTGTGTGAACGAGGTTGGTGTGGTTATCATTTATGAGTATAGAAGTACTCATAAGTAAATCGAGGAACGGTTATTTCATGTTCATGAGCTCACAAGTGGTGACTATGAAATGAAAATGGTGATATTGTGGTGTTTACATATACGTATAAGTATTATAGTAATAGTATTTTTTTTAGGATTTACGGTTTAATATTTAGAGGTCTCGGGTGAGGTAATTATCCATATGAATATTTTTTGGGATGGTTTTAAGTCATTTAGGACTTAGTTATAAAGTTTATTTCAAAATTTGAGATTTTTTTTAAAAGTGTATATTTTACGTCTTTTACGGTAATCGCGTAAAAACTGACTAGTTTTACGGTTTTGAGGTTTTGGAGGCTTTAGGAGCTGAAATAAATTAAGGAAAATTAAGGTAATATTATTAATACATATATTAATAATAAAAAGGAAAAAAAACGAAATTAAATGGGTATAGGTCGGTTATGTGAAAAAAAGAAAAGAAAAGGGGAAAAAAGGGAAAAAGGGAACCGGGCTTTTGTACATGGGCCAAGGACTTGTTAAGAAAGTATATAAAGTCTTTTTATTAATCAAAATACTCATAAAATCCCTGGAGATCAAGGTTTGGTCGGCATAAATGGTGGTTTTAGGGTTCTTCATTAATTTTTCTTCTTTCAAAAATTCTAAGGTAAAATCTTTAATACTCTTTTCAATTAAATTGTTTAATGTTTTCTTTAATCATCTTATGATGGATTTAGGTTAGGGTTTAATTTAAGAACAATAAATCAATGTTATAATAATGATTTCATAATGATTAAATAAATTAGGGCTTGTAATTAGAGGGATTAGGGTTAATTAATGTGGTTGATTTTGTTAAACCCGTTTTTAAAAACTGGGCAGAATTTTGAGTCAATTGTTTTGATCATATCGGGAGTTCTATGAACATTCAAGATGCGATCCAAGTATCCTTGAAAAGTTAATTGAAGTGGCTTTCTAATGCAAGAAACTAGAACTAAATTGGAGGTCGGGAAGTTGGTCAAAAACAGGTTACAACAGTCGGAGGTCAATACAGTTTTGAAGTCAGCCTGTTTTCTTTTTAAGTTTTGGGTTGTTTGGGGTACTTAGGGTTGCATTGGGATCTTCTCACGAACGTGAGAGGTGGTTTATATATTTTAATAAGTATCTGCACTTGGGTTAAGGTTGTGGTTTAGGGTAAGACCCCTTAATGGTAACAAACTTTTAGTACGTTTAAAATCAAGAAATCTGGAATGACAAAAGTAGATATATGTATATCAGGGCCTTAACAGTAGCTTTAAGGTTAGGGCAAGTGGGAGGTGTTAGCCAACATATGTAAGGGTATGAATATTCCTTTTACAGAGATCATGGGTATGTTTAAGGGGGAGATCGACCCATAGTTTAAGGTATGAAAAACGGGACTGTTTTGGGTAAAATGTTAACAGGACGGGTTATGAAGTAAAAGGAGTTAAGGGCTTTATAGAGGGGTGTAATGAGATGCTTAGAGCATATAAATGAGGTATTTATATAGGAGGAGGCTAGATGTCCATCATAGGTTGATGAGCCGTTTTAGTGATTGGTTCATGTTTTGATTATGTGTTTTTGGTTTGTTAGCTTTTTGCTAGTGCGAGGACTTGTGAAGAAGCTATCAGGTGAGTTTCATAGTCCCATGTTTAATATTGATTTTGACTTCTAGATGGGATGGAAGAGACACTGTGTTTAGTTATTTTCTAAATTGATGATGTGAATGTGTTTGTGATTTGAGATGGACTTGTGTGTACATTATGTGATTAACTGCTATGTGATTCTTGATTGTGTATGATTTAGATCGGGGGACACGTGCCGTCTCAGTTATTGTGGTTTGACAAGGTAGTGGCCTTGTGGTTTGACAAGGTAGTGGCCTTGTGGTTTGACAAGGTAGTGGCCTTGTGGTTTGACAAGGTAGTGGCCTTGTGGTTTGACAAGGTAGTGGCCTTGTGGTTTGCCAAGGTAGTGGCCTTGGGATAGGTACATAGTGTGATCATCTATGGTACCATGATGTTGTTTGGAAAGGTAGGAGCCTTGGATTGGTTTGGTATGATTGGTCTTGATTGATAGTTGTTAATACATAATTGTAACACATTGTCCATATGTTCTTTTGTTGATGATTGTTATTCACAGCTTGTAACTGATTTAGCGTTGGAGTCTAAACCTATGACTCTCACCAACTTTATGTTGACGTGTTTTAGTGTCTCTTTCAGGTGATACTATGGTTAAGCATGAGAACATAAGTGGCTAGGATTGGAGAAGCTTAGGAATGCATATAGAAGGAGAATCCCCGTTTCCTTCTTAGTTTTATTTGATTTTTCATTTTAATAAGTGATACTGTGGCACACATATGATTGTTTTGGTATGTTATTTGTTGTCTTGGGTAAGAAGTAGGACTGTTACTTACTTACCTAGACCCCTTGCATTTGTTGAGATATTGTCATGACCTTCGTGTCACCATTTTTACGACATTTCTTATTTCATATAGTTATCTCTATAGACACGCCATGTTGTGATGATATCCATACGTCGCGCCCCATGTTCCGCCATGGTGGGGTGTGACAGAATGGTATCAGAGCCAATGGTTATAGAGAATTAGGTTGCCTAGTCGTGTAGCCTAGTCTATAGCTTAAGGGTCCCTGCATATAGGCGTCATAGGAGTATGTGTGCATTTTATAATAATTGATGTGTTTGGATGTTATTTATTGCGATGTTTTGACTAGTATGAATTGAACCGTAGTATGTTCATACTTAGTCACATGTTATTTTCTTTTCGGGTTTGTGACTAGTGCGGGTTGAACCATAATCGTCCACGCTAGTCACTGTTGTATTTTGCTTAAATTGTACATTATAGTACATAATTTAGTACAAGGTAGTTTCTATCTTTTATCGAGTTATTTTACATACCTGAGGTATGTTATTTTTCTTTTGATCTTTAAGTCATGTTCCCTAAGAATCGTGTGGTGGTTAGAGTTACTAGGAGTAGGTGGATATGAAGGATTTTAAGCTGTTTCCACTCTTACGGGCGACATGACTTATAACCGATTTTGTTCTCGTTTTGGATTTAGTCTATGCCGTTTTAGCTAGACTACGGATTTCGGTATTCCAAGAGTTTTATTATGTTATTTTATTGATGGAGTTTTGGACCTATTTGGTTATGTGGTTATGAGCTTATGTGAGTAGATGGATTTATGTGTTATATGTTGTATTGATTCTTATAAGTGTCATCATAGGAGGGAGTGCATTGGGGAAAGGGTAATTGTATAAGTATGGTGGCCAACATAGTTATACAAGTACCACAACTTCAATGGGTTCTCAAGTATGATTGCATGAAAGAGGATTAGTACATGCTTGTATATGATGAGAGGTGGATTTTGGGTATATTTACAATATATGGGTTTATTTAATGGCTGCCTATGATATGGCTATAGTTCTTTTTGTGTTATATGTTTTGGGTTATGGTTGTGTTGTGTGATTTTGTGGTCACACGATATGGTTTGGTTTTAGAGGTGGGCTTTATGCCTTGTTGTGGCATGGTGAGTTGGTGAGATGGTGATTACTCGTATGGAAAAACGAGTGTATGACGCGATCGATTGACTTGATATGTATGATAAAGAGTATGTTTTGGGAGATTTAATAGGTATATATATGCGGATGTATATATACTACTATGTGTTAAGTTATGATATATGGTCGTTCAGTAGTTATTATAACTTGAACGTACCTTGTGTTTGCTCGTGTTTTATGGTGCTGGAGTTTAATGGAGTTCCAACGACGTTTTGAGTTTTCGATGTGTGTCTACATTCGGGTATGAATTTAATTAATGAGAACTACTAAATTTTCTTACAAATAAGTGTGGCTGATTATAGGAAAACGGTTTTGAAAATAATTTGTAAGTGTATGGTATGATATCGTGACTTACATTTTTTTTTAAGTTTGTGGTAGTAAGCTAAAAAAAAGTTGTTTTGAAAATAATTGAATTAGTTTTCTATGTAACATGTGATAATATATTTTAAAGGGGTAAAGAAATTTTACAAAATTTTCTTAAGTATAGTTAAAATTTTAGAAGTATTTAACTAGACGACAAGAGTAAAAAGGGAGATTTTATTATAGTAATGATAATAATAACACCACACCTTGTAAACATGAAGTATTTTAGTTATAATCAGCCTAAATGGATTTTATAAAATAGTAATAATAATATAGAATAAAATGAAAATAGAACACTGTATTTTATAAACATATATTGGTTTCATAATAACAAGTGAAATAAGTTTAATATGGGTAAATAAGATAATGGTTAGAATAAGATTGCAGTATACTAAATAGTAGATATCTTGATAAAATGATGATGATAAACGGATGAGTTATTGATAAAATGAGTATGATTGATTTTGGTAGTATTGAAGTTTGGTTCTTATGAGGAGTAACTAAATGGGGCGAAAGTTTAAAATTTTCTAATGTATCAAAATTTGGTAATACTAAATCGTGACAAGTCTAATTTTTTTTCGTTGTTGGCACACTCCATTGATCTTTCGGATTTCATTGTTTTGTTTTCAGCTGTTTTGGCTAGGGTTCGTTTTACCCTATATTTTATTTTGGGACACGATGGTTTGGAATTCTTTTGTTACACGTCATGGTTGATTTATTTATGCGGTTGTGGGAACGTTAGGATGAGAGTATAGAGTTGGGTAGTATTACTTATGGTTAGACATTAGATTGAAGAAATGTGTTTTGGTTTAAAGATTGGTTGAAGCACCATAAGGAGATTGATGAAAATACTAGCGGATGTGAGGGTAGAGTTGAAAGTTTATACTAATGGAAAGGTTGGGTAAATAACACGCAAGGGATTGGTATAGTTATGGAGGCAAGGTAGTAGTAGACACGTGAAGGAAAATAGGAATTTATTCGTATTGCCGCTGAGAGAGGGTGCAAGGAGGACATAGTTGAAACTGCTAAGGATGTTGTATGAACGCTTTGGGATTACGGTTATGCATTTGGCTTCGCCAAAGCACTAGCGGTTTTCATGGTGTCAATGAACCAAGTGTTCATGAACGTGTATAAACGAGTTGTCATCGGGAGCATCGACGACATCTTGATCTACTCAAATTTGAGAAGGAGAGTGAGGCGAATTATGTGTTGGTTTTGGAGTAGAGTTATACTTGAGATTTTCGAGTGTGAGTTTTAGTATTAAGTTTACCATGAAGAGTAGTTAGAGATGATGACATATCATGGAACCAGCAAGGGGCGAAGTGAAGAAGGATGAGGAAGCATTTTGGAGGCTGAAGAAGTGGATTGGATAAAGAGCCGATCTTGGCATTATCGAAAGGACTGGATGAATTCGCGAAGCATGATGATACGTGGAGCAAGGATTTGGACGCGTACGAAGACGACAAAGAAAGGCGATTGCTCATACGTTGCAAGAACTGAAGATTTAGAAGAACTGGATAGACTTAGTTAGTGAAGCTGGACTATTATATCTGCCTAGAATGCTAGAGGCATTTGGTGTACGAGACGTGGAGAATGATCTGTACGAATCATGAACGTATCCAACACATATTAAATCATCTTGATTGAACTTTTGGCAAAGGTGGTGGGTGGAGTTAATTGATGAAAGAAAATTGCAAGGCCAAGTACCATCTGGGAAAGGCAAGCATGGTCGATGAGACATGGAATAAGAAGGATGAGGTGAAACTGAGACGAATCGAACTATAGGGATGACGTATTAGGGCGGTTTGGATAAAGGATATAGGTTGCACGAGTTGAGTTGTCTAAAGTAGAGAACGCGTCAACATGTATGTTGTGTGGCTTGGACAATCATATGGAGAAAAGGGACGTAGACTATACTTCCTACATAGCTAGGAGTAGCTTAGAAAGGGCGATGTAAGGACGAAGTTGGTGAAAGGGATACATAATGGGGGAATAAGTACGACTAGAGTTGGGTGATAGTCGATAGACTGACTAAACTCATATTTCAAGAGGAATGAGAAGTCACATAGTTGAGAAGTTGGAAGGATTGCGTACCGATGTGATGGAATAGAGGGTGTTGCGTAAAAGTTAGCCTAATATGTATGGAATGCCTTATGAAGGATTATGGAAAGGGAAATGGCACTGACCTATACTGATTGTTTGGGAGGCTTAGTATCGATAATCGAATGGATGAGTTATAGGTGTGATGTGTCATAGGGACGAAGGGCTTGATCTAACTGAGTTAACCGTCCTTTTGATGATGTGTATAGATCATAAGTTGATTTGGATTGGAAGAACTAATGGATATGTGAAAGACCGCCATAGGTCACTTTGTAAGGAGATTGGAATCTTTAAGTAGTTTGGGGTACGGACTGAAGGGAGTTGATGAACATGATTGGATATGAGTATATCCAGCTGACTGGAAAAGGATATGCAAGTGAGATATTTATACAACCTTAGATGTTACACTAAGGGAATGAGTGATTGATTTAGAGGGAGTTAGGAAACTCATTAGCGATGGCTGAGTTTTCATATAATGATGAATATCATACTAGAAGTCGCTAAATGCCATTTGAGGCACTACATGAAAGGATAGGGTGAGTTGTCCCTATTGTGGACTAGAATTGGTAAAAGAGGCTACTAATGTGGTAATGATGTAGTGGGAGTTGTATACATGATACATTTCATGTATTAAGATTGGTAAATGTTGTTTGAGAATGTATATTTGCATGTTTGGTTATTCGGGATTTGTGCTAATAAGAGTCTTTGTTTATTAAAGAGTCATTTGTGGGATTTATTGATTGTGAGGTAAAGTGTTGGGCAATGAATTTAAATTTTTTTGGTTAAGTATATGTGGTAATTGGAGACTTGAACTAGAGTTCACGTGGAAATGAGAGGAGTTCGTTTAGAACAAGTATCCTCATGTGATTTGTTGTTTGTGTGTTTGATCCTAAGGAGTAAATCTCGGGACGAGATTTCTATTAGGAGGGAGTGATGTGACAACCGTGGTTTTGAGGTTCGTCACTTGGTCTTACTTTTAAGTTATTTTATGTGTGCTTACTTGAATTGTATGTTTACGTGTTTATTTTGTGTGAACGAGGTTGGTGTGGTTATCATTTATGAGTATAGAAGTACTCATAAGTAAATCGAGGAACGGTTATTTCATGTTCATGAGCTCACAAGTGGTGACTATGAAATGAAAATGGTGATATTGTGGTGTTTACATATACGTATAAGTATTATAGTAATAGTATATTTTTTAGGATTTACGGTTTAATATTTAGAGGTCTCGGGTGAGGTAATTATCCATATGAATATTTTTTGGGATGGTTTTAAGTCATTTAGGACTTAGTTATAAAGTTTATTTCAAAATTTGAGATTTTTTTTAAAAGTGTATATTTTACGTCTTTTACGGTAATCGCGTAAAAACTGACTAGTTTTACGGTTTTGAGGTTTTGGAGGCTTTAGGAGCTGAAATAAATTAAGGAAAATTAAGGTAATATTATTAATACATATATTAATAATAAAAAGGAAAAAAAACGAAATTAAATGGGTATAGGTCGGTTATGTGAAAAAAAGAAAAGAAAAGGGGAAAAAAGGGAAAAAGGGAACCGGGCTTTTGTACATGGGCCAAGGACTTGTTAAGAAAGTATATAAAGTCTTTTTATTAATCAAAATACTCATAAAATCCCTGGAGATCAAGGTTTGGTCGGCATAAATGGTGGTTTTAGGGTTCTTCATTAATTTTTCTTCTTTCAAAAATTCTAAGGTAAAATCTTTAATACTCTTTTCAATTAAATTGTTTAATGTTTTCTTTAATCATCTTATGATGGATTTAGGTTAGGGTTTAATTTAAGAACAATAAATCAATGTTATAATAATGATTTCATAATGATTAAATAAATTAGGGCTTGTAATTAGAGGGATTAGGGTTAATTAATGTGGTTGATTTTGTTAAACCCGTTTTGAAAAACTGGGCAGAATTTTGAGTCAATTGTTTTGATCATATCGGGAGTTATATGAACATTCAAGATGCGATCCAAGTATCCTTGAAAAGGTAATTGAAGTGGCTTTCTAATGCAAGAAACTAGAACTAAATTGGAGGTCGGGAAGTTGGTCAAAAACAGGTTACAACAGTCGGAGGTCAATACAGTTTTGAAGTCAGCCTGTTTTCTTTTTAAGTTTTGGGTTGTTTGGGGTACTTAGGGTTGCATTGGGATCTTCTCACGAACGTGAGATATGGTTTATATATTGTAATAAGTATCTGCACTTGGGTTAAGGTTGTGGTTTAGGGTAAGACCCCTTAATGGTAACAAACTTTTAGTATGTTTAAAATCAGGAAATCTGGAATGACAAAAGTAGATATATGTATATCAGGGCCTTAACAGTATCTTTAAGGTTAGGGCAAGTGGGAGGTGTTAGCCAACATATGTAAGGGTATGAATATTCCTTTTACAGAGATCATGGGTATGTTTAAGGGGGAGATCGACCCATAGTTTAAGGTATGAAAAACGGGACTGTTTTGGGTAAAATGTTAACAGGACGGGTTATGAAGTAAAAGGAGTTAAGGGCTTTATAGAGGGGTGTAATGAGATGCTTAGAGCATATAAATGAGGTATTTATATAGGAGGAGGCTAGATGTCCATCATAGGTTGATGAGCCGTTTTAGTGATTGGTTCATGTTTTGATTATGTGTTTTTGGTTTGTTAGCTTTTTGCTAGTGCGAGGACTTGTGAAGAAGCTATCAGGTGAGTTTCATAGTCCCATGTTTAATATTGATTTTGACTTCCAGATGGGATGGAAGAGACACTGTGTTTAGTTATTTTCTAAATTGATGATGTGAATGTGTTTGTGATTTGAGATGGACTTGTGTGTACATTATGTGATTAACTGCTATGTGATTCTTGATTGTGTATGATTTGGATCGGGGGACAAGTGCCGTCTCAGTTATTGTGGTTTGACAAGGTAGTGACCTTGTGGTTTGACAAGGTAGTGGCCTTGTGGTTTGACAAGGTAGTGGCCTTGTGGTTTGACAAGGTAGTGGCCTTGTGGTTTGACAAGGTAGTGGCCTTGTGGTTTGCCAAGGTAGTGGCCTTGGGATAGGTACATAGTGTGATCATCTATGGTACCATGATGTTGTTTGGAAAGGTAGGAGCCTTGGATTGGTTTGGTATGATTGGTCTTGATTGATAGTTGTTAATACATAATTGTAACACATTGTCCATATGTTCTTTTGTTGATGATTGTTATTCACAGCTTGTAACTGATTTAGCGTTGGAGTCTAAACCTATGACTCTCACCAACTTTATGTTGACGTGTTTTAGTGTCTCTTTCAGGTGATACTATGGTTAAGCATGAGAACATAAGTGGCTAGGATTGGAGAAGCTTAGGAATGCATATAGAAGGAGAATCCCCGTTTCCTTCTTAGTTTTATTTGATTTTTCATTTTAATAAGTGATACTGTGGCACACATATGATTGTTTGGTATGTTATTTGTTGTCTTGGGTAAGAAGTAGGACTGTTACTTACTTACCTAGACCCCTTGCATTTGTTGAGATATTGTCATGACCTTCGTGTCACCATTTTTACGACATTTCTTATTTCATATAGTTATCTCTATAGACACGCCATGTTGTGATGATATCCATACGTCGCGCCCCATGTTCCGCCATGGTGGGGTGTGACATTTGGCTACCAGTTTAACGCAAACTCCGAAGAAGCATGATGCTATCGAGTTTATTGCAGACAGTTTGATCAAGTATGCAGAATCCTTACATCCGCAAGGATTTCAGAACCAACAGATTGATCGGACATATTCCAGCCAAGGCTCATCCGATCACTTGGCAATTCCTCAGTTATCAGGTCAGACAAATATTCATAATTATGCTCCTTATTTACTTCACGTCCTTGTTCTAATTCCACACCTTGCTTTCGCGCTCGCGTTCATGACACTATTCACGTTCATGATCGTATTTTGGTTTACGATTTTACGTTCATTTCTTTTCTCATTATGGGTAGTTTGCAAGAACTTGAGTGACCAGACCCAAGTTTAGTATAACTCCCTATCCTCAGATAGATATTTCTCGTCATAATCTATGTCTCACCTTCTAGCGTTTGTCGTTACCACCATTATATTCTATGATCGTGATATGTTTCACATGTCATGTTCATTCCACGTTCCTCATATCATGATCAAGATATGTTACACGTTTCACGGATCACGATATGTTTACTCATACTACACTCGCCATATCTCCACGTAGCACGTTCAAAATTTATCACCTTCAAAATTTTTCACGTACTACGTTTCTATATGTCTCGCGAATCGTTGCTAGTTATCGGTTAAGTTGGATTGTTTTGCACCATAATGTTTCAGTTACTCTTACACGTTAATTCTTATTCCTCGATCGAATTTAGGGGATCTACCTTACGTTGATAACCAAGAACTTCTTCGTATTCCAAGTCAAGGTCAGGAGGACCAAGACTTATCATTCGTGTCAAGATCTTATAATGAACCGTTCCAAGAGGGAAGCCACTTGGAAACGGACAAGTTCGTCCGGACTTCTTATCCGTTTTCTCTTAACAATTAGATATGTCCTTTCAGCCACGTCACGTTCCATGTCCTTTTAAGACATTTCACGTTCCGCGTTCTTTCTGCCAGGTCACCTGCACGTTAGTTTATCTTAGATACCCTCTCAGTTTGATTCGGGTATGTTTCTCTTTCAGTTACATTATCTATAATTCGGGGACGAATTATTCTTTTTAGGGGGAAGAGTTGTAAAACCCGCATGCTTTTACCATGAATAGTACCCTTAAGATCGTACGTACTAGATTTAAACTTTCCTAATATAGCATGATTACGATTACGTGTTAGGATTTTACGTATTACGTACGTGTTAGAACAGGATAAGTATTTACTACGCACGAGCATGTAATAATTATTTGACAATAATTAATCACGAACATGTGATCATAAAATCATGAACGTAATTAAAACACGAACTATTATTAATTACGTATATATATTTATTACGAGTGTAATTAAATATATTGGATCACGATATTTACGTAACGAGAACACTTTTACCATGAATAGTACCCTTAAGATCGTACGTACTAGATTTAAACTTTCTTAATATAGCATGATTACGATTACGTGTTAGGATTTTACGTATTACATACGTGTTAGAACACAATAAGTATTTACTACGCACGAGCACGTAATAATTATTTGACAATAATTAATCACGAACATGCGATCATGAAATCATGAACGTAATTAAAACACGAACTATTACTAATTACGTATATATATTTATTACGAGCGTAATTAAATATATTGGATCACGATATTTAAGTAACGAGAACACTTAAAACGCGAACACAAATAATCACGAACGTATAACTTAACACACGAGAACACACCAATGTTTTAGACACGGAAAACATTCGGGTTACCCCTTGTGGGCCCCATTACCACGAAATTAGGACGGGGGATGGGCTTAGCCCATCAATTTTTCACTAAAAAGGAAAAGGGATATTTTTCACTACTCATTTTCATTCACAGAAGATTTTTAGAAAAAAACCCTAAAACCCTCTTCCTTGTTCTTCTTTGTGCCGCCACCTTAAGAACACCACAAGAGGTGGTTTTTGATCTTCGATCTCAGAATTCTAGTGATTTATCGTGTTGGTTCTTCGTTCTCTTGATCCACGAATTCGGTAAAACCTTTTTAAACCTTTTCTTTTGATTTAATCTTTTTATTAATTATGAACATGTGATGTTTTTATAAAAACATAATAATTAAGCATAGATCTAACATGTTTTGGTGTCAAATTAAATCAAAGGATTGTTTTAAGGGGGTGTTTGTTTGGCCGTAGGCTGCAACCGAACCCGAATGGGTTTCGGTTAGCCAAGCCGACCACCACTAAGACCATATGGTCTTGGTTGGTGAGTGTGGGTCCCACGGCAGCAAGGGAAACACGGGGTACCCCGAGTTGGTTCAGGGTATGGTGTCGATTTCATGTCCGATTCATGTTTTTAGCCTAGATCCGGTTCATGGTGTATGTTAGTTTTTTTTTTATGTTTATGAACTTATGTTAAAATTAAATTAATAAATTGATGTGATTAATTTAATAACATGACTTAGGTTATTTAATTATTAATGATCATGCAATTATTTTAACCTAAGTATTTATACATTTAAAACTTATAATTAATTAATTATTTTAAAACCATGGATATAATTAATTAATTAACATGACTTAGGTTATATTATTAATATATAATAATACATACTTTAACCTAAGTATTTAACTTATTTAATTAAAAACATGTTATACTTTAATTAAATATTATAACCTATAGTTTAATTAAATTACATGAAATAATTATTAAACTATTTATTATATCATATGACTTAGAAAATAATCATGAAAACACTTAGGCTTATATACTTAGCTTATTTAACCAACTTATTTCTAATTATGGAAACTTTCTTTTTTTAGAAACTTAATTAAATAAGACAGCTAATCTATTTATGGAAACCTTCTATTTTTAGAAACTTATTTAATTCAGGCAGCTAATCTATTTATGGAAACTTATTTAATTAAGGCAGCTGATCTATTTATGGAAACTTTCTATTTTTAGAAACTTATCTATTTTAAGCAGTAATTCTATTTTGGAAACTTTCTATTTTTGGAAACTTTCTATTTTTGGAAACTTTCTATTTTTGGAAGCTTTCTATTTTTGGTAACTTTCTATTTTTGGAAATTTTCTATTTTTGGAAACTTTCTATTTTTGGAAAGATTCTATTTTTGGAAACTTTTTTTTTTAGGAAACCTGTTATTTTTGGAAAGTTACTTATTATTACACATTAAGTATAATAACACATGAAATACCAGAAATACTTAATCAGATTAAACAGAATATAAGATAAAACACAGTTTAAAGCTTTTAAACAGTAAAACATGGTAAGAACACATAAAATAAGCTAAGACATGACATAAAACCAGCAATGTATTTAGTAAGCAGATACTTATTCATGTACGTATTTATGTAGCACTAGTGATTCGGAAGTAGGATTCTCGCAATTCGTCTTTCTCGTTCACTGGACATAAGGTACGGATTCCCGTTCTTTTAGTATGGACATTCATTCCTTATTAGGATTCCCCGTATGCAGCCAACTGTTTTCCCGTAGTATAAGTTATGAGTTTGATTGCTTATGTTTAATTAAGATTACCTATAGCCATATACATGCATGACCAGTTTCACCTAGTTATGGAGGTACCATAACCATAACATTAGAGGCACTGATGTTATGACTTCACCACGGCGGAGTGATTGCTCGTGGCGTCCCTTCAGCTTTTAGCCATTTATTTATATTTATCATGTGGAGCGTATGGGTGCATCCTAGTTACATGTTTTATTCACGATTTCATGGTGAATGTGGTGTGTGCCTTGCATCCTTCACAAGGAGCTGATCCCTCCTACCCAAAAACCAGTATATTAAATTAGAGGCAGCCCCTCTAATTTGCATGATGAGGTCACCCCTCCAAGTATTCATGCACGGTGGATTTTCATGACCTATATTGGCTAATGGTAAAATATGTTAAACAGTTTTCATAAGATAAACATATGGTTTTCAAACTATTAAACCAGTTTTATGAACATGTTTCGAGTTTTCCAGGACTTATACATTTCCGCTGCTATTAAGTCTTTATTATGCTTAGTCATTTATACTATGTCTATATCCGTGCACTGAGCATTTTTCTCAGCCGTTACTTTCCTTTCCATGTCCCAAAACGGCAGGTTCCCTAGGAAAGATTCGAGCATTTGGAGGACGTGCATAGGATGGAAGCTGCTAGAGACTTCTTTTCCTTTTGCCTTCATATATTTATGCTTGTGTAGTCTTTCATTCATTTCTTTTGCTTTATTATTTTTTGGGCTTATGTTAGGGAACCGATGTTTGATTCCGGTTATCCCTATGGTCATGTAATGTTTTATACATTTATCCTTTTATGCTTTGATGACACGCCATAATTACGCGTGACATTCCATTATCAAAATGGGGTGTTACACCTATCCTCGAGTTGAAAGATTTACCTCCTCATCTCGAATATTTCTTTTTGGAGGAGGGCGACAAGTTGCCAGTTATTATCGCGAAAGAACTTTCAGATGATGAAAAAACTGCAGTTGTCGATGTTCTAAAGGATGATGAAAAAACCGCACTTGTCGATGTTCTTAATGGAGGAGGATTACAAGCCCGCAATCCAATGTCAAAGAAGGGTGAACCCCAAAATTCACGACGTCATCAAAAAGGAAGTCCTAAAACTCCTTGATGCGGGAATGATTTACCCTATATCCGATAGCCCTTGGGTGAGTCCTATTCATTGTGTCCCTAAAAAAGGAGGAATGATCGTTGTGCCAAACGATGGAAACGAGTTAACTACCACTAGACTCGTGACCGGATGGAGAGTGTGCATTGACTATCGTAAGTTGAATGAAGCCACTCGAAAAGACCATTTTCCCTAGCCCTTCATGGACCAAATGTTGGAGCGTCTTGTGGGAAACGATTTCTATTGCTTTTTAGATTGTTTTTCTGGTTACTTCCAAATCCCCATCGATCCTCGTGATCAAGAAAAAACTGCGTTTACGTGTCCATATGGAACGTTCGCCAAATCGTAGAATGCCATTCGGACTTTGTAATGCACCGGGAACCTTTCAAAGGTGCATGATGGCTATTTTTCATGATATGATCGAGAAGACGATGTAAGTCTTCATGGATGACTTTTTCGTGTTTGGTAATTCGTTCACTTCGTGTTTGTCGAATCTTGAGAGAATGTTGAAGCGTTGTGAGGAAACCAACCTTGTGCTTAATTGGGAAAAGTGTCATTTTATGGTTAAAAGTGGAATCGTCTTAGGGCACAAGGTTTCTAAAGCGGGGATTAAGGTAGATCAAGCTAAGGTAGACGTCATCGCAAAATTACCTCATCCCAAAACCATTAAGGGAGTTAGGAGTTTCCTAGGCCACGCGGGCTTTTATCGTCGATTCATCAAGGATTTTTCAAAGATCTCTCGACCTATTACACATCTCCTTGAAAAAGAGGCACGTTTTGTCTTTGACGAAGATTGTGTACGAGCCTTTGAAATCCTTAAGAGGAAACTTACCGAAGCTCCCATTCTTGTTGCTCCCAATTGGAACCTTCCCTTTGAGCTCATGTGTGATGCTAGTGACTATGCTATTGGGGCCGTATTTGGTCAACGTCATGAAAAGCACTTCTTGCCTATTCACTATGCTAGCAAGACGATGACCGAGGCTCAACTAAAATACACTACAACGGAGAAGGAGTTCCTTGCCGTGGTGTATGCATTTGAGAAATTTTGACCTTATCTCGTCTTGACGAAATGCATAGTGTATACGGATCATTCGGCTATCAAGTATCTCGTGGCTAAACAAGATGCTAAGCCAAGATTACTTCGTTGGATTCTCCTCCTTCAAGAATTTGATCACAAAATTGTTGACAAAAAAGGAGCCGAGAATCTAGCGGCTGATCATCTTTCTCGTTTGGAAGATCCTCACCAAAGTGTTTACGAGCCCAAGGAAATCACCGAAACATTTCCGCTCGAGACACTTGGTGTAGTGAATTCTAAGCTTTTTACTTCCACCCCATGGTTTGCGGACTTCGCAAATTACCATGCGGGGAACTTCATCGTCAAGGGTATGACGACACAAGAAAAACGAAAATTCTTTCGTGACGTCAAGTTCTATTTTTGGAACGACCCTTACTTGTTTCGAACTTGTGCGGATCAAATTATTCGACGTTGTGTCTTTGGTACCGAAGCTTCTAATATCCTTAGAGCTTGTCACGAGGGACCCACGGGTGGTCACCATGGTGCTAATCTCACGGCTAAGAAGGTTTTTGATGCCGGTTTCTTTTGGCCTACTATTTACCGAGATGCACATGAGCTTGTGAAGTCGTGTGACTCATGCCAACGACAAGGAAACGCCTCACAAAAAGATGAAATGCCACAAAATATCATCCAAGTGTGTGAGATCTTTGACGTTTGGGGCATTGACTTTATGGGGCATTGACTTTATGGGGCCATTCCCATCATCTCGTGGTAATAAGTACATCCTTGTTGCGGTTGACTACCTATCTAAGTGGGTGGAAGCTAAGGCTTTGCCCACCAATGATGCTCGTGTGGTAGTCAAGTTTTTGAAAAGCTTGTTATCTCGGTTTGGAACCCCTCGTGCGATCATAAGCGATCGTGGAACCCATTTTTGTAATGACCAATTCGAAAGGGTCCTAAGGAAATATGGGGTTACACATCGGCTTTCTACGGCTTATCACCCACAAACGAGTGGGCAAGTCGAGGTTTCAAACCGAGCGTTGAAGAGGATCTTGGAGAGATCCATTGGGGAAAACCGAAAATATTGGTCGGATAAGTTGGACGATGCTTTATGGGCTTTTAGGACCGCTCATAAGACGCCCATTGGGTGCACTCCTTATAAGCTAGTGTATGGGAAGAATTGTCACTTGCCAATTGAACTCGAACACAAGGCTTATTGGGCCCTAAAGCATTGTAATGATGATATGGAGACCGCGGGAAAACACCGGAAAATGCAATTAAACGAATTGGATGAATTAAGGGATATTGCTTATGAATATTCATTGATTTATAAAGAAAAAACTAAAAATTGCATGATTCAAAAATTAAAAACCGGGTTTTTAACATTGGGGATCAAGTTTTGCTTTTTAATTCTTGTTTGAAAATCTTTTCCGATAAGTTGAAATCCCGTTGGTCCTGTCCATTCACCGTGACTCAAGTTTTTCCATATGGGATGTAACACCCCATTTCGATAATGGAATGTCACGCGTAATTATGGCGTGTCATCAAAGCATACAAGGATAAATGTCTAAAACATTACATGACCATAGGGATAACCGGAATCAAACATCGGTTCCCAAACATAAGCCCAAAACATAATAAAGCAAAAGAAATGAATGAAAGACTAAACAAGCATAAGTATATGAGGGCAAGACGGAAAAGAAGTCTCTAGAAGCTTCCATCCTATGCACGTCCTCCAAATGCTCTAGTCTTCCCTAGGGTACCTGCCGTTTTGGGACATGGAAAGGAAAGTAACGGCTGAGCAAAACGCTCAGTGCACGGATATAGACATAGTATGAATGACTAAGCATAATAAAGACTTAATAGCAGCGGAAATGTATAAGTCCTGGAAAACCTGGAACATGTTCATAAAACTGGTTTTATAGTTTGAAAAGCCTTATGTTTATCTTATGAAAACTTTTTTAAAATATTTTACCATTAGCCAATATAGGTCATGAAAATCCATCGTGCATGAATACTTGGAGGGGTGACCTCATCATGCAAATTAGAGGGGCTGCCTCTAATTTAATCTACTGGTTTTTGGGTAGGAGGGATCAGCTCCTTGTGAAGGATGCAAGGCACACACCACATTCACCATGAAATCCTGACTGAAACATGTAACTAGGATGCACCCATACGCCCCACATGATAAATATAATATAAATGGCCAAAAGCTGAAGGGACGCCACGAGCAATCACTCCGCCGTGGTGAAGTCGTAACATTAGTGCCTCTAATGTTATGGTTATGGTACCTCCATAACTAGGTGAAACCGGTCATGCATGTATATGGCTATAGGTATTCTAAATTAAACATAAGCAATTCAAACACATAACTTATACTACTGGAAAACATTTGGCTGCATACGGGGAAATCCTAATAAGAAAAGAATGTCCATACTGAAAGGACGGGAATCCGTACCTTATGTCCAGTGAACGAAGAAGATGAACTGAGAGGAATCCTACTTCCGTATCACTAATGCTATATAAATACATACATGAATAAGTATCTGCTTACTAATACGTAACTGATTTTATGTCATGTCTTAGCTTATTTTATATGTTCTTATCATGTTTTACTGTTTTAAGCCTTAAACTGTGTTTATCTTATATTCTGTTTACTCTAATTAAGTGTTTCTGGTATTTCATGTATTATTAAACTTACTGTGTAATAATAAGTAACTTTCCAAAAATAGCAGGTTTCCTAAAATAGAAAGTTTCCAAAAATAGAAAGTTACAAAAAATAGAAAGTTTCCAAAAATAGAAAGTTTCCAAAAATAGAATGTTTCCAAAAGTAGAAAGTTTCCAAAAATAGAAAGTTTCCAAAAATAGAAAGTTTCCAAAAATAGAATTACTGCTTAAAACAGATAAGTTTCTAAAAATAGAAAGTTTTCATAAATAGATCAACTGCCTGAAATAAATAAGTTTCTAAAAATAGAAAGTTTCCATAAATAGATTAGTTGCCTTATTTAAATAAGTTTCAAAAAATAGAACATTTCCATAATTAGATATAAGCTGGTTAAATAAGCTAAGTATATAAGCCTAAGTGTTTTCATGATTATTTTCTAAGTCATATGATATAATGTATAGTTTAATAATTATTTCATGTAATTAAAATAAACTATAGGTTAAAATATTTAATTAAAGTATATCATGTTTTTAATTAAATAAAGTTAAATACTTAGGTTAAAACATGTATTATTATTTATTAATAATATAACCTAAGTCATGTTAATTAATTAATTATAACCATGGTTTTTAAATAATTAATTAATTATAAGTCTTAAAAATATAAAATACTTAGGTTAATAATTTCATGATTTTAATAATTAATATAACCTAAGTCATGTTATTAAATGAATCATGTCATGTTCATTAATTTAATTTTAACATAAGATTATAGAAGAAAAATAATCTTAACATACACTGAGAACCGGATCTTGACTAAGAACCGTGAACCGGACATAAAATCGACACCATACCCCGAACCAATTCGGGGTTACCCTTGTCTTGTTGCTGCCGTGGGACCCACTGTAAAACCCGCATGCTTTTACCATGAATAGTACCGTTAAGATCGTACGTACTAGATTAAAACTTTCCTTTTATAGTACGATTACGTTTACGTGTTAGGATTTTACGTATTACGTACGTGTTAGAACACGATAAGTATTTATTACGCACGAACACGCAATAATTATTTAAAAATAATTAATCACGAACATGCGATCATGAAATCATGAACGTAATTTAATCACGAGCTAATATTAATTACGTATATATATATTTATTACGAACACAAATAAATATATTAAGTCATGGTTAATATTTAACGAGAACATGTAAAACACGAAAACAAGAACACACGAGAACACACCAATATTTTAGACACGGAAAACATTCGGGTTACCCCTTGTGGGCCCCATGACCACGAAATTTAGGAGGGAGGATGGGCTTAGCCCATCAATTTTTACTAAAAGGGGTTAAATATTTTCTTACACTACTCATTTTTAGTTTTACAGAAGATTTTAGAAAAATCCTAAAACCCTCCTCTCTCTTCTCTTTTGGCCGCCACCCTACAACCACCACAAGGAAGTGGTTTGTGATCTTGGATCTTGGAATTTTAGTTGTTGATCGTGTTTGTTCTTCATCCTTTTGATCCACGAATTCGGTAAATCTTTTTTAAACCTTTTCTTTTGATTTGAACTTTTTATGAATCAAGAACATGTTATGTTTTTACAAAAACCTAATAATTAAACATGGATCTAACATGATTTGGGGTTTAATAAAATCAAAAGTATGTTTTAAGGGGTGTTTGTTTTTGGCCGCAGGCTGCACCGAACCCGAAGGGGTCTCGGTTTGGCCAAGCCGACCACCACCAAGACCATACGGTCTTGGTTTGTATGTGTGGGTCCCACGGCAGCAGTAAAACACGGGGTACCCCGAGTTGGTTCGGGGTATGGTGTCGATTTCATGTCCAGTTCATGGTTTTGATTCTAGATCCGGTTCATGGTGTATGTTTAGTTTTTTTTATGTTTATGATCTTATGTTAAAATTAAATTAATAAAATGATGTGATTAATTTAATAACATGACTTAGGTTATTTAATTATTAATGATCATGAAATTATTTTAACCTAAGTAATTATATATTTAAGACTTATAATTAATTAATTATTTTAAAACCATGGATATAATTAATTAATTAACATGACTTAGGTTATATTATTAATATATAATAATACATATTTTAACCTAAGTATTTAACTTATTTAATTAAAAACATGTTATACTTTAATTAAATATTTTAACCTATAGTTTAATTTAATTACCTGAAATAATTATTAAACTATACTTTATATCATATGACATAAAAATAATCATGAAAACACTTAGGCTTATATACTTAGCTTATTTAACTAGCTTATTTCTAATTATAGAAACTTTCTATTTTTAGAAACTTAATTAAATAAGGCAGCTAATCTATTTATGGAAACCTTCTATTTTTAGAAACTTAATTATTTCAGGCAGCTAATCTATTTATGGAAACTTATTTAATTAAGGCAGCTAATCTATTTATGGAAACTTTCTATTTTTAGAAACTTATCTATTTTAAGCAGTAAATCTATTTTTGAAACTTTCAATTTTTGGAAACTTTCTATTTTTTGAAACTTTCTATTTTTGGAAACTTTCTATTTTTGGTAAATTTCTATTTTTGGAAACTTTCTATTTTAGGAAACCTGCTATTTTTGGAAAGTTACTTATTATTACACAGTAAGTATAATAATACATGAAATACCAGAAATACTTAATCAGATTAAACAGAATATAAGATAAACATGGTTTAAGGCTTTAAAACAATAAAACCTGGTAAGAGCACATAAAATAAGCTAAGACATGACATAAAACCAGCTACGTATTTAGTAAGCAGATACTTATTCATGTATGTATTTATGTAGCACTAGTGATACGGAAGTAGGATTTCTCTCAGTTCATCTTCTTCGTTCACTGGACATAAGGTACGGATTCCCGTCCTTTCAGTATGGACATTCTTTCCTTATTAGGATTCCCCGTATGCAGCCAATTGTTTTCCTGTAGTATAAGTTACGTGTTTGATTGTTTATGTTTAATTAAGATTACCTATAGCCATATACATGCATGACCAGTTTCACCTAGTTATGGAGGTACCATAACCATAACATTAGAGGCACTGATGTTATGACTTCACCACGGCGGAGTGATTGCTCGTGGCGTCCTTTCAGCTTTTGGCCATTTATTTATATTTATCATGTGGGGCGTATGGGTGCATCCTAGTTACATGTTTTTATTCAGGATTTCATGGTGAATGTGGTGTGTGTCTTTCATCCTTCACAAGGAGCTGATCCCTCCTACCCAAAAACCAGTATATTTAAATTAGAGGCAGCCCCTCTAATTTGCATGATGAGGTCACCCCTCCAAGTATTCATGCACGGTGGATTTTCATGACCTATATTGGCTAATGGTAAAATATGTTAAACAGTTTTCATAAGATAAACATAAGGCTTTTTCAAACTATAAAACCAGTTTTATGAACATGTTCCAGGTTTTCCAGGACTTATACAATTCTGCTGCTATTAAGTCTTTATTATGTTTAGTCATTCATACTATGTCTATATCCGTGCACTAAGCGTTTTGCTCAGCCGGTACTTTCCTTTCCATGTCCCAAAACGGCAGGTACCCTAGGAAAGACTCGAGCATTTGGAGGACGTGCATAGGATGGAAGCTGCCAGAGACTTCTTTTCCTTCTTTTGCTTTATTATGTTTTGGGCTTATGTTTAGGAACCGATGTTTGATTCCGGTTATCCCTATGGTCATGTAATGTTTTATACATTTATCCTTGTATGCTTTGATGACACACCATAATTACGCGTGACATTCCATTATCAAAATGGGGTGTTACAATTATGGTATCAGAGCCAATGCTTCGACCTGTAGGCTCTAAAACTCGACCTTTGACTAGTGGGTAGTCACCAGGAGCTTCCTAAGCCAACGTTTGTTATTCTACGTATTGATGTTTTCAGCGCATTGTTGCTTTAACCATGATGTTTTCAACACCTTGAGGTTTTAACCTTGATGTTTTCATCGATATTGTTTTACTAATATGGATGGACAACCGTCATTCATATTTAGTTATGTGTCATTGTTTCGTGCATAATGTTCCCCGTGACCTGTGACTATGTGGACTGAACCCCAGTAGTTCATAATTAGTCACATAAAATTTTTTCTCTGATAAGTTTTGACAAATAAGTTTCATTTTTTTTTATGTTTCATGTATCATTGTTGCAGGGATTATGACTAAGTAATGGTTAGTACAGGACTAGCCCTATTTAGTCGCATGTGCTTTTATCGAAACTTTTAACTTTGGGACCGACCCATAGGCGTCCCTCGCCATGTCTTTTGTTTTGGGACTGACCCATAGGCGTCCCCTCGCACATATAAAGGTTTTTATAAACTACATTACGCATTCATGCATTGTTTTTCATGCATAATTTTTTTTTTTCATGATTTATTGGCATAAAATTTTTTTATGTCCCCTCATAAGTTACTATGTTTTTATGTCAAGTATATTTTCATACTGTCATGGTTAAACTTAGTTTCATGCTGATTATGTTATACAATCCTCCATGTTAAATCGTTTCGTGTTTCTTCATGATAATTTCGTCTTCATATGGATTACGTTTTACGCCGCTTTTGTTATTTATGCTTTCACGCAAGACATTGTTGGATTTCATTGAATTCTGCTTTCATGATAGTCATCGTTGGAGTACACATTTAATGCACACTTTAACGTTTCCGTTATAACCAGAATGATGTCTATGCTAATACTGCCAGGTTATCATGATGGTTTTCCTAACCGTTTAACCGGTATACTTTCCTTAAATCATGACAAATGATCGACCCCATACCGATCATTTCATGTGCATTAAATGTGTACTCCATGTACAGTGTTCCATGTATATTACACGTACCTAAATCCATGTGTATTTCACTTGCAATACTGCACGATTATTCGCTAGTCGATTCTGAATCATCTCAGGCATATGTCCACTTTCTAATACTCTACAAATTGCTGATGCCGCTCATAACTTGGAAATGTTACTAAAGGTTGATGCTGCTGACGTTCGGAGACGCTACGAGATGCGGATGCTGTTCACAACCTGGAGATCCTACAAGAAGAAGACAAAGGCGTCGGAGCAAAGCAATTGGACGAGAAGATGCTTCACCATCAGACGATTCCCATCAATAATTGTACCTAATTCTTAGTTACAAGTCACACGTCATTCGGCTGTCATTTCAGCCATATGAGTGCAAACCGGTACCAGCCGGCCACTCAGCTGAATAGTTACATGAATCACGGTCATGAGAATGACCGTCATGGAACTGACAGACAAGACGATAGTAACCACTACTATGACAGAACTATCCTAGAAATTGCAACCGAGGCTCCGGCCGCGGACGTGATCAGACATACAAAGGATCACAAGTCCAACCGATCCGCCAAGTCTTGCATAATAACCTAATATTGTATTTCTATTGAATTACGTCTCGAGACACATGTCAAGACATCAGTCAAGACACATGTCTCACGTATACTTTCTAAAGGCACATGTCAAGACATCAGGCAAGACACATGTCTCACGTATACTTTCTGAAGACACATGTCTCACGTATACTTTCTGAAGACACATGTCAAGACACCAGTCAAGACATATGTCATGCTTATAGTTCCAAGAAATGAGTCAAGACACATGACTCACGTCCAACTATGGAACATTTCTAAGAAATTCAGGGTACCCTCCAAGGGTATATCCATTTTGTTGCGCCATGTATTAATCAGGCCACAAGAATTTCAATACCATTACCGGTGCATCAGTGAGAACTGTCACATTGCCGATGTCATTTCATTCTTGTAACTGTAAATCATTGATTCATGACCATGAAGGACGCCTTTCGTATTCCCACGTATGCGAAGGTTTTCCTTCATCTTAGTGATGAGATCCAAGCTGCTAACGCATTTCCTTGGACAGACACGAGATGAATTTTGTCCTAATTATGTACAATGAACAACACACCATGCTACGATTAATAATTATGTACAGTAATGTTCAGGCTCCTGAATACATTCAGCTGGATTTTCCATCGGGAAAATCTGTACAAATTATCTATGCTTACAAGCATGTGCGTTGTTAGCCATGGTCGCTAAAATTTTCTATCTGTCAGTAAGACACGACCACTTAATTCTTTTACGCATAGCCAGTTGATTATTCCAAAGTCTTCCTATACATTCCAGAAGAATCTACAAGGAGAAGGATGGTACCATGAGATTATGTGTCGACTACCGTTGACTTAAACAAATCACCATTCATGACCGTTATTCTCCTCCACGTATTGGCGACATGTCCAATCAACCGTATAGTGTTAATCACTTTTCCAAGATCGAACTCATGATCATGCTGCCAACAGTGACGAGTGAAAAAGCAGGACATGTTCGTGACTGCTATTCGTGCATGACTCGGTCATGCTAGATTTATGATTTTGATTTAGTCTCATCAATGCTCCAACAGCATTATGGACTTAATAAATTGAGTTTCCATGAACTCTTAAACAAATTCATCAGCGTTTTCATTGAGGATAACCTGATTTCCTCTAAGCCTAGAGAAGAACATGAAGACCCTATCTGCACTATGTTGCGAATTCTATGACAAGAGAAATTCTACCCTAGAAAATTTTCCAATATCAATTCTGTTTGATTAAAGTGACACGCTGGATCACATGGAGTTGCATGGTTAATCTTACCATGACTTAGTTTATGCGTAAAGGAGGGAACCATACATTACATTAGGCGTTATAGAAAATCCTACGCTAAGAGAAGTTTAGATTCATAGACTCAGAGTTTAGCAAACTCCTATGTATCAAGTTCGATGAAGCAAGATACAATTACGTTCATATCTTCATACCTGTCATACAAACAGGTTAAGATAGGACACCAACAGACTGGGATGTTTTCATCATCTGAAATTGTGAATTGAAATGGGACAAGATCTCCACGGATTTGGTTTACCAGATTAACGCAAACTCAGAAGAAGCATGATGCTATCTGGGTTATTGCAAACAGTTTGATCAGGTCTGCAGAATCCTTACATCCGCAAGGATTTCAGAACCAACAGATTGATCGGACATGTTCCAGCCAAGGCTCATCCGACCACTTGGTAATCCCTCAGCTATCGGGTCAGACAAAGATTCGCAATTGTTCCCCTTATTTACTTCACGTCCTTGTCCTAATTTCACGACTTGTTTTCGCGCTCACGTTCATGACACTATTCACGTTCATGATTATATTTTGGCATACGATTTTACGTTCATTTTCTTCTCATTCTAGGAAGTTTGCAAGAACTCGAGAGACCGGACCCAAGTTTAGTATAACTCCATATCCTCAGATAGACGTTTCTCGTCATATTCTATGTCTCACCTGGTAGCGTTTGGCGTTACCGCCATTATATTCTATGTTCACGATATGTTTCACATGTCATGTTCATTCCACGTTCCTCATATCATGATCAAGATATGTTACCACGTATCATGGATCATGATATGTTTACTCATACTACACTCGCCATATCTCCACGTAGCACGTTCAAAATTTTTCACGTATCACGTTCAAAATTTTACACGTACTAAGTTTCTTTATGTCTCGCGCATCGTTTCTAGTTAACAGTTAAGTCAGATTGTCTTTCATCGTAACGTTTCAGTTACCCTTGCACGTTAACTCTTTTTTTTTTCCTCGATCGAATTTAAGGGATCTACCTTCCGTTGATAACCAAGAATTTCTTCGTATTCCAAGTCAAGGTCAGGAGGACCAAGAGTTATCATTTGTGTCAAGATCTTCTGAAGGAACCGTTCCAAGAGGGAGGCCACTTGGAAATGGACAAGTTCATCCGAACTTTTATTCGTTTTTCTCCTATCAACTAGTTATGTCCTTTCAGTCACGTCACGTTCCATGTCCTTTCAAGGCATGTCACGTTCCGCGTTCCTTCTGCCAGGAAACCGCATGTTCATTAATCTTACATACCCTTTCAGTTTGATTCGGGTATGTTTTTTCTTTCAGTTACGTTATCTATAATTCGGGGACGAATTATTCTTTTTAGGGGGGAAGAGTTGTAAAACCCGCATGCTTTTACCATGAATAGTACCCTTAAGATCGTACGTACTAGATTAAAACTTTCCTTTTATAGTACGATTACGTTTACGTGTTAGGATTTTACGTATTACGTACGTGTTAGAACACGATAAGTATTTATTACGCACGAACACGCAATAATTATTTAAACAATAATTAATCACGAACATGCGATCATGAAATCATGAACGTAATTTAATCACGAGCTAATATTAATTACGTATATATATATTTATTACGAACACAAATAAATATATCAAGTCACGGTTAATATTTAACGAGAACACGTAAAACACGAACACGAGAACACACGAGAACACACCAATATTTTAGACACGGAAAACATTCGGGTTACCCCTTGTGGGCCCCATGACCACGAAATTTAGGAGGGAGGATGGACTTAGCCCATCAATTTTTACTAAAAGGGGTTAAATATTTTCTTACACTACTCATTTTTAGTTTTACAGAAGATTTTAGAAAAACCCTAAAACCCTCCTCTCTCTTCTCTTTTGGCCGCCACCCTACAACCACCACAAGGAGGTGGTTTGTGATCTTGGATCTTGGAATTTTAGTTGTTGACCGTGTTTGTTCTTCATCCTTTTGATCCACGAATTCGGTAAATCTTTTTTAAACCTTTTCTTTTGATTTGATCTTTTTATAAATCAAGAACATGTTATGTTTTTACAAAAACCTAATAATTAAACATGAATCTAACATGATTTGGGGTTTAATAAAATCAAAAGTATGTTTTAAGGGGTGTTTGTTTTTTTCCTCAGGCTGCACCGAACCCGAAGGGGTCTCGGTTTGGCCAAGCCGACCACCACCAAGACCATACGGTCTTGGTTGGTGCGTGTGGGTCCCACGGCAGCAGTAAAACACGGGGTACCCCGAGTTGGTTCGGGGTACGGTGTCGATTTCATGTCCGGTTCATGGTTTTGATTCTAGATCCGGTTCATGGTGTATGTTTAGTTTTTTTATGTTTATGATCTTATGTTAAAATTAAATTAATAAAATGATGTGATTAATTTAATAACATGACTTAGGTTATTTAATTATTAATGATCAGGAAATTATTTTAACCTAAGTAATTATATATTTAAGACTTATAATTAATTAATTATTTTAAAACCATGGATATAATTAATTAATTAACATGACTTAGGTTATATTATTAATATATAATAATACATATTTTAATCTAAGTATTTAACTTGTTTAATTAAAAACATGTTATACTTTAATTAAATATTTTAACCTATAGTTTAATTTAATTACATGAAATAATTATTAAACTATACTTTATATCATATGACTTAGAAAATAATCATGAAAACACTTAGGCTTATATACTTAGCTTATTTAACTAGCTTATTTCTAATTATGGAAACTTTCTATTTTTAGAAACTTAATTAAATAAGGCAGCTAATCTATTTATGGAAACCTTCTATTTTTAGAAACTTAATTATTTCAGGCAGCTAATCTAATTATGGAAACTTATTTAATTAAGGCAGCTAATCTATTTATGGAAACTTTCTATTTTTAGAAACTTATCTATTTTAAACGGTAAATCTATTTTTGGAAACTTTCTATTTTTGGAAACTTTCTATTTTTGGAAACTTTCTATTTTTGGAAACTTTCTATTTTTGGAAACTTTCTATTTTTAGTAACTTTCTATTTTTGGAAACTTTCTATTTTAGGAAACCTGCTATTTTTGGAAAGTTACTTATTATTACACAGTAAGTATAATAATACATGAAATACCAGAAATACTTAATCAGATTAAACAGAATATAAGATAAACACGGTTTAAGGCTTTAAAACAATAAAACATGGTAAGAGCACATAAAATAAGCTAAGACATGACATAAAACCAGCTACGTATTTAGTAAGCAGATACTTATTCATGTATGTATTTATGTAGCACTAGTGATACAGAAGTAGGATTTCTCTCAGTTCATCTTCTTCGTTCACTAGACATAAGGTACGGATTCCCGTCCTTTCAGTATGGACATTCTTTCTTTATTAGGATTCCCCGTATGCAGCCAATTGTTTTCCCGTAGTATAAGTTACGTGTTTGATTGCTTATGTTTAATTAAGATTACCTATAGCCGTATACATGCATGACCAGTTTCACCTAGTTATGGAGGTACCATAACCATAACATTAGAGACACTGATGTTATGACTTCACCAAGGCGGAGTGATTGCTCGTGGCGTCCTTTCAGCTTTTGGCCATTTATTTATATTTATCATGTGGGGCGTATGGGTGCATCCTAGTTACATGTTTTTATTCAGGATTTCATGGTGAATGTGGTGTGTGCCTTGCATCCTTCACAAGGAGCTGATCCCTCCTACCCAAAAACCAGTATATTTATATTAGAGGCAACCCCTCTAATTTGCATGATGAGGTCACCCCTCCAAGTATTCATGCATGGTGGATTTTCATGACCTATATTGGCTAATGGTAAAATATGTTAAACAGTTTTCATAAGATAAACATAAGGCTTTTTCAAACTATAAAACCAGTTTTATGAACATGTTCCAGGTTTTCCAGGACTTATACAATTCCGCTACTATTAAGTCTTTATTATGTTTAGTCATTCATACTATGTCTATATCCGTGCACTGAGCGTTTTGCTCAGCCGTTACTTTCCTTTCCATGTCCCAAAACGGCAGGTACCCTAGGAAAGACTCGAGCATTTGGAGGACGTGCATAGGATGGAAGCTGCCAGAGACATCTTTTCCTTTTTGCCTTCATATACTTATGCTTGTTTAGTCTTTCATTCATTTCTTTTGCTTTATTATGTTTTGGGCTTATGTTTGGGAACCGATGTTTGATTCCGGTTATCCCTATGGTCATGTAATGTTTTATACATTTATCCTTGTAAGCATTGATGACACGCTATAATTACGCGTGACATTCCATTATCAAAATGGGGTGTTACACCCACACCAACCAACCGGGACCATATGGTCTCGGTGGTGGTCGTGTAGCCAAACCGAGACCCTCTCGGGTTCGGTTTAGGCGGCGGCCAAGAACAAACACCCCTAAAACATCCCTTTTGATTTATTCCAAATCCAATTTCATGTTAGATCTATGATTTAATTAGGTTTTAAAAAAAACATAACATGTTCTTAATTATTTAAAAGATTAAATCAAAAGAAAAGGGTTTAAAAGAATTACCGAGTGCGTGGATCTAAATAACGATGAACAAAAACAAACACTAGCAATAAATCCAAGATCAAAGATCAATTAAACACCTCCTTTGGTGTGTTTGAGGGTGGCGGCCAAAAAGAAAAAAAGAAGGAGGAGGAGAACTTTTAGGTTTTTGTGAAAATCCTCTGTAAAGTGAAAATGAGTAGTGTTTTTCCTTAACCCCCTTTTAGTGAAAAATGAAATGGGCTTGGCCCATTTTTCCCTTGTTGCCGCGGGTAGGGGCCCCACATGGGGTACCCGTACCGTTTTCCGTGTCTCGATGTTTAGTTACTCGTTCGTGATTATTTGTGTTCGCGTTTAATGTGTTCTCGTTAAATAATTACCGTGACCTAATATATTTATTTACGCTCGTAATAAATATATATACGTAACTAATAATAGTTCGTGATTTAAACACGTTCATGTTTTCATGATCGCATGTTCGTGATTAATTATTGTCAAATAATTATTGCGTGCTCGTGCGTAGTAAATACTTATCGTGTTCTAACACGTACATAATACGTAAAATCCTAACACATAATCGTAATCATGCTATAATAGGATAGTTTTAATCTAGTACGAACGATCTTAAGGGTACTATTCATGGTAAAAGCATGCGGGTTTTACAACTCTTCCCCCCTAAAAAGAATAATTCGTCCCCGAATTATAGATAAAGTAACTGGAAGCGTAACATACCCGACTCAAACTGGAAGGGTATGTTACATAACGAAAAGTGAAGATGACGTGGAACGTGACATGTCTTGAAAGGACATGGAACGTGACGTCACTGAAATGACATATCTAATTGATAAGAGAAAACGGATAAAAGTTCGGATGAACTTGTCCGTTTCCAATTGGCTTCCCTCTTGGAACGATTCCTTCACAGATCTTGACACAAATCATAAATCTTGGTCCTCCTGACCTTGACTTGAATTACGAAGAAGTTCTTGGTTATCAACGTAAGGTAAAACCCCTAAATTTGATCGAGGAAAAAAAATCAACGTGTAAGGCAACTGAAACGTTATCGTGCAAAACATTTCTAACTTAACTGATAATTAGCAACGATGCGCGAGACATGAGGAAACGTAGGACGTGAAAAATTTTGAACGTAATACGTGAAAAATTTTGAACGTAATACGTGGGGTTATGATGAGTGTAACGTGAGTAAACATATCGTGATCCATGATATGAGGAACGTGGAATGTACATGACATGTGAAACATATCGTGAACATAGAATATAATGGCGGTAACGCCAAACGCTACAAGGTGATACATAGAATATGACGAGAAATTATGTCTGAGGATAGGGAGTTATACTAACTTGGGTTTGGTCTCTCAAGTTCTTGCAAAACTTCCCAGAATGAGAAAAATAACGTAAAATCGTAAGTCAAGAAACCATCATGAAGGTGAATGGTGTCATGAACGCGAGCGCGAAAGCAAGTCGTGAAAGTCGAACAAGGACGTGAAGTAAATAACGAATACAATTGCGAATCTTTATCTGACCCGATAACTGAGGGATTGCCAAGTTATCGGATGAGCCTTGGTTGGAACATGTCCGATCAATCTGTTGGTTCTGAAATCCTTGCGGATGTAAGGATTTTGCAGATTTGATCAAACTGTTTGCCATAACCCAGATAGCAACATGTTTTTTTCTGAGTTTGCGTTAATCTGGTAACCAAAATCCTTGGAGATCTTGTCCCATTTCAATTCACAATTTCAGATGATGAAAACATCCCAGTTTGTTGGTGTCCTATCTTAACCTGTTGGTATGTCAGGCACCTAGATATGGACGTAACTGTATCTTGCTTCGTAGAACTTGATACATAGGAGTTTGCGAAACTCTAAGTCTCTGAATCTAGACCTCTCCTAGCATAGGATTTTCTAGAACACCTAATGTAGTGTAGGGTTCTCTCCTTTACGCATATGCTGAGTCATGGTAAGATTAACCGTAGAAAGCCATGTGATTCAGCGTGTGACTGTAATCAAACAGAATTGATATTGGAAAAAAAATTTCCAGGGTAAAATTTCGCTTGTCATAGAATTTGCAACATAGTGCGGATATGGTCTTCCTGTTCTTCTTTAAACTTAGAGGAAGTCAGGTTATCCTCAATGAAAACACCGATGAATTTGCTATGAGTTCATGGAAACTCATTCTTATAATGCCGTTGGAGCATTGATGAGACTAAAACAAAATCGTAAATCTAACATGACCGAGTCGTGCACGAATAGCAGTCATAGACATGTCCTGCTCTTTCACCCGTCACTATTGGTAGCATGATCATGAATCCGATCTTGTCAATACGTGGAGGAGAGTAACGGTTGTAAATGGTGATTTGTTTAAAATCGACGGTAGTCGACACATAATAGCCTGAACATTACTGTACATAACTATGAATCGTAGCATGGTGTGCTGTTCATAATACATAATTAGGATAAAATTCATCTCGTGTCTGTCCGAGGAAATGCGTTAGCAGCTTGGATCTCATCATTGAGCTGAAGGAAAAACCTTCGTATACATGGGAATACGAAAGGCGTCCTTCATGGTCATGAATATATGAAATATGGTGAAACAAATGAAAGCGACATCGGCAACGTGACAGTTCTCACTGATGCGCCGGTAATTGTATTGAAATTCTTGTGGCATGATTAATACATGGCACAACAAAATGGATATACCCTTGGAGGGTACCCTGAATTTCTTAGAAATGTTCCATAGTTGGACGTGAGTCATGTGTCTTGACTCGTTTCTTGGAACTATAAGCATGACATATGTCTTGACTGGTGTCTTGACATGTGTCTTCAGAAAGTATACGTGAGACATGTGTCTTGACTGATGTCTTGACATGTGCCTTCAGAAAGTATACGTGAGATATGTGTCTTGACTGATGTCTTGACATGTGTCTCGAGACGTAATTCAATAGAACTACAATATTAGGTTATTATGCCAGACTTGGCGGATCGGTTGGACTACTGATCCTTTGTATGTCTGATCACGTACGCGGCTGGAGCCTCGGTTACGATTTCTAGGATAGTTTCTATCATAGTAGTGGTTACTATCGTCCTGTCTGTCAGTTCCATGACGGTCATTCTCATGACCGTAATTCATGTAACTATTCAGCTGAGTGGCTGGCCGGTACCGGTTTGCACTCATATGGCTGAAATGACAGTCGAATGACGTGTGACATGTAACTAAGAATTTTGGGACAATGATTGATGGAAATCGTCTTATGGTGAAGCATCTTCTCGTCCAATTGCTTTGCTCTGACGCCTTTGTCTTCGTCTTGTAGGATCTCCAGGTTGTGAACAACATCAACATCTCGTAGCGTCTCCGAACGTCAGCAGCATCAACCTTTAGTAACATCTCCCAGTTATGAGCGGCATCAACAATCTTGTAGAATATCAGCAATTGAAAATACGCACATGGGATAAGGTACATGGAGTACACATGGAATGTACATGAAATGATCCGTATGGGGTCGATCATTTATCATGATTTAAGGAAAGTATACCGGTTAAACGGTTAGGAAGACCATCCTGATAACCTGGCAATGCCAGTATATACCTCATTCTGGTTGCATAGAGAAACGTTAAAGTGTGGTTACACAAAATTCAAGGTGATTTGCCTGAAAGCATGATCAATGAAAACCAACCATGACTATTATGAAAACATAATTTACATGAATTTCAACAGTGTCTTGCATGAAGCAAGACAACAAAAGAGACGTAAAACATAATCACGTGAAGACCAAGTCATTATGAAGAAATGTGGAACAACTCAATGTGAAGGAGTATATAACATAATCAGCATGAAACCGAAGTTCACCATGACAGTATGACAGCATACTTGACATAAAAACATAATAACTTATGAAGGGACATGAAAAAAAATTTGTGCCAATAAATCATGAGAAAAATTTTATGCATGAAAAACAGTGCATGAATGTTTATAAAAACCTTTATATGTGCGAGGGGACGCCTATGGGTCGGTCCCAAAACAAAAGACATGGCGAGGGGACGCCTATGGGTCGGTCCTAAAGTTAAAAGTTTTGATAAAAGCACATGCGACTAAATAGGGCCAGTCCTATACCAACCATTACATAGTCATAATCCCTGCAACAATGATACATGAAACATATATAAATGAAACTCATATGTCAAAACTTATCAGAAAAAATTTTATGTGCCTAAATATGAACTATTGGGGTTCAGTCCACATAGCCACAGTTCACGAGGAACATTATACATGAAACAACGACACATAACTACATATGAATGACGGTTGTCCATCCATATTAGTAAAACAATATCGATGAAAACATCAAGGTTAAAACCTTAAGGTGCTGAAAACATCATGGTTAAAGCAGCAATGCGCTGAAAACATCAATACATAGAATAATAAACGTTGGCTTAGGAAGCTCCTAGTGACTACCCACTAGTCACAGGTCGAGTTTTAGAGCCTACAGGTCGAAGCCTTGTCTCTGATACCATAATTGTAACACCATATTTCGATAATGGAATGTCACGCGTAATTATGGCATGTCATCAAAGCATACAAGGATAAATGTCTAAAACATTACATGACCATAGGGATAACCGTAATCAAACATCGGTTCCCAAACATAAGCCCAAAACAGAATAAAGCAAAAGAAACGAATGAAAGACTAAACAAGCATAAGCATATGAGGGCAAAAAGGAAAAGAAGTCTCTAGCAGCTTCCATCCTATGCACGTCCTCCAAATGCTCGAGTCTTCCCTAGGGTACCTGCCGTTTTGGGACATGGAAAGGAAAGTAACGGCTGAGCAAAACGCTTAGTGCACGGATATAGACATAGTATGAATGACTAAGCATAATAAAAACTTAATAGCAGCGAAAATGTATAAGTCCTGGAAAACCTGGAACATGTTCATAAAACTGGTTTTATAGTTTGAAAAGCCTTATGTTTATCTTATGAAAATTGTTTAACATATTTTTCCATTAGCCAATATAGGTCATGAAAATCCACCGTGCATGAATACTTAGAGGGGTGACCTCATCATGCAAATTAGAGGGGCTGCCTCTAATTTAATATACTGGTTTTTGGGTAGGAGGGATCATCTCCTTGTGAAGGATGCAAGGCACACACCACATTCACCATGAAATCCTGACTGAAACATGTAACTAGGATGCACCCATACGCCCCACATGATAAATATAATATAAATGGCCAAAAGCTGAAGGGACGCTACGAGCAATCACTCCGCCGTGGTGAAGTCATAACATCAGTGCCTCTAATGTTATGGTTATGGTACCTCCATAACTAGGTGAAACTGGTCATGCATGTATATGGCTATAGGTATTCTAAATTAAACATAAGCAATTCAAACACATAACTTATACTACGGGAAAACATTTGGCTGCATACGGGGAAATCCTAATATGGAAAGAATGTCCTAACTGAAAGGACGGGAATCCATACCTTATGTCCAGTGAACGAAGAAGATGAACTGAGAGGAATCCTACTTCCGTATCACTAATGCTACATAAATACATACATGAATAAGTATCTGCTTACTTATACGTAACTGATTTTATGTCATGTCTTAGCTTATTTTATATGTTCTTATCATGTTTTACTGTTTTAAGCCTTAAACTGTGTTTATGTTATATTCTGTTTACTCTGATTAAGTGTTTCTGGTATTTCATGTATTATTATACTTACTGTGTAATAATAAGTAACTTTCCAAAAATAGCAGGTTTCCTAAAATAGAAAGTTTCCAAAAATAGAAAGTTACCAAAAATAGAAAGTTTCCAAAAATATAAAGTTTCCAAAAATAGAAAGTTTCCAAAAATATAAAGTTTCCAAAAATAGAAAGTTTCCAAAAATAGAATTACTGCTTAAAATAGATAAGTTTCTAAAAATAGAAAGTTTCCATAAATAGATCAGCTGCCTGAAATAAATAAGTTTCTAAAAATAGAAAGTTTCCATAAATAGATTAGCTGCCTTATTTAAATAAATTCTAAAAATAGAACATTTCCATAATTAGATATAAGCTGGTTAAATAAGCTAAGTATATAAGCCTAAGTGTTTTCATGATTATTTTTAAGTCATATGATATAATGTATAGTTTAATAATTATTTCATGTAATTAAAATAAACTATAGGTTAAAATATTTAATTAAAGTATATCATGTTTTTAATTAAATAAAGTTAAATACTTAGGTTAAAACATGTATTATTATTTATTAATAATATAACCTAAGTCATGTTAATTAATTAATTATAACCATGGTTTTTAAATAATTAATTAATTATAAGTCTTAAAAATATAAAATACTTAGGTTAATAATTTCATGATTTTAATAATTAATATAACCTAAGTCATGTTATTAAATTAATCATGTCATGTTCATTAATTTAATTTTAACATAAGATTATAAAAGAAAAATAATCTTAACATACACCATGAACCGGATCTTAACTAAGAACCATGAACCGGACATGAAATCGACACCATACCCCGAACTATTTCGGGGTTACGCTTGTCTTGTTGCTGCCGTGGGACCCACACCAACCAACCGGGACCATATGGTCTCAGTGGTGGTCGTGTAGCCAAACCGAGACCTTCTCGGGTTCGGTTTAGGCGGCGGCCAAGAACAAACACCCCTAAAACATCCCTTTTGATATTTTCCAAATCCAATTTCATGTTAGATCTATGATTTAATTAGGTTTTAAAAAAAACATAACATGTTTTTAATTATTTAAAAGATTAAATCAAAAGAAAAGGGTTTAAAAGAATTACCGAGTGCGTGGATCTAAATAACGATGAACAAACATGAACACTTGCAATAAATCCAAGATCAAAGATCAATTAAACACCTCCTTTGGTGTGTTTGAGGGTGGCGGCCAAAAAGAAAAAAAGAAGGAGGAGGAGAACTTTTAGGTTTTTGTGAAAATCCTCTGTAAAGTGAAAATGAGTAGTGTTTTTCCCTTAACCCCCTTTTAGTGAAAAATGAAATGGGCTTGGCCCATTTCTCCCTTGTTGCCGCGGGTAGAGGCCCCACATGGGGTACCCGTACCGTTTTCCGTGTCTCGATGTTTAGTTACTCGTTCGTGATTATTTGTGTTCGCATTTAATGTGTTCTCGTTAAATAATTACCGTGACCTAATATATTTATTTACGCTCGTAATAAATATATATACGTAACTAATAATAGTTCGTGATTTAATTACATTCATGTTTTCATGATCGCATGTTCGTGATTAATTATTGTCAAATAATTATTGCGTGCTCGTGCGTAGTAAATACTTATCGTGTTCTAACACGTACGTAATACGTAAAATCCTAACACATAATCATAATCATGCTATAATAGGAAAGTTTTAATCTAGTACGTACGATCTTAAGGGTACTATTCATGGTAAAAGCATGCGGGTTTTACATGGGACCATCGAGCTAGCTCAAAATGATGGCCCCAATTTCAAGGTGAATGGACATAGGTTGAAGCACTACTTTGGCGGGGAAGTTTCATCCTTGAACTACCTCGACCAAATCACTTTCCCCAATGATAATTAGTATTGAGGGGATCGAGTCGAGCTCATGACTCAGTAATCAAAAACGAGGTGCCTCGTGGGGGAGTCCCATGCTTATCCTATGTACATATTATCGCTTTCTAATGTAGTAACGTGTGGGGATTTGTGCCCTTCCAACCTTTGTTCCGTGATTGTTTGTGAATTGTGGATTTTAGATGATCAAGATCTTCACGATTGGAGCCTCTCGTGTTCGGTTTATGGGAGCACTCGATCGTTTGCTATGAAGACTTTCTCAATATCCATGATATATCCTTTGATGTTCTAACCTTAGGTTTATAGCACACTTCATAAACGGCTTTAAATTTAACGGTTACACCCTTTTCATGCTAGATTAGGCATTCGACTACGTCTCTAGTATGGGGGTGTTTGCACCCCTAGACTCGAAACATTGAGGACAATGTTTAACTTTAGTATGGGGGGGGGGGGTGAATAGATACTTGCCTTGCATAACCTTCACGTTTTCCAAAGTTTATCTTTTTGTTTATCGTTTTGTTGCAAAATAAGGCTAAAAATGGCCAAATTTTAAAATTTTTCTCATGTTTTATAAGTGTTTGAAGACACGAATGTAGATTTTCCGATGGTGAGAATAAGAGTAATTTTTGACTCGACCGTGCGTGTTGAGCACTTAGCTTTGATTCCTTAACTTCACATTAGGCTAAGTCTCTTAAATGAGGACGATAAATGATAGAGTTAATTATAAGTTACTATGCTAAACGTAGAGTACTCGTATTCTTTAAAAAACTCATGTGTTCTCGTTGTTTGCTTATTCTCCCTTCGCTTGTAAATATTTTTTGCTTATTAAATATTGACTTAGCGGTTTAATCTTGATTGTTGGGTTTCTAGTCTTTTCTAGTAGCTTCCGTGTAATTAAATTGGGAAGACATTAAGGTATCGCCAGCGTCACGGTTTTGAAGTATTTGCACCCGAATAATCGAAAGCTTCACCCAATAATAAGATTTCAAGTGCTCACCTAAATCAAGCAAACAATTTGAAGCCCACAAGGCCGAAAAATCTATGCAAAATTGAAAGTGAATCAAGCCTTAATCTTTGAAGCTTTAAAGATCCAAAATTCGCCTTAGCGTGAGGATATACGTCTTTGGCAAATAAAACCACCGATGAGGTGGATAATAAAAGGCAAGGCAAGACCGAAGTCATAATAAAAGCTTCATGGCGAAGTTGAATAAAAGATGGAGGTAAACCAATGATAATAAGGCCCTTCCGTTAGGGGGCGTATAAAAGTTTTGGTAATAAGTCTCATGTTCAAAACCGTTATAAAACCGTGTTTATCGATCCTTCTTGTTGACTTAATTTTTTGACACCGTTGTCTATTAGGAGGGGTTATTGATTTGATGATCTTGGTTACACCGTTAGGACTCTATTTTTAGACCTAAATCTCTATTATCGCATAAGTCAAACAATGTATCCTCGTGAAACATTCAAGACAAAATAAAATATAAGAGATACAACTTAGGAAAATGGGAGGATAAGTATGTGAATGGGGCATATGAGTAGTGTTAGTATTACTAACTTATAATGACAATGATCTCGTTGCACTCTTGGCATATAATTGGGGTGAAAATCGAGGACGATGAAATTATTTCTAACGAAGCATTCACATGTTCTTATTCTATGAACTAAACGTCCCATTTTGCGATGAAAATCATACATTATGTCTAAAACGCAAGTAGTAGTAATAGTAGTAGTGTAGCTAGTTTATCATTCAATAGAAGTGAATAAAAATGGATTTTGGAGGTGCTACGATACTTTATTCTAGCATTGCGTGAGGGCACGACAATGGTTTAGTATGGGGGAGTGATGAGACTGCTTTTATACATAGTCTGATCGTCCAAAAAGTGCTTTAAATGCATAAAATATCATGAAATTGGCCAAATATATGCTTGTGTTTGTTGCTTGTGTTTGTTGCTTGTGTATTTTAGGTATGGATATTGAGAAAATGACAAAAGATCACAAGAATCATACAAAAACGAACACGGGAAACGAATCCGCACATTGAACCAAGCCCTAATGAAGAATTTCACAAGACAAACCCTTGAAGATTTAAAGATTATGCAAGAAGGGTCCTCCAATATTGAAGAATTGACACTTTATACCCCTATATTCTCATAATTACAAGATTGGTCCCTAAAGTTTGTCAATATTGCAAAAAGGGCCCTCCAATTTGAAGAATTGGCAATTTTAGCTATGAAAAATCTAACATTTTCAGGTAGTGAAATATTTTCTCGTATAATATTTTGAAACTTATTTTTGTGTTGGTTGACGAACTCACAATTTACGGATTTAAATTTGGGCTTACGTGCATAATTTGGCGTCTTTTACGACTAAACCGGTAACCTTAGGATTACGTATTTACGTTTTTGAACTCCGTTTTTGATGAGACAATTTTTATTGGATTCGTTTTGTGACGGTGATTCATAATTTATAAAAACGTTTTTCGTAAAACGACCCGAGGGCACGCAAATCGAGAAAACTAGAATCGAGAAATACCCGTAAACTAGTGAGATGGGACAAAACACTTTGCCCCACCCCACTAGCAATATGGGACGGCAATATTGACACCACCACACATAGGTGGCATCAAGTTAACTACTACTTACACAAGTGTAAGCTTGTGCTTACTTGTTAAGCTAACCATTACAACTTCACATCAAAAACAAGCAACTTGTTTCATTCTTACCATTTCCTTCCATGCAAACCACTCTAAAACTCTCTCAACTCCTCCCTCCTTGCCGTCCCAAATAAGCTAACAAACACCATTCTTGATCTTTTCTAGCCACAAACCACATGTTTACTAGTCCTATTAAGGTGTTCTCTTGAAGCCTTGATCATTTGGTGGCCATATTAAAAACTTTGGAGGTGATTTGCTTGTGTCCTAGGGCTGATTTTCCAACCTATGTTCTTGATATTTGATGGTCTTGGAGATACTTGTTGTGTTCATCAAGTTCTTGCCTTCCTAAAACAAGAAATCCACTTGGATTGGTAAAGAAGATCATCCTCTAAATTTTTCTCTTATTATTTTGTAAAGAACAAATGTATTTTCTTTCATTTTGTATATGTATATGATGTATATATGATGATAAAAATGTTGTGTGGGGATCAAGTGTTGATAAATATGCTTAAAAATGATGATAACTATAAGAAATGAAGCTAAAATCTTGACTAATTAGTTGGCTGTATAAAAACAGTAGATAACTAAAAGATGAACTGATAAAATTGCATGGTTTGATCTATTTACAGTAAGTAGATGATGTTATACACATGTGAGAGTTGGCCATGCAATGGAATCAAAATAATGAGTGAGATATGATCAAAACAAGTTAGGTGGTACAATCTGAATAAGCAGTTTTGTAGGGACTGTTAAGGCAACTTAGACTCAAAATGGGCAGTAGCTATAACTAAGTTATATGTAGCACATATTATGAAGAAGTTGTCATCCAAAAATGAGCTTCTAAGTCATTATAGAACTCTAGATATGGTAAAAATGGTGAATATGAAGTTAAAAATCAGATTTTGGAAATAATGTTTATTATTATTATATAAGCACTCACTTTATAATATATAAAATGTAAAATATAAACCCACTAACTTATAAAACTTATTTATATAAATGTATAAAAGGTTAATTAAATGGGTAAATTAGATAAATGGTGGTAAAAATAATATTTATAAGTAATAAAAACTATAAACTTGATTTTTACGACTTTTTCGACTATCGCCGTGAAATTAACGTTTTTCGCCAAATAAAACTTAGACGACCAAACCCGTCTAATGTAAAGTTTATAAAAGTTGTATACTGATGTATAAGTAACTAATACAAGTAAAAACCGATAAAACCCGAACTATAAGAATTACGGACATTTACGAGCTAACTAAACACGTTGGACTAATAATTGGACTTAATAAGATAAAAACTTGTAAAAAGAATTATTTGGGCTTAACCCATTTGGGCCCAACATGAAAGATACATATACTGATCATATAGGTATAAAATGGGTAAAAACAAGTAAAAGAACTTATAAAAGAATTAATGGACTTAAAATGGATAAATAGTTAAAACTAGCTAACTAGTAAGACGTTACTAAAACATAAACACTAAAATGAGTAAACAAGGATTTATAAACCCACTTGATCATCATCATATGTACAAAATCATCATATGTATATTGTTATTTTGATAAAAGTCATTGGACCGAGTCTAAGACCGATTATTATTTATATAGGTTTCCGTGACCGAAGCACGCCCGTAGCCGATAATCCGCCTTTCATTAACAACGTGAGTTCATAGCCTCGCACTCTTTTAAATGTTTTATAAAATGATTTGTAAACCCGCGAGGGAGATAACATGCTAGATTTTTATAAAAATAGAACACAAGTAGTCCCGATTGTATGCTAAATGATATGGACCCGAATGATGCTATGACCCTATATTCGAGACTAAAAGGATTATTAGTAGTTAGGTTATGTCACATAAAGTCCCATTAGCATGAATTGTGAACTACCGGGATTTGGTAGACGCTTATGCATTTGATAGTACTATTTGGGGACGATCACCCCAGTTCGCGCCTTGACGGTTGATCCCCGTCGTACCACATTGCTTGGTAAGCGAATTTATGTATGAGAAGATTCCATAGCGTGATTATTGTGAAGACACGCTAACTTAGATGGGCAAATTGTTTGTCGGGTTCGCGGCCCGCTGTTTTCACAGTAAGGTAACAATGTCATGCGGCTAATAATAATCCTACAATCTATACGACCTGTATAATCTAAATATCCGATATGATACGACGTTATTAACGATGAATATATTACCTATCATGGTAATATAGAGACTACGGTCTCATGGACGGTTTCAGATGTATGCTTGATTTATATATTGCCTGACTAGCAATATGTGGACTTACTTCCGATATTATACTTGTGTTCTGATTTTAAATGATTGTAAATGATTGTTTTATATAACGGTTTTCATTAAACTCTATGAATTCACTCGGCATTCGCTGATATGATTTTTGCATGTTTTCTATCTCAGGTGCTTGAAGGTAATCCGGATGGAGATCGACTCTGATGGCCCACACTTAATATTAAAAATGTTCATTCGATCGGTGTTTTGTAAACTTAATGACCTGTATAATTTGGGACCTGTTGTACACTTCTAAACCTTTTTATCGAATGAATGTTTGTTAAACCTTGTACAACCATTTTTATGTGTTGTCTATGATTGGAGTTATTGTGCTATCCCGTAACACTCTGAAAGACCCTTCCGCTGTACCGATACGAAAAATGAGAGTGTTACAGTTTGGTACCAGAGCTCTCGTTATAGAGAACAAAAGATTTTAAAAACCAAGGTTTTGAACAAAACTTTTCAAAATCTTTTGACAATGAACATTTAAGAAAATATTTGAAAAATCTTTTGACTATAACGGTGCCAGAGATCTCCGACATTACCAACAAGCCCTATTGAGAAGATATATATTTTGACATATATAATATAATTTATATATATGTATATATCATGATTTCATTATGTAATTGTTTAACTAGTATGTTATCCTAATACGAGATAAATATATATAAATGCAGATTGTCATGGCTGACCCTAATATTCCTGTAGAAAACCATGCTATTCCCGAACCTAATATAGAAGATGATCCTTATTTAGACTTAGTAGATTTTGATATCGATGATGAGGAGGAACCATTTGAGGATCCCGAGCCCGAGTTAGGACTAGGAGATCAGATTGCCCCTCAGGTTGACTTAGTAGAGAATGAGATTGAGAATGTGGGTAATGAGAATGTGGATATTGAGAATGTGGGTAATGAGAATGTGGAGATTGAGAATGTGGGTAATGAGAATGTGGAGATTGAGAATGCTGATATTGAGAACGATGATGAGATTGGGTTAGATGAGTTAGATGATGAGATTGACGACGAGGATGTCGAGGAGGATGTAGGTATAGATGTTGAGGTTGATGACGATGAGGAAGCTGAGCTTATTTATCCGTATGATGTTCCAGAGGGCGAGCCTTTGTCCCCACCAGTTTGTTTGTCTGATTCTGAGGATGAGTTACCTAGGGATGAAATGTCTGAGTCGTCTGAATCTGATTCTGAATCAGAGGAGGATGAGGATGACGATGCACCTGACGGTACCGATGGTATTGCTACTCGTAGACGTGAGATAGGAGAGTCGTCTAGTACTCGAGAGGCTACTCATATTGATGGTCTTGCACCATGGGCCTTGAGACGTGATCTAGATGCTTCCCGTGTTAAGAGTTGTGTGACAGAGGTTGGATTGGGTGTTGTTCAGACTCAGGTTGCTTATTTGGAGTCGAAGACTAAGGTTGGCGAGAAAGAGCGAGAATTGCTTAGTTTGGATTTGAGTGATGTAGAACGTGGTTTGAATGAGGCTTTCAGGAGGTTATAGGTTTTGGAAAGTGGTGAGTATGCTGCCATGAAGAGAAAGGTGAATACTATGGAGATTCAGTTGAGTGTGGCTCGTGCGATGCGTGAGAAAGCTGAAAAGGAGTTGAATATATCTGTGGGTTGGAACAGTAGATTTTATGCCGACATGGTTGAAAGAGGAGTAATCCGTAAGCGCCCAGCTGAAGATGTGTCTAGTGATCGTCCGGCGAAGATTCAGAAGACGATGGATGATAGACCATCTGGCGGTTCTCAGTAGACCAGTCTGTGTTTAGTAGTGACCTTTATATCTTTTGTGCTTGTAGCTTTGACTGAACCGACTTGTTAGTAGTAGACTTGGCACGAATTTTGAGTGTATATAGTGTTAGAACTTTGATATGGATGTACTAAGACAATACTTTTGTTTCAGATCGAATGAAATATGTATCTTGTCTTGAATTCCATATTGTGCCTTATTTGCATCTTGATTATGAATTCGATCCATATTATATGAATCCTTTGTTGGATGAGTGCTTAATACTTTGAAATTGTGGAATTATAGAACTATGCCGCCCAAGAAGGCTGTGACTGAGGATGATGTACGTAGGATTATTACGGAGCAAGTTACCGCATCTATGACTGAATTTATGGCAAATGCTAGAAATGAAGCTGGCGGTAGTGGAGCTGGCGGTAGTGGAGCTGGCGGTAGTGGAGCTGGCGGTAGAGGAGCTGGCGGTAGTGGAATTGGCGGTACTAATGTGAATGTGAATGCTAATAATGTGAATGTTAATGCTGGGGGAAATATAGGAGGACTTGGAACGAATGCACCTGAAGTTGGTGGCTGTACTTATGTGACGTTCATGAAGTGTGAACCTCTACCTTTTAATGGAACTGAAGGTGCTGTAGGACTAATCCAGTGGATTGAAAAGATTGAATCGGTGTTTAGGATTAGTAAGTGTAAGGAGGAAGATAAGGTGACTTTTTCTATGGCTACTCTTAAAGGTCGTGCGTTGACTTGGTGGAACGGGAGAATTGCTTTCATGGGTCTTGATGCTGCTAATGCTACTCCTTGGGCTGAAATCAAGAAGTGGATGACTTTGGAGTTTTGTCCTAGTAGTGTGATCATTAGGTTAGAGCAAGAGTTGATTCATCTGAGAATGAAAGGTGTGGACATTGATAGTTACACGAATCGATTCCATGAGTTGGCCTTGCTATGTCCTCGATTGGTTGAACCCGAAGAGATCCGAATTGAGCAATATGTGAAAGGGTTGACCAGAAATATCCGGGGGGACGTGACATCATCGAAACCACTGACCATTGATGATGCTGTTCGAATGGCTTACCAACTCGTTGGACAGATAATTCAGGATAAGGAAGATAAAGCCCGTGTAGGTGAGAAAAGAAAGGGAGACGGTGATCGTGTAGATAGAGGTGATAATAGGAAGAATTTCAATCGTCGTCAGAACAAGAAAAATGGGAATGCAAATGCTCTTACCAACAATGCACCGCGCAACGATGATAGATGTCCTAAGTGTGGCAACAAGAGGCATGCTGGCGACTGCTGGAAGTGCTGAAATTGCGGAAAGCTTGGACATAAGGTTGAAAGGTGTAAGAAGGGAACCATTTGCTTCAACTGTAGTGAAGAAGGTCATAGGAAATCGGAATGCCCCAAGTTGAAAGTGATTGTACCTGGAAGAAACCCCCAGGGTGGTATCTACCAACTTGGAACAATTGAGGTGAAGAAAGAGGATCCGAATGTCGTTACCGGTACGTTTTTACTCAACAATCATTATGATGTTGCTTTATTCGATTCGGGTGCCGATAGGAGCTTTGTATCCACTAAATTTAGTGCCCTTATTGATATTGAACCTGTTGAGATAAGTACCGGTTACGAGGTGGAATTGGCTGATGGTAAATTAGTGAAAACTAATAAGCTATTAGAAGGATGCTCTCTAAATCTCTTGAACCATTCCTTTCCGATTGATTTGATGTTGATAGAATTAGGTAGTTTTGATATTATTATTGGTATGGATTGGTTGTCGTTGAATAATGCTACTATTTTATGTGGAGAGAAGAAGGTTAAGATTCCTCTTAGGAATAGAACGTTAGTAATTGATGGTAGTCGAGGTGAATCCCGTTTGAAAATCGTTTCATGTATTAAAATCAAAAGGTACACCAGGAACGGTTGTGAGTTATTCTTAGCTCAAGTGACCGGGAATGAGTCTAGGGAGAAACGATTGGAAGATGTACCTATTATTTGTGAATTTCCTGAGGTATTTCCTAAAGATTTACCGGGACTTCCACCGATAAGGCAAGTAGAGTTTCGAATCGATTTAATTCCTGGTGCTGCACCGATGGCACGTGCGCCTTACCGATTAGCCCCTTCTGAATTAAAGGAGTTATCTGAGCAACTTAAGGAGTTGTCTGATAAAGGTTTTATTCGACCGAGCTCGTCGCCTTGGGGAGCTCCAGTCTTGTTCGTTAAGAAGAAGGATGGATCTTTTCGTATGTGCATTGATTATAGGGAACTGAATAAGTTGACAATTAAAAATCGATATCCTTTACCTAGGATTGATGATTTGTTTGATCAACTGCAAGGATCTAGTGTGTATTCTAAGATAGATTTGCGGTCAGGATATCACCAACTTCGCGTCCGTGAAGAAGATATTCCTATAACTGCATTTAGAACTCGTTATGGACACTATGAATTTCAAGTAATGCCATTTGGGTTAACTAACGCACCTGCGGTTTTCATGGATTTAATGAATCGAGTGTGCAAGCCCTACTTGGATAAATTTGTGATTGTGTTTATTGACGATATTCTAATCTATTCTAAGAATGAAGATGAGCATAGAGAACATTTGAGGATTGTTTTGAAGTTGTTGAAGGATGAAAGGTTGTATGCTAAGTTTTCGAAGTGTGATTTCTGGTTAGATTCTGTGCAATTTCTTGGTCATGTGATTAACACAGATGGAATTCATGTTGATCCTGCAAAGGTTGAAGCTATTAAGAATTGGTCTGCACCGACAACGCCAACGGAAGTGCGACAGTTCTTAGGATTGGCTGGCTATTATAGGCGATTCATTAAAGAATTTTCTTTGATAGCTAAACCCTTGACTAAGCTTACGCAGAAGAATAAACCTTTCGTTTGGGGAAGTGATGAAGATGGAGCATTTCAAATATTGAAGCAAAAATTATGTAGTGCGCCAATCTTATCATTACCCGACGGGAGTGAAGATTTTGTAGTGTATTGTGATACATCTATTAGAGGTTATGGAGCTGTTTTGATGCAGAGGGAGAAAGTGATAGCTTATGCTTCTAGGCAATTAAGGAAGAATGAGGAGAATTATGCTACTCATGATCTTGAGCTAGGAGCGGTGGTCTTTGCTCTTAGGTTATGGAGACATTATCTGTATGGCACCAAGTGTACGGTATTCACCGATCACAAAAGCCTACAGTATATTCTCGACTAGAAGGAATTGAACATGAGGCAACGAAGATGGATAGAGTTGTTAAGTGATTATGATTGTGATATAAAATATCACCCAGGAAAAGCCAATGTTGTTGCTGATGCGTTGAGTAGGAAAGATAGAGAGCCTATCAGGGTGCGTTCTCTAGTCTTGACCGTGCACAATAATTTGCCTGAGCAAATTAGAAATGCGCAAATAGAAGCTTGTAAGAAGGAGAATTTTGTTAATGAAGGGTTCCGAGGAGAAGGAGATCCTTTAGAGGTTAGAGCTGATGGAGTGAAATGCTTAAGAGGTCGTATGTGGATACCTAAGTTTGGAGGCTTAAGAGATTTGATTATGTTAGAATCCCATAAATCTAAGTATTCCATTCATCCGGGATCTGATAAGATGTACCATGATTTAAAGAAGTTGTATTGGTGGCCGAATATGAAAGCTGACATAGCTATGTATGTTCTCTAATGCTTGACTTGTGCCAGAGTCAAAGCTGAACATCAAAAGCCATCAGGACTACTTCAACAACCAAAGATTCCTGAATGGAAGTGGGAGCGAATTACAATGGACTTTATCACCAAGCTTCCTAGAACATCATCTGGAAACAATTCGATTTGGGTTATTGTCGATAGACTGACCAAATCAGCACACTTCATTCCGGTTAAGGAGCAGTTCTCACTGGAGAAGCTGAATCGAATATACCTTGATAATGTTGTATGCAAGCATGGAGTGCCTGTATCGATCATTTCAGATCGAGATCCTAGATTCGCATCGAATTTTTGGAAATCTCTCCAAAGATCTTTGGGAACGAATCTCGACATGAGCACTGCTTATCACCCCCAGACTGATGGGCAGAGTGAAAGGACGATACAAACACTTGAAGATATGTTGAGAGCTTGTGTGTTAGACTTTGGTAAGAATTGGGATAAACTTTTGTCGTTAGCAGAGTTTTCGTATAACAATAGTTACCATTCTAGTATTAAGGTTGCACCGTTTGAAGCTTTGTATGGTAGGAAGTGTAGATCTCCTGTATGTTGGAGTGAGGTTGGGGATACCCAGCTCACGGGACCGGAATTGATCCGGGAGACTACGGAGATGATAGTTCAGATTAAGAAGAGGTTGTTGACTGCCCGAAGTTGACAGAAAAGTTACGCGGATGTGCGGCGGAAGCCAATGGAGTTTGAAGTGGGTGACCGAGTAATGTTGAAAGTATCGCCATGGAAAGGCGTTATAAGATTTGGAAAACAAGGAAAATTGAATCCCCGTTATATTGGACCCTTTAAGATTTTATCTAGAGTAGGTCCGGTGGCTTACAAACTAGAGTTACCCCCAGAACTTCATGGTGTTCACAACACATTCCATGTATCTAATCTGAAGAAATGTCTAGCAGTGAGTGATGAGAAAATTCCGTTAGGTAAGGTTCGAATAGATGGGAAGTTGCATTTTATCGAAGAGCCCGTAGAAGTTATGGACCGTGAGGTAAAGCAACTGAAACAAAGTCGGATACCTATTGTCAAGATCCGATGGAATTCAAAGCATGGACCGGAGTATACTTGGGAACGAGAGGATGAAATGTGGAAGAAATATCCGCACCTCTTCGATTTCAATAAGAAACGGACATCCAAATGAAATGGATCACGAGGACGTTGATCCCTTTTAGGAGGAAAAGCTGTGACAAATCTAACATTTTCAGTTAGTGAAATATTTTCTCGTATAATATTTTGAAACTTATTTTGTGTTGGTTGACGAACTCACAATTTACGGATTTAAATTTGGGCTTACGTGCATAATTTGGCGTCTTTTACGACTAAACCGGAAACCTTAGGATTACGTATTTACGTTTTTGAACTCCGTTTTTGATGAGACAATTTTTATTGGATTCGTTTTGTGACGGTGATTCATAATTTATAAAAATGTTTTTCGTAAAACGACCCGAGGGCACACAAATCGAGAAGACTAGAATCGAGAAATACCCGTAAACTAGTGAGATGGGACAAAACACTTTTCCCCACCCCACTAGCAATATGGGACGGCAATATTGACACCACCACACATAGGTGGCATCAAGTTAACTACTACTTACACAAGTGTAAGCTTGTGCTTACTTGTTAAGCTAACCATTACAACTTCACATCAAAAACAAGCAACTTGTTTCATTCTTACCATTTCCTTCCATGCAAACCACTCTAAAACTCTCTCAACTCCTCCCTCCTTGCCGTCCCAAATAAGCTAACAAACACCATTCTTGATCTTTTCTAGCCACAAACCACATGTTTACTAGTCCTATTAAGGTGTTCTCTTTAAGCCTTGATCATTTGGTGGCCATATTAACAACTTTGGAGGTGATTTGCTTGTGTCCTAGGGCTGATTTTCCAACCTATGTTCTTGATATTTGATGGTCTTGGAGATACTTGTTGTGTTCATCAAGTTCTTGCCTTCCTAAAACAAGAATTCCACTTGGATTGGTAAAGAAGATCATCCTCTACATTTTCTCTTATTATTTTGTAAAGAACAAATGTATTTTCTTTCATTTTGTATATGTATATGATGTATATATGATGATAAAAATGTTTTGTGGGGATCAAGTGTTGATAAATATGCTTAAAAATGATGATAACTATAAGAAATGAAGCTAAAATCTTGACTAATTAGTTGGCTGTATAAAAACAGTAGATAACTAAAAGATGAACTGATAAAATTGCATGGTTTGATCTATTTACATTAAGTGGATGATGTTATACACATGTGAGAGTTGGCCATGCAATGGAATCAAAATAATGAGTGAGATATGATCAAAACAAGTTAGGTGGTACAATCTGAATAAGCAGTTTTGTAGGGACTGTTCAGGCAACTTAGACTCAAAATGGGCAGTAGCTATAACTAAGTTATATGTACCACATATTATGAAGAAGTTGTCATCCAAAAATGAGCTTCTAAGTCATTATAGAACTCTAGATATGGTAAAAATGGTGAATATGAAGTTAAAAATCAGATTTTGGAAATAATGTTTATTATTATTATATAAGCACTCACTTTATAATGTATAAAATGTAAAATATAAACCCACTAACTTATAAAACTTATTTATATAAATGTATAAAAGGTTAATTAAATGGGTAAATTAGATAAATGGTGGTAAAAATAATATTTATAAGTAATAAAAACTATAAACTTGATTTTTACGACTTTTTCGGCTATCGCCGTGAAATTAACGTTTTTCGCCAAATAAAACTTAGACGACCAAACCCGTCTAATGTAAAGTTTATAAAAGTTGTATACTGATGTATAAGTAACTAATACAAGTAAAAACCGATAAAACCCGAACTATAAGAATTACGGACATTTACGAGCTAACTAAACACGTTGGACTAATAATTGGACTTAATAAGATAAAAACTTGTAAAAAGAATTATTTGGGATTAACCCATTTGGGCCCAACATGAAAGATATATATGCTGATCATATAGGTATAAAATGGGTAAAAACAAGTAAAAGAACTTATAAAAGAATTAATGGACTTAAAATGGATAAATAGTTAAAACTAGCTAACTAGTAAGACGTTACTAAAACATAAACACTAAAATGAGTAAACAAGGATTTATAAACCCACTTGATCATCATCATATGTACAAAATCATCATATGTATATTGTTATTTTGATAAAATTCATTAGACCGAGTCTAAGACCGATTATTATTTATATAGGTTTCCGTGACCGAAGCACGCCCGTAGCCGATAATCCGCCTTTCATTAACAACGTGAGTTCATAGCCTCGCACTCTTTTAAATGTTTTATAAAATGATTTGTAAACCCGCGAGGGAGATAACATGCTAGATTCTTATAAAAATAGAACACAAGTAGTCCCGATTGTATGCTAAATGATATGGACCCGAATGATGCTATGACCCTATATTCGAGACTAAAAGGATTATTAGTAGTTAGGTTATGTCACTTAAAGTCCCATTAGCATGAATTGTGAACTACCGGGATTTGGTAGACGCTTATGCATTTGATAGTACTATTTGGGGACGATCACCCCAGTTCGCGCCTTGATGGTTGATCCCCGTCGTACCACATTGATTGGTAAGCGAATTTATGTATGAGAAGATTCCATAGCGTGATTTTTGTTACGACACGCTAACTTAGATGGGCAAATTGTTTGTCGGGTTCGCGGCCCGCTGTTTTCACTGTAAGGTAACAATGTCATGCGGCTAATAATAATCCTACAATCTATACGACCTGTATAATCTAAATATCCGATATGATACGACGGTATTAACGATGAATATATTACCTATCATGGTAATATAGAGACTACGGTCTCATGGATAGTTTCAGATGTATGCTTGATTTATATATTGCCTGACTAGCAATATGTGGACTTACTTCCGATATTATACTTGTGTTCTGATTTTAAATGATTGTAAATGATTGTTTTATATAACGGTTTTCATTAAACTCTATGAATTCACTCGGCATTCGCTGATATAATTTTTGCATGTTTTCTATCTCAGGTGCTTGAAGGTAATCCGGATGGAGATCGACTCTGATGGCCCACACTTAATATTAAAAATGTTCATTCGATCTGTGTTTTGTAAACTTAATGACCTGTATAATTTGGGACCTGTTGTACACTTTTAAACCTTTTTATCGAATGAATGTTTGTTAAACCTTGTACAACCATTTTTATGTGTTGTCTATGATTGGAGTTATTGTGATATCCTGTAACACTCTGAAAGACCCTTCCGCTGTACCGATACGAAAAATGAGAGTGTTACATTAGTCCCTCAACAAAACTGAAATGTCAATATTAATCCTCCTCAAAGTCAAACATACCATGAAGGACTTCAAGTTACAAGAAATTACAAGTTTGGTCCTTTAAAAATATCAAAATTACAAAAAGGACCCTTGACTTTGAAGAAATGGCAAAAATGGTCCCTCATTAATCATGAATTGGCAAATTCAGTCCTCCAAGAAGTCAAACAAACAAGTCAAGAACATTATCTATGAAGAAAATGCCAAATCAGTCCTTCAAGAATCAAGAATTAGCAAGAAATACCCCTGAAAATACTTTGGAAAAGTATATGGGGCAAAAGTGTGAAAAATGGAACTTGGTTAACAAAGGAAAACGGATTGTGGGTTATTGTTTACAAAGTGAAAAAGAGTATAAGAAATGAGGGGCCATACTTGGCAGACAGCCAAAGAAACCTTAACCAACCATGTCATGCCACCTGTCCCACTCACCCCTTTCCACCAATCAGACCTCAACCTCATGCCACCTCACTTCCCACTTATAACTAACTTTGATTAGTTAATTAAGTGGTGCTAAACACCACTTTTAAACATAAATCCGGATCAAACACACAACTATTCACTCCAAGAACACAATTAGGTTTTCTTAATCCTGTTGTAGTTAGGCCTTGATATTGTCCAGATTTATGATTAAGGTGACCTTAATCACATCCCAACTTTCAAAAAGTCTGCCACATCACCACCTAGCTCACAAGATTCCCCTACTTTTCACCTTTGAGCAAGAAGCCAAAACATGGATAGTCATCCAACGTTCCACAACATTGCTTTGAAGCTAAGCTTATTTGAAGCCCTTGGATACACTTTTCACATTGCCAGCTCCATAACAATACAAAAATCAGTCACATGATCTTCAAAATGCCAAAACCCTCAAGGGCATTTCTGGAACTTCACCAAGCATTAGTGTTTCGTTTTTAGCTTTCTTAGATAACATTTGTAGCCTATATAATGAAATGTGTTTGAATATGGTGAAGAAAAGTCAAGTGCCAACCTTATTATCTGTTTATTGTTGTTTGATGTTTACTAGTCTTTGATCTTAAAACCTGTTTTCCAAAGGAGTGTGCAAAAGTTTGCACATTTTCTACTTTTCTTGATATTTTGCTAAGTCTTGTTCAAACCTTGGAATTCTTGGGCTATAAAGATGATCATAGCATCCTGATATTGTGTTATCAAGGTGTGGTGAAGCCTATAACTTGGGGATAATCAAGTGTGGGGAACTAAGGTTGCATTAATCAAGAATTTTTTACTTTTCTGTTTTGATATTTTGCTTCTAACTTTGTTGAATCTTAGTAGGCTTTATTGTGGAAGCTTGTGCTTGTACTTGCTAGCACATAAGCTCAAAATTCGTGGGTGTGGATGTACATCCATGAGGTACACACCATTCTTCTCAAAATCTGTTAAAAAGTTGGATTTTTGGTGAATTTGTGTGCTACTTGTGTTCTTGCTGATTTTGTGGCTCAATCTTGCTTAAATCTGCATATTACATCTGTTATTGTATTGATTTGGGCTTGGGTAACCTTGGAATATACTTTTGATTTGAAAATTTTGATTTGAAAATTTAAAAGGGTGTTTGGGATTACCTGCTTGAGATTATAGTGTGTTATTTTGTGGTTGGAAGTTTGAGTTTGTGCTTTGTATCTGCTATATACTTGTTTGAGAGCTATTTGCTGCAAGTTATTGGGTTTAAAACCTTGAATCAAACATTGTGCTATATCTCATTGATTTTGACTGTTTTTGGCCTAAGATTTTGGTAATATCTAGAATATATGCATGCTTAGGGTTAAAAGTAGTTAAATCATTGTTTATACAACTTATGTGATAGATCTAAGTGTTTGAATTTGGCTTGTTGGTCAAGTGCATCAGCAAGTGTTCATAACTGCTTGTGTTAGTGTTCATCGGTAACTTGTTGTGCTTGAATCTTGATCAATACTTTGTACCATTGCATGAAACCTGTTTAGACTTGTTCATTTAAGTTTATTATTGCTTGTGTATGCATTTGGTGAAGTTTGGCTGGCTGAATTGTGCTATAAGTGCTTATTGAACCATAACTGCTTATCTGTTCATGTCTGTGCTAGATTTGGTGATGTTTTGATTTAACTGTACTAATTGGCTGTTAGTGATTGTGATTTATTTTTTGTTATTGACTCCTTATGATCCACTAATCATTTGGGTGCCTTTGTGTAACTTGAATCTCCAAAAAAGTCACTAAAGACAAAAAGTCAAGAAAGTCAAGCAGTGGAAACTTTTCCCAATACTCAGACACCAAAACTAGCCCCTGCTAGTGTTAATTTTCAGTTAGCTTAGTTATAAGCCATATTGGCTTATTTAGACCTGCAACAACTTACTTTTTGTGATCAATCTTTCTCATTTGACCCATTTGTTTGAATTGGAGCTTATCAGACTTTGACTTTGACTTTTTGCTAGAAAACTTATAAAGTTGACTTTTAAAGAAGTGCTTATTTGCTTATTCCAGCTTATTGAGTGAATTTATTTGAAAACTTTTTGTTGATTAAGCTTAGTTAAGCCATTTAAAAGCTTTTGAAACTTGAATCAGCTCTTGGGGTGGCCTAGAACTCGAAAACGACTATTTTGTCGTTTTGTGAAGATTGCTTATTGCATTTTCAGGCTTATTCCTTGGACTTTTTTCAAATTTTTTTTACAGAAGTCTTAAGTAACTCAAAAGAAGCTTATGTGTCTAATTTGAGCTTATGGCATCAGCTTATAGCTTAATGGGCCAAAAAGCCCATTAAGAATAAGCTGTTTAATATAAGCCAGCTTATTTCACATTTTCAGCTTTTGGGCCTTTGAAAAATTGTGTTCAGAATCAAATTTTAGGTCAGATAGGAGCTTTTGGGCCATTTTATAAACATTTTTCTTATTGGGCTTATTTTGGCCCAATAAGGGTCTGTTTTGGACTTTGGCCCATTTGAAGGCCCATTAGGGGTATTTAGGTAATTTGAACTTCATTTTTGTGTTTATTAGGTTAAATTAAGCTAGTTTACAAGTTTTTAGAATTTTTAATAAATTTTGGATTTTTAATATTATTTTATTATTATTTTATTATTAAAAATTAAAATTTAGATTTTTCAAGTTTTTATATTTTTCTTAGCTTAAATACATTAAGTTAGGAATTTTACAGATTTTAGAATATTTTTATTGTCCTTAGATTAATTTTTATAATTATTTTAAGTTTTAATAGTTTTTAATTGTTTTTAAATATTTTTAATTAATTCTAAAATTTTCAAAAATAGTTTTAAATTTATTTAGGTCATTTTAGAGGTTTACAATTGAAAAAATCTCATTATGGGCTTTTTGTTAATTAAATTGATTTTTTGGGCTTTGAATAGCATTAAAAAATTAATATTTAACTAAATAAAAGGTTTGGGTGATTTTTGATTTTTTGTAAACTCTTATTTCATTATTTAGGATTTATTGCAATTTTCTAGGAATTTTTAGAGTAAATTTTTTATTTTGGTACTTTTTACGGTTTTACGTGTACGACCCTTTCGTCTTAGTTTAATTCGTCATCGTAACCGTCATTCTCTTCTTACCTCATTTCTATTTTCTTTTCTCATAATCAATATAATCATAAAGTTAATCATCTCTTAACACAACACACTAGCCTCCTTGAGAACGATCCCCACTTTGGGTCATAACTTGTGATTTTCCTAAATCACTTGTTAATACTTGCCCTATTTACCCCTGTTGTTTTTCCTAAAGCAAAGGTGTGTAAAAACTCAACCATCAATTAGGATCACCTACAATCTTCATCTTTTCAAATGGGGATTAACATATGTAGATTGTATTTAAAGTTTAGGGTTAGATTTTTGATGATCATGGTGATATGGTGGATGTTATGGACGTTCATAGAGAGAGAAAAAGGAGAGATGGAAATTTTTCTAGGTAGTTTGCATGTATGTGAAGATAAGAGAGTGTTAGATGGTTTTTTGTATTCATGGTTTACTAGTTGTGGAGGAAAAGTGTCCTTAGGTTTTTATAAGCTTGCCACCAAGGTTATGTTATTAGCTAGTATTGCCACCCATAGTGGGGGTGGGACAAGTGTCTCACTTGTCTCATCTCCACTAATTTACGGGTACTGCTCGATTCTAGTTTCCTCGATTTACGTGCCCTCGGGTCGATTTACGAAAAAAGTTTTTATAAATTATGAATCAACGTAACAAAATGTTTCTAATAAAAATTGTCTCATCAAAAACGGAGTTCAAAAACGTAAATACGTAATCCTAAGGTTTCCGATTTAGTCGTAAAGGACGCTAAGTTATTCACGTAAGCTCTAATTTCTTCTCGTAAATTTGTGAGTTTATGAACCAACACAAATTAAAATTCAAAAATAATATTCAAGGATATATTTTATTTCCTGAAATGTCGGACTGTCACTAAAAACGATGTATGTAAACGTAAGCACGTAACGTAGAGTCCTCCGGTTTAGACGTAGTCGGTGCTACTTCAAGACGTTAACCCAAATTTCTTCCTAAAAATGAGCGAGTTCATAATATAACACTAAAATAATGGTTTTAAATAATACTTGAGAATAAAATATCGACCATAAATTGATGGATTGTCACAATATATGTAATACTAATTGGGCGACAAAACCCCCAACAAGCCTTCTTTCTTGAAATACTTACTAGTGAAGGGGAATGAGGTGGCGCTAAGCTCTTAAGTACCTGTTTCCCTTAGGCTTGCATTTTATAGCAAAGCCGCCTTTCTGTTCACTTAATAGTTCGTATTTATCGAATTCTTGCCTATTGAAAGTGTTTATCTATTTTTGTCTTTAATTTACTTTTATCGATACATGTACTTAGGACCGGAACACCCCGAAGTACGGTGTATTACCTCGGCAATACTTATGGAAGTAGGTTTATTGGCTGTCCGAATCTACGTATATGTAATTACATATAATATTATATCAAAAATATTTTTGTATTTATTTGATTTTTAGAAAGTATAATATGTACGTAAAAACGAATGAATCCAATATATACAATATATTTTTGGTGTAATCTTTTAGGAAAAAGATTACTTTTTTATTTTTTTATTTTTTTTGTTCAATTCTTAGGAAAGAATTGGTTTTGTGGTTTTTTATTTTTTATATTTTTATATTTTTTATTTTTTATGTTTTGGATTTAATATACGTAAAAGGAACGTTCACAAGTGAACGGATCGCAAAATCCAATATGCAACCGTCAATCAATCGTCAATCACCACGTAAAGAACCGGCAGCGGCGCCATTTAATATTTGTCTTTTAAGTTCATTTTTCTCGGTATCTTCACGAATTGATTAATTGAGAGAAATAAAGTTAACTAATTGTTTTTGGTATTTGATTGATAATATTTTGGAAATCTATGTCTAATTAACATAAACCACGTAAAAAGGTAAAAATAATATCTCTACGTATCCATACTAAGCTAAAAACATCGTGCACATACCAAATACAAAGCCAAAGGCACAACCAAGTAATGCACAATATGTAAAAATGATAAAAAAATGTAAAGTAAATGAAAGTAGAGGGACTGAAATGGTAAATTCAGAAAATGTAAGGACTGAAAATATAAAATTAACCAACTAATAACAACTTGTAACAAAAGTAACAAACTTAAAAACTGAATTTGTAACAAACTAACAAGAACAAGGACTGATTTGCAAACCCTATCAACTTCTTAACCAGTTAAAACAGAGTGTTACATTTCCTAAGTTCTAGGGACGATAGTGCAATTAAAAAAACTTTTTGGTTAAAAATGGGCGTATGGATTCTATAAGCTGTATCTTGAGATTTAATCAACCAAATAAGCTGAGATTTGTCTTAAAACATTGCAAATTCAAAATCACCTAGTCAGGTTTAAGGAAATAAGCTGAAAAGCTATAAAACTCCAATAATCACTTTTGGAATAAGCTACTTTTAAGAATCTGGCTTATTGGAATAAGCACTAGGTCTAGTTTTCTCTAAAACTGATTAAAAGCCCAAATAAAGAACTCCTATCAAAGTAATTTTGAAAAACACTCAAGAAATAAGCCAAAAAACGAATAAGCTTAAAAGAGCTTATGTTAACCAGCGTTGAATTTCGTTGACCAGGTTTGACCAAAGTCCAAACTTATTTTTAAGACTTGTTAAGCTAATTTGTGAAATAAAATGGGGTAGTTTATGAAAGGAATAAGCCAGAAATGAAAATGTCTTATCATAGAAACTTAAGCTTATTACAGCGACTTTTCAATGCTTATTTCTCACTCAAATCTTAGAACTGTATTATCTAGCTTATATATTCTGAAAGGTAGGATGTTAAGCTTCACCTATAAACAAGAATCACAATCTGAATCAAAGTAATGAACATTTTGTAAGGGTTTGAAATAGGCATGTTTTAGACTACTAATCTGACCCAAAGCTTTTATTGACCTTTTGCCTGTTTGACTAGGAGTTTGACTACCAAAACTTGCAAAAACACTTCTTAACAGTTTGTAAGTATAAAGCAACTCTTTTTATCCACTTTTACTTGTTGAATCAAAATTAAGCAATAGATCAAAAAACTAGTTATAAGGCTGAGACAAAATTAATCTAAGAGAACTAATCAATGATAACAGGCAACAAAAACAAACTATCAAAACATATCAATGAGCACAAAATGAAACATTATCAAGCAATATCAAGTAAAATTACACTATGTCTAAGAAAATAGCATGTAGTCAACTTGTTTAGGGGAAATTGTAAAGTAGAACTTAGGAGTAAACTTGAAGGCTCCTTGGATGAAGAAATGATTGCTGAGCTCACTTATGACCTAACCACTACCAGTTTCAAACAATCAACACAGCATCAAACCCAATCAATCATCAACATAATCTGAGTTTGATCAAACTGCAATTTATTAAACTTTTGGCCATAAACTTAATGAACTCTGACCTAGTAACTTCTGATCAAATGTAACAGCTCAAAAACAATCAAACAAACTCCATTATTCCATAGGAATAACAGAATAAAGCTATATGAATGAATGGATAATAGTTCAGGTAAGTAATTGAGAGAATTGAGAATGAATGAATGAATTTGAACTTTTTATTAAAGGAAGGTCGGTTACAAGGTGGTTATAACTGCCTAACAACTATCTAAGAGTGGTTGTGAATCACTCTTAGAAGTTAGACTATGTAGAATGATGGTAATCTATGATCTATCAAGAGGGTTGTTGTTTCTAGAGAGAGAAAGTAGAGAGAGAGATGAGAGAAAATGTAAATGTATTATGTGAAATAATGAAACATCCAACACCCCTTTCCATGGTGGAAAGGGTTTATATACCCAAGTCTCTTAGCTATATGCTCATGGGTCGGGCTAACATAAACTATAATTAAACTACACTACGAGCTCTTAAGTATATTCTTCGAGTGACCGATACTTTCTAAATACGAAGAACGTATTTCCAACAATCTCCGCCAAAGGGAGGTCACTCCAAATTACAAAGTCCTAATCTAGCATGTTAGATCTTCGAAATCTAGCATGTTAGATCTTCGTTCTCGTGCTCGTAGTCCAGTTTCTCTTTACTTCTTTTTCATTACTTCATTCTTGTGAATATGTGTTGAGTATTAATAAGTGTGTAAACACTTATCCTTTTGCCACTAAAATCAAGGAAAAACAAGACCTAATCATGTGTTTAATATCGTAAAAGTTGGAATTACGCGTGGTTTTGTGTAAAACAGGTACAAATGATCAAAAGGAAAGAAAACACGGGATTTCACGGTCAAATGTTGAAGAAAGAGACGAAGACAAAGTCAAAGACCAAAAGTGTGCTAAACATCACGAAAACCGGCAATTCGACACGATTTTGAAGAAATGAACAAGAAAGCCGAAATCGAGCTCGTTTTAGTGGATTTAATCATTTATGAAGATAATCGGGCCAAGTGGGTCCCACATTTGGGTTAATGGGCTCAAAAGCCCATTTAAGGATTTAAAAGTATCTACTCTTGGTAAAACTCCCAATATGCCCAATTCTACTATTTTGATACGGATTGAAATGAAGTAGCAAATACAATTGGGCCAAAGCCCATTTTGTTGAATTAAAGGGACAGAGATATTTGCTAGGTCAATGTTTGAGTCAAACCTCACACACGTAACACTTACTCTCATCCCACACGTTTCATCACAAATAATTTATTTACCCACTCCCTATTCACACTTGACGTTACAAACAATGAAACACCCTTTTCACTTTCCCTCACCCACTCCTTCTCTCCCAAAAAATACGCAGTATCTCTTATACTGTTACAAGAAACCCTAATAAAAAAAAGTTACCAAGATAATTGGGGCTTTTATTGTGTGCGTGTGATTCACACACTTGGGGATTAAATCCCCAAGTTTATCGGAAGCCACTCAAGGTGGTCCTCATCAAACGTGGCATTCTCCTCTCTTTTGATTGGTTGTGACAACACCAAAACTCAAATCCCCCAATTATGATCCTCCACCTCAGCATAGAACAAGCATAACAAACACAAATCACTCCACAAGGGCAATCCGCGTGAGAATTGGATGTTTTTCAACCGTTAATGAAGAAAGAGAAGGAAAGAAGATAAAAAGATCAGCTCAGATTAACTGCTTACTCTTTAAGCCATGAAGAGGGTTTCCAGGGGGTTTCCTATAAAAACCCCCACAAATCTGTAATGGAGTGTGCCTTCTTTTATTTTTAATTTTTATTTTAAGCAAAAATTAGATAATAGGTTTATTGTAATTTCCTTTTTAAAGTATTGTAACCAGTTTTTAAATATTAATGAAATTTTAATTTGGTTAAAGTTTTGTCTCGTTAATTATTATTACAGTTTATCTTGATTCTATTTTTGTTTAATTAATGTTGAAATTAAAAGTGGGAATTAAACTTCCTTACTGGAAGATTTAAAAAAAAATCTTGTTCGAGACATATTATGATGTTTGGTTCGAAGGAGATGATGATGATATTTGGGTAATACGGTGGTGTTTGTTTGTTTCGGTTCATAGGGGGTTCAGCGCCCACCTACTTCCCAAAGGAAATCATCACCAGGTAATAATTCTTTTTAATTTTTTGTTAAGTTTTAGTTTTAATTAAATAGTATCTACTATTGTTATTTTGTGTATGTGATTTAAGTTTCTATCTGCTTGATTAGATAAGTTTCTTTTTGGATTCGATAATGTTTGGATTTGCTTAATATATTTAGTTTCATTTAAGTTTTTGGTTTTAGCTTTTATTTTGATCTATCTGCTTGTGTTTGTGCGTAATACTGTTTGGATCTGCCTATGTTTATTTTCGGTTAATAGTTATTTGATATATCTGCTTTTGATTGATTAGTTTAATTTGTGTTACTGTTTATTCATTAAGCTGTTTGTTTGGATCTGCGTATTTTGCTATTGTTTTGATATTGAATCTGTTAGATCTGCTAGATTAAGCTCCAGATATATCTGATTTTAGTTTGTTAAAGTTTTAGTATATCTTTTTAAGTTTCAGTAAGTGTTTGAATCTGCTTATTAGGACTTGTATGCTTGTTTGCTTATTTTTAGTTAATCTCTTATAGTTTATTGAATGTTATCTTTGTCTAGCTTATTTGGTTTTGGTAGTTTTGCTGTTACTGCTTAAAATCTCAGACTCTTTTGGTCTGAGAAGTAATATTCCAAAAAAAAAATACATAGCCAAAAATTTCGTCTGGTCGAGGACTCGAACCTGCGACCTTTTGTCCAACTGTCAACATCCTTACCATCTAGTCTAATGCATCTTTTGTGTTTAATCTCTTACCTTTTTATTGATATAGATTTATAATAACTGCCAGTGTTTATTAATATAGTTTAATACAAGTTTTGATTTAAATTAGTTAAAAGTTTTATATGAATTTCGTTTTATTAAGTTTTAAATGAAAAATAAAAAGAAAAAAATATTTTATTTAAATTGTCTTTAGTTTTTAATTAAATTAGTGTAATTTGAAAATAGTTTTAAAGTAGATTTTGTTTAAATTTCAAAATAGTTAAAAATTAGTTTATTGAATTTAAATTAGATTTGTTTTAATCATTTTAATTAGCTTTTAAATAGAAAGGTTTTAGTTAATTAAATTATATTTTTAAATTAGATTAAATAGTTTTTAATTAAATAGATTTTAGTCTAAAAACACCAAAAATACATTTCACCAAGAACAAATTAGATCCACGTTAATTTGAGATCAATTCGAGTGAGTCGAGGAAAAACGAACTTTAATTGCTTAAAAATCTTACCAAAAATATTACGTATTAGTGTTATTTTTCTTATTTTGATTTCTTTCGATTTTTTATTGTGAATATATATTTTTCTAAAAAAAATACAAAAAGATTTTTCATTTACTATATTATATTACGTAACACAATTAATTTACCTACTTTTCAAATAAGGCCTTAGTTGGGATTTCATCACCTAACTATTGTATTCGAATCCATAATTAGAAAAAAAGGGCAAAATAGATAAATACTAGTAAGACATTTGAACTCGATATATACAAACTATAAGGTGGGTATAAAGCGACGCGCTATAAAAGGCCGTCTAAGGAAAAAGGTTTTTAAGTGCTTTGTGCCACCTCGTTTCCCCGCTTGCTTGTGCGTATATTGAGAGGGACGACCGATTATTGGTTTTTCAACTCAATTAGTATTAAGTATATATTTTTGTAGCTTTTTCATATTGAACCTCGAGAGGGATAATCCCTTTCCTCTCAATGTCGACCGAGGTCACCTACCTCATTCCATGTTTTAATTGTATGCGCACTGGCGCGCGTACATACATACCGATTGGTGTACCAAATTCTTTCAATTCTTCCAAAAAGAAGAAGAAGAAGAAAAACAAAAAGACCGTCAATCAAGCCGATCCCGAGAATCGAGCTTTCGAAATACGATGGCAACGGATAATCGACCAATGATTGAGATTCTACAATCTCACGTTGAAGGAAACGATGATGCGATTGTGGTGCCGGATATTAGAGCAAATCATTTTGAACTTAAAACGGGTTTAATTCAAATGGTTTCCGCTACACCAGTTTTAGGCCGTACTAATGATGACCCACACGCTCATATCAAACGTTTCAGACAATTGGCAAACACCGTCAAATACAATGGGGTGCCACAAGAGGCTATTCGTTTACAACTCTTTCCTTTTTCCCTCGAGGGACAAGCCCGGATTTGGCTTGATAAGGAACCACCCCAAAGTATTACAACATGGATTGATTTAGAGACCAAGTTCATTAACTACTTTTTTCCACCATCACGTACCACTTCTTTAAGGAATGCAATCATTACTTTTGAACAAAAATATGGGGAAACGTTTAGTGAGTCTTGGGATCGATTTAAAGAGCTTTTAAGAAAATGTCCACAACACGGTTTCACTAAAGTGCATCAAATCAATACGTTTTACAATGGTTTAACTCTAAATGACCAAGACTCACTTAATAGCGCCGCGGGGGGCAATATTCTTGTGAAATCAATGAACGAGGCTTGGGCTATAATTGAAAATAAGGCTAAAGTGCAAACCAAGAGTGTTAAGGCTACTATGGCAAGTGCTAGTTCTAGTGAGAGTGTCAAGAGAATCGATAAACTCACTTCGCTTGTTGAATCAATTGCTCTAAAAACCCAAGCCCTTAATGGTCAAGTTAATGCCTTGAAAGAAACTAGTGAAACGTGTGAGACTTGTGGTGGACCACATTCATATTATAATTGTGACAAGGTTTACAATCAACAACAACAAGTTTGTGCTTTTAACACCAATGCCAATGAGAGAGTTCAATTCAAACCAAATGTTGATGTTAACCATTTGTCTTATAAGAGTACTAATTATTTGGCTCCCCCGAGTTTTGTAGCTCCACAAAGACCACCCCCACCCGCCCAAAATACCCAAAACCAAAATAGGAACCAAGGTCCTCAAATGGTAATTTTCAAGGGAATGCAAATCAAGGGAATTTTAATGGTCAAAATCAAGGTTTTCAAAATAATAACCAAGGTTTTCATAATAACAACGATTTTCAACCTCAATATCAAAACCAAGGTTTTCCTAATCAAGGTTTTCCTAATCAAGGGTTTAATCAAATGAACATGCATAATCCTCAAATGGACTTGGTTCTACAAAAAATTGACCGACCATGAGCGAATTATAAGAGAGATGCAAGAATCGACCGATAAGAAATTTTTGACAATGATTCAAGCCCTTAGACCCCAAGGAGCGTTACCTTCTAATACCAAGATTAACCCCCGTGCTAATGTGAGTGCTATCACTACTCGAAGTGGAGCCACTTTAGTGGGACCTTCCATCTCTTCGCCCATAAAGGAGAGACAAGGCCAAGAGGTCATAATGAGTAATCCTACTCCCCCTTCGGTGATTCCTCCCACTAACACTCCTAGTACTAGTGCTCCATTGCCTAATGAGCCTACCCCTAAGGTTGTTCAAGAAGCGAGTCCTTCTCCTTCTCAACCTTCACCATCTAAACCCAATATCCATTATCCCTTAGATTGAACAAGGCTAAAGTGCTCACCAAAGATGACGTTCATGTTTCCAACTTTTTGAAAATGATTTCCAACGTGAATGTTAACATTAGCCTTATTGAAGCACTTGCTCAAATGCCTAAATTTGTGAAAATGTTCAAAGAATTGCTTAATAAGAAAGAAAAAATGGTTGAGCTCGTGAATACTCGTTTAAATGAGAATTGTTCCGCGATTCTTCTCAAAGAGCTTGTCGAAAAGCTAGGAGATCCCGGACGATTCGTGTTACCTTGCTCGTTTCCCCAAATTGATGATTGTATGGCTTTAGCGAATCTCGGCGCTAGCATCAATCTTATGCCACTCTCGGTATGAAAACGATTATCATTACCCGACCTTGTACCGACTCGCATGACTCTCGAGTTAGCTAATAGAACTCTCGCATACCCCGTTGGTATTGCCGAAGACGTTTTTGTTCGAGTTGGTATGTGACAACCCGTCAATTTCTGGTCGTTATTTTAATCTCGACTATTACGTATTACGTGTTTACTTTAATGAGTATTTAAAATTTATCGACTAACCGAGAAGGTTATGACTTGAAACTAGCGTAAAAATGTCGATTAGATTAAAACCGACAAGGAATATGTTAGGTATCGATATTATATTCTCAACTTATCATAAGAATGATTTTATTTCATTTAAATCTTTATTTCTCATGTTTTACGTTTTAACGAATGACGAGAACTATTAGCGATCACGATACCGACGGATGCCCAAAAATTTACGTTTTATTATCGAATGTCTCGATATTTAATATTTTCGATGTTTTCAATTTAATTGCGTTTTAAGACGTGTCGAAGCTTTGTTATTATATTTTGAAGCGTTTTAATTTTCGAAAACTATTTTTACGAAACCCGAGCCCCGTAAATATTTTTCAAAATTTACAATTTACATTTTCTACCTTGTAAACTATTTAATTTCATTTTGGGACCAAGACTATGCAAAATTGGAAAATTCTACCCCACTACCCCACTATATATTAAAATTCCACTAACTATTTTTTATAAACAATTCTTTTTACAAAAAAAAAATCAAATCCTCTCTCTTTCTCTTCATTTGGCCGTCCACCCCCAACACCCCAAACCCTTTGATTTTTTATTTTCTACTTTGAATCTTCCAAATCTAATTCAAGACCCATCTTGGAAATTCAACAAGTTTCAATTTGGTATAAATTTTTCCACATGCATCCACTAATTTTTTCTTTTCAATTTTTGATGAAGAACATGTTGTTTGATCCATTTTTATGGTGAAACATAATATTATTATATTCATAGTGGGATGTTGTTGCATGTTATTTATTTTGAGTGGGGTTAATTTTTGGATGATCATTCTAGGGTGTTAGGAGTTAGATGGATGTGTTAGGATGATATTAGGATGATATTAGGAGTATAGAAATTGTTGGAATGGGTTGAAATATTGATTTGATATGATTTTTAACTAGTCATTTTAGACCAGTAGGTAAAAGGGTATTTTTTAAAGTCTTAGGTCTGGTTATGCAATGGGATGATGTGATATTGTTGTAGAAATCTTCAAGACGCTCGTTTTGCCACTTGAATGAGCTTCTAACTCATTACGAGCGAAAAGTTATGCTAGTTTTAGTATTCGTGTACCGGGAGACGAGTATCGGCACAATCCAAAAATTGTTGTCGATATTTGGATCGAATCTCGGGGACTATAGAATGAGTTTTAAAAATGTTAAAGGACTGTTGTAAGTTACTAAACCTCAGGTCATGAGTCTATTTTCAAACCCGAGTGTCGGTTTTGCAAACGGAATTGTTTAGATAAGTCAAAATGGTTTTACAAGTCGAAGGCGTAAAACTGTCCGGTTTTTATAACACGAAGGTGTGTCGGGCATAAGGTCTTAGAAGTAATATTTTTAAATGAAACTTAAACTGAGTCTTATTCATATTATGTGTGAGTTTGTCACCAAGTTTTGTGGAAATCGAACAAGTCTAGATAGGTTAGATTGGTGTGTACATTTGGAGTGTATATACTGATTGGTATTTTGGACACGTAGTTCAATACTTGTTTGGCGTGAGTTAAGTATTCACTATTGGACATGGTGACTTACCCAAGTGTTAAGTCATTACATAAATGACTTAGTTACTGGTCCGAGGGAAGTAAAATGATGTTTTGACTTGCGTTGACTTGGCGTCTTATGACGGGTCAATGTCGAGAGTGCAAGTGTTTAAAAGAATAGTGTTGAATAAAAGGGTATAGAAGTACACTTATATTGTTAATTTTTTGGGATTTTCATGGTTATATGAAATTGAGTTTCGTATTATTTAAGTATTATTTATACTTGAGTCGTTTATTAATGAGCGCGCCTTATTTGGTAGGTTGCGGTCTTCGTGTTTAACGGGCATCACAAATCGTCGGCGATCGTCACATTACTACTATCGTACCAAGGTGAGTCTATAGCCTCGCTTTAACATGTTTACTTGTTTTATAAAACCCGCGAGGGGGATAACATGCTCGTTTTATTAAAATAAAAGGGGTACAACGAGAAGTTGTGGAAACCCTTATTATTGGAAAAACATTTATTATAAATAGAGGGTACAACGAGAAGTTGTGGTAAACCCTCTTTCTTTTAAAATTGAACACAAAGGACCCGATTGTATGCTTAGATGAAAGTTGTTATAAAAGTTTGTTCTAGCCTTAAAAGACCCATGAATCGTGAATTGTTAATCGAAAGGAACGCTAATACTATGGATAGATCTATTGGGGTGACACCCAGTCCGGTCGCGACTAGCTATCGCGTGGTGTTGTGATGCACTAGTAATGAAACATCGGATGCAATTGTATAAGAGAAATATACGCACTTGGCTAGGTGTGTTGGGCTAAAATAATATTTTTAACATTCAATTTCACGAGACTTATGAAATAACAACGATAATGATGTCTGATCCACATGATTGTCAACCACGGAAGGTTTATTCAGAATACTTGTGTTCATTTATTTAATTTAAACTCTATAGATTCACTCAGCATTTTTGTTGACTTTATAGCATGTTTTATCTCAGGTCCATGAAGAATGCACTCAAGGAAGGCGGTTTCATGCAGCTTGCTTAACTAAAATGTTTTGGCCCGCTTTTCTAAACTATGTCCGTTCAAAGAAACTTTTATCGTTTAGTTGGTTGTGTAAACCTTAAAACTATTTGGGACCATGTGTGAACTGTTTTATGTTTAAACAAATGAATGGATGTATGTTTTATTAAAACGACTCATTTTGAGGCGTTTTCTATGATATTGAGGTTGAACCATGACAGTAACACCCAATGACTCTTCCGCTGCTATGACCCGAAATTGGGGGTGTTACAGATCGGCATCAGAGCTCAAGTTATAGAGAACGAAAAGATTTTCCAAAAATAAAATTTTGAAATCTTTTGACTATAACATCTGCAAGCGAAACCTCCGAGTTGCCAATGGACGAGAATAAGAAAAGTATATATATGTTATAAATATTTAATTATTAATTATGCTTAAAGCATAATGAAATTACAATCATTTATAAATGTTAATTATTTGATTATTATAATACTAATACGTGATTTACAAACGTTGTTGATTGTCATAATAGAAATCCCTGTCTTTTGACTCATTCCTCGTGAATCTTCATTCCTTGTCCAAATTCTATTTTTCTTTATTCTATCATCCATTCTTGTTTCTTTTCATCTATATATTCTTATTTAGTGTTATTCATGTTTTTTTATCACAAGCGTTGAATGAATACTCATTTTGATGTGAATTGTGTAACAGGATTATGCCGCCAAAACAATTGACTGAGACTCAGTTACGTGCTATAGTAAGCTGATCAATTTCAGGTCTCTATGAATGCATTTATGGCAAATATGAATAATGGAGCCAGTGGATCGGGTGGAGCTGGTGGATCTGGTGGAGCTGGCAATACTGGAACTGGAAATACTAGAACTGGCACTATTGGAGCTGATAATACTGGAGCTGGTAATACTGGAGCTGGCAATGCTGGTGCTGGAACTGGTGATGCTGATAGACCAGTGATTCCTGAAAACAAGAAGTGTAATTATACCTCGTTCATGAAATGCAAACCTCCAACTTTTAAGGGTACTGAAGGTGCTGTTGGGTTAATGCAATGGTTTGAAAAATTGGAATCCGTGTTTCGATTTAGTGGAAGTGAGGAAGGAGACAAGGTGATGTTTGCCTCTGCTACTCTTCAAGGGCGAGCATTAACTTGGTGGAATGAAAGAATGGCATCAATGGGTATGGATGCTGCTTATGCTACACCTTGGGTTGAAGTAAGAAGGTGGATGACCGAGGAATTCTGTCCAATGAGTGTTATTCAGAGGTTAGAACAGGAACTATATCAGCTGAGACTGAAGGGTACTGACATCGATGGATACACAAACAGATTCCATGAACTTGCTCTACTTTGTCCAAACAAAGTTAACCCAGAATACTTGAAGGTGGATCAGTATATTCGAGGCTTACCTACCAACATCCGTGGTGATGTGACCTCATCTAAACCTGCCAATATTGATGAAGCTGTTCGTATGGCCTACCAACTAATGGGTCAAATCATCCAAGACAAGGCTGATGGTGTCTCTGAAGGTAACAAAAGAAGAGATGAAAATGATAGTGATGATCGTGGTGATAACCGTCAATCTCACAATAGGAATCAAAACCGAAGGAGGGGTAATGCTAATGCGATGACTGAAACTGCATCTGCTGATAAGGGAACCAGATGTCAACGCTCCAAGAAGTCTCATACTGGTGAGTGTGCTAAGTGTGGGAAGTGCAACAAGTTAGGTCACAAGACTGAAGACTGTTGGGGACCAGGAAAGAAGGGAGTGACGTGTTTTAACTGCCAAGGTAAACGACACATGAGGAACCAATGCCCTCAACCTCCAAAGATTGCACGTGGTGGAGATAACCAGGGAAAATCTTATCAGTTGGGTGAAGCCGAAGCGAAGCAAAACCCGAAAGTTGTCACTGGTACGTTTTTACTGAACAACCGTTATGCTACAGCTTTATTTGATTCTGGTGCGGACAAAAGCTTTGTGTCTACAAGTTTTAGTACCTTAATTGATATCAAACTGGTCGAATTAGACGCGAGTTATGAGGTAGAACTAGCTGATGGTAAATTAGTGAGTACCAATCGTTCGCTCCTAGGATGTTCTCTTAATCTCTTGAACCGTATTTTCAAAATAGACTTGATGATTGTCGAATTGGGAAGTTTTGATATTATTATCGGAATGGATTGGCTATCTAAGTATAACGCGTCTATCTTGTGTGGATAAAAGAAAGTTAGGATTCCCTTGGATGACAAGACCATGGTTATCGAAGGTGATCAACGTAATTCACGACTAAAAATCGTTTCGTGCATTAAGGCTCGTAAGTATATCGAAAGAGGTTGTGAGTTATTCCTAGCTAAAGTATTGGAGAAGGAATCGAAGGAGAAACGTGCCGAAGATGTACCTGTCATCCGTGACTTTCCTGAAGTGTTTCCGAAAGATTTGCCTGGACTTCCGCCTCCAAGGCAAGTAGAATTCCAAATTGACCTAATTCTTGGTGCTGCACCCGTGGCTCGTGCGCCATATCGTTTAGCCCCATCCGAGTTGAAGGAGTTATCTATGCAAATGCAAGAGCTTTCTGATAAAGGTTTTATACGACCGAGTTCGTCACCTTGGGGAGCTCCTGTCTTATTAGTTAAGAAGAAAGATGGTTCGTTTCGTATGTGTATCGATTACCGAGAGCTGAATAAGCTAACGATCAAGAATCGTTATCCGCTTCTAAGAATTGATGATTTATTTGATCAACTTCAAGGTTCTCGTGTTTTGTCAAAGATTGATCTTCGTTCTGGTTACCATCAACATCGCATACGTGAGGAAGATATTCCTATTACGGCGTTTAGAACTCGTTATGGTCATTATGAGTTTATGGTTACGCCTTTTGGTTTGACTAATGCACCTGCTGTATTCATGGATTTAATGAATCGCATTTGTAAGCCGTATCTTGATAAATTCGTGATCGTTTTCATAGATGATATTCTAATCTACTCTAAGAGCAATGAAGAGCATGCCGAACACTTAAGGATTATCTTGAACTTGTTAAAGAACAAAAAGTTGTACGCTAAATTCTCAAAGTGTGATTTTTGGCTTAATTCTGTACAATTTCTCGGACATGTGATTGATAAAAATGGGGTACATGTTGATCCTGCAAAGATTGAAGCCATCAAGAATTGGAGTGCTCCGACTACTCCAACAGAAGTACGTAAATTTCTAGGTTTGGCTGGTTATTACCGAAGGTTTATTGAAGGATTCTCTTTGATATCGAAACCATTAACTAAGCTGACTCAGAAGAATAAACCGTATGTGTGGGGCGATGATGAAGAAGAAGCTTTCTAAACCCTGAAGATGAAACTCTGTAGTGCGCCGATTTTATCGTTACCTGAAGGAAGTGACGACTTTGTTGTTTATTGCGATGCATCTCTTCGAGGATACGGTGCTGTTCTCATGCAACGTGAAAAGGTGATCGCATATGCCTCTAGACATTTAAGGAAGAATGAGGAGAACTACACAACCCATGACTTAGAATTGGGTGATGTGGTTTATGCTCTGCGACTTTGGAGACATTATCTGTATGGCACGAAGTGTACAGTATTCACTGATCATAAAAGCCTACAATACATATTGGATCAAAAGGAGCTGAATATGAGGCAACGTCGATGGGTTGAACTCTTGAGTGATTGCGACTGCGAAATTCGTTATCATCCAGGAAAGGTGAACGTGGTAGCTGACGCGTTAAGTCGAAAGGAAAGGGAGAAACCGATTCGAGTGCGTACTTTGATATTGACAGTTCATAATGACTTACCTGAGCAGATTCGAAACGCACAAATCGAAGCGTGCAAGAAGGAAAATATTGCAGCCGAAAGATTTAGAGGAGACGGTGAAACATTTGAAACGCGAGCCGATGGTATCAAATGCTTGAGAGGTCGAATCTGGTTACCTTTATATAGTGGACTGAGAGACTTAATTATGTTAGAATCTCATAAGTCCAAGTATTCTATTCATCCTGGATCGGACAAAATGTACCAAGACTTGAAAAAGTTATACTAGTGGCCGAATATGAAAGCTGATATTGCAACATACGTCGTGAAACGCTTAACATGTGCAAAAGTGAAAGCTTAATATCAGAAGCCGTCAGGATTACTTGTCCAACCTGAAATTCCAATATGCAAATGGGAGCGAATTAAGATGGACTTCATCACAAAACTCCCAAGGACACCGTCTGGGTTCGATGCAATCTGGGTTATTATCGATCGTTTAACTAAATCCACTCATTTTATTCCAATCAACGAGAGGTTCGGTTTGGAGAAACTTGCCGATATTTATCTGAAGGAAATCGTGTGCAAGCATGGTGTTCCTATTTCAAGCATTTTTGATAGAGACAGTCGTTTTGCTTCCGGATTTTGGAGATCACTTCAAAAGTCATTAGGAACCAATTTGGATATGAGCACAACCTATCATCCGCAAACTGATGGGCAAAGCGAAAGAACAATCCAAACTTTGGAGGATATGCTACGTGCTTGTGTGATAGACTTTGGAAGTAGCTGGGATAAGCACTTACATTTGGCCGAATTCTCGTACAATAACAGTTATCACGCGAGTATTAAAGCTACACCTTTTGAAGCACTTTATGGGAGAAGATGTAGATCACCCGTTAGCTGGAGTGAGGTTGGTGATGCCCAACTCACTGGACCAGATTTGATTAGAGAGACGACGGATATGATTGTGCAAATCAAGAATAGGTTGTTGTCTGCTCGAAGCCGACAGAAGAGTTATGCGGATGTGAGAAGAAAACCATTGGAGTTTAACGTGGGAGATAAGGTTATGTTAAAGGTATCACCATGGAAAGGTGTTGTACGATTTGGAAAACGTGGGAAGTTGAGTCCTCGTTATATGGACCATTCAAGGTTACATCTAGAGTAGGACCCGTGGCATACCAACTTGAACTACCACAAGAACTGTATGGGATTCATAACACTTTTCACATGTCGAATCTGAAGAAGTGTTTTTCCGATGAAGAACTCGTTATACCGTTAGACGAGGTTAAGGTTGATAAAAAGTTGCACTTTATTGAAGAACCAGTCAAGATCATGGATCGCGAGGTCAAGCAACTGAAGCAAAGCCGAATACCTATTGTCAAAGTTCGATGGAACTCTCGAAGAGGACCGGAGTATACTTGGGAACGAGAAGACCAAATGTGGAAGAATTACCCTCATCTCTTTGATTTCAACAAGCGATCGGGCAAGAACGCAAGTTGATCTTCGAGGGCGAAGATCCTATTTTGGTGGGGATGATGTGACAACCCGTCAATTTCAGGTCGTTATTTTAATCTCAACTATTACGTATTACGTGTTTACTTTAATGAGAATTTAAAATTTATCGACTAACCGAGAAGGTTATGACTTGAAACTAGCGTAAAAATGTCGATTAGATGAAAACCGACAAGGAATATGTTAGGTATCGATATTATATTCTCAACTTATCATAAGAATGATTTTATTTCATTTAAATCTTTATTTCTCGTGTTTTACGTTTTAACGAATGACGAGAACTATTAGTGATCGCGATACCGACGGATGCCCAAAAATTTACGTTTTATTATCGAATGTCTCGATATTAAATATTTTCGATGTTTTCGATTTAATTGCGTTTTAAGTCGTGTCGAAGCTTTGTTATTATATTTTGAAGCGTTTTAACTTTCTAAAAGTATTTTTACGAAACCCGAGCCCCGTAAATATTTTTCAAAATTTACAATTTACATTTTCTACCTTGTAAACAATTTAGTTTCATTTTGGGATAAAAACTATGCAAAATTGGCAAAATCTACCCCACTACCCCACTATATATTTAAATTCCACTAACTATTTTTTATAAACAATTCATTTTACAAAAAAAAATCAAGTCCTCTCTGTTTCTCTTCATTTGGCCGTCCACCCCCAACACCCCAAACCCTTTGATTTTTGATTTTCTACTTTAAATCTACCAAATCTAATTCAAGACCCATCTTGGAAATTCAACAAGCTTCAATTTGGTATAAATTTTTCCAACATGCATCCACTAATTTTTTATTTTCAATTTTTGATGAAGAACATGTAGTTTGATCCATTTTTATGGTGAAACATGTGTTAATATTATTATATTCATAGTGGGATGTTGTTGCATGTTATTTATTTTGAGTAGGTTAATTTTTGGATGATCATTCTAGGGTGTTAGGAGTTAGATGGATGTGTTAGGATGATATTAGGATGATATTAGGAGTATAGAAATTGTTGGAATGGGTTGAAATATTGATTTGATATGATTTTTAACTAGTCATTTTAGACCAGTAGGTAAAAGGGTATTTTTGAAAGTCTTATGTCTGAGTATGCAATGGGGTGATGTGATACTGTTGTAGTAATCTTCAAGACGCTCGTTTTGCCGCTTGAATGAGCTTCTAACTCATTACAAGCGAAAAGTTATGCTAGTTTTAGTATTCGTGTAGCGGGAGACGAGTATCGGCACAATCCGAAAATTGTTGTCGATATTTGGATCGAATATCGGGGACTATACAATGAGTTTTAAAAATGTTCAAGGACTGTTGTAAGTTACTAAACCTCAGGTCATGAGTCTATTTTCTAACCCGAGTGTCGCTTTTGCAAACGGAATTGTTTAGATAAGTCAAAATGGTTTTACAAGTCGAAGGCGTAAAACTGTCCGGTTTTTATAACACGAAGGTGTGTCGGGCAGAAGGTCTTAGAAGTAATATTTTTGAATGAAACTTAAACTAAGTATTATTCATATTATGTGTGAGTTTGTCACCAAGTTTCGTCGAAATCGGACAAGTCTAGATAGGTTAGATTGGTGTGTACATTTGGAGTGTATATACTGATTGGTATTTTGGACACGTAGTTCAATACTTGTGTGGCGTGAGTTGAGTATTCACTATTGGACATGGTGACTTACCCAAGTGTTAAGTCATTACATAAATGACTTAGTTACTGGTACAAGGGAAGTAAAATGATGTTTTGACTTGCGTTGACTTGGCGTCTTATGACGGGTCAATGTTGAGAGTGCAAGTGTTTAAAAGAAAGTGTTGAATAAAAGGGTATAAAAGTACACTTATATTGTTAATTTTTCGGGATTTTCATGGTTATATGAAATTGAGTTTCGTATTATTTAAGTATTATTTATACTTGAGTCATTTATTAACGAACGCGCCTTATTTGGTAGGTTGCGGTCTTCGTGTTTAACGGGCATCACAAATCGTCGGCGATCGTGTCATTACTACTATCGTACCAAGGTGAGTCTATAGCCTCGCTTTAACATGTTTACTTGTTTTATAAAACCCGCGAGGGGGATAACATGCTCGTTTTATTAAAATAAAAGGGGTACAACGAGAAGTTGTGGAAACCCTTATTATTGGAAAAACATTTATTATAAATGAAGGGTACAACGAGAGGTTGTGGTAAACCCTCTTTCTTTTAAAATTGAACACAAAGGACCCGATTGTATGCTTAGATGAAAGTTGTTATATAAGGTTTGTTCTAGCCTTATAAGACCCATGAATCGGGAATTGTTAATCGAAAGGAACGCTAATACTATCAATAGATCTATCGGGGTGACACCCAGTCCGGTCGCGACTAGCTATCGCGTAGTGTTGTGATGCACCAGTAATGAAACATCGGATGCAATTGTATAAGAGAAATATGCGCACTTGGCTAGGTGTGTTGGGCTGAAATAATATATGTTAACGTTCAATTTCACGAGACTTATGAAATAACAACGATAATGATGTCTGATCCACATGATTGTTAACCACGGAAGGTTTATTCAGAATACTTGTGTTTTTTTATTTAATTTAAACTCTATAGATTCACTCAGCATTTTTGTTGACTTTTTAGCATGTTTTATCTAAGGTCCATGAAGAAGGCACTCAAGGAAGACGGTTTCATGCAGCTTGCTTAACTAAAATGTTTGGCCCGCTTTTCTAAACTATGTCCGTTCAAAGAAACTTTTATCGTTTAGTTGGTTGCGTAAACCTTAAAACTATTTGGGACCGTGTGTGAACTGTTTTATCTTTAAACAAATGAATGGATGTATGTTTTATTAAAACGACTCATTTTGAGGCGTTTTCTATGATATTGAGGTTGAACCATGACAGTAACACCCAATGACTCTTCCGCTGGTATGACCCGAAATTGGGGGTGTTAGATGGTACATTCACTTTTCCCGTGGACTTTGTTGTAGTCGACTATGAGATGGATCCTCGTATTCCGTTAATACTTGGTTGACCATTTTTAAGAACCGGAAAAGCGTTAGTTGATGTAGCCGAAAGGGAATTAATTCTTAGGGTTGGGAATGATCAACAAGTGTTTAAAATGGGGAAAATGGTAAATAAATCAAACGGAAAAGTATCGGTCAATATTATTGATGTGCTTAATTTTGATAATGAAGAAAGTTTTATCAATCCTTTTGAAACTAAAAAGATTAACCTTAATGATTTTGTGGTACATTCAAACCCACTTTTTGAAATTTCAAATGACAATCCCCTTTTTGAAGAAAATGAAGAAGCTAATTTTAGTGATGACACTTCTTTAAGTGATCTTATTTCTTTGGGTTCTGACGAGACACCTAGTGAGCCTAATGATCCTATTCTCTCTATGAGTGATTCTCCCATTCTTGAGTCTCCCTTTGACTCTTATATTCCTAAATTGTGGGTTACGACTTTTGAAAAGGATCCTTCACCTTTAGAGGTTGCCCCTATTTTAGAGGATATTCCATTTGAGGAGGATTTAGATAACTTTCTAAACTCCTATTTTCCTCACGAGGATGAGTTTTCCTATGACTCCGATGATACTTATGTTCTCACATCGAGTTTGGAAGAGGACGACTCCCACACTTTGGATCAAAATGACATTTTGAGCTTAAATGTCAACACCTCTTTCTATTTTCCCGTTAAGGAACCAGAGTTTGATCCCGGAATAAAGACTTCCATGCTATCATTGCCTTATCACCATAACACCTTTCCTCGTAAGAAAGTTTTAACCAAGGGTACCCCACTTTTCTTTACCTTATGTGATTTGACCACCTCGGGGTTTATTTCCTTTTGTGATGGAAATTATGTGTTTGACCTGGGTGGATTTTCATGGGGTATTCCTTATATGACTTTGTTTCACCCTTTATCATGGAGAGATTTTCCTCCCTTGGAAATCTCGATTTTTCCCATGATTTTCCCATTTGAATGATGACATTCGGGAAATCGAGTCGAGCTAGAGACTCGTGATAAATAAATCAAGCATCGTTTAACTAGGTTAGCTTTTTACCATTTTTCACCTTCACCCATTTCCACCAATAAGTGTAGGGGAGCCAAGTAGGTTGTTTGTGTGTTGTGATGTGTGCAGGGACATGTGCTTAATGATCCACTTTTGGTGTTTTTTGACGTGACCCGTGTTCCCGTGTACCCGCTTCCTTCGATATGTTTTTGCTATTGTGATTCATGCATGTATATAAATAAATCGAATAAATGTAATCACTTTAGTTGTCTCTTCCTTAGCTCGATTTTAAACAACGTACTCAATGTCCTAAGTGTAGGGGAGTTTATTCTCCCACATGCTTAAACATTAAGGACAATGTTTATATTAAGTGTAGGGGGGACTTCTATCGAATTTTAGTGGACTTTTCCATGAATTTGACCTCATTTAACCGGAAAAATTTTAAAAATTTTCAATGTTTTTCAAATTTTTGATCTATTTTGGCCTAGTAGTATTTTTATTTATTTTCCTTTTGTCATCGCATCGTATTTATATTTTCTATTTCAAGAATAAAGTCAAAAAATAAATAAATGAATAAAATGGTTTTAACAAGTTTAGATATCTTTGATATATTAGGCCCGTCGTGAATATTTTGACTCTAACCGAGTTTACTTATCCAAGTTTACTCTAGCTAGTATCCTTAACCATATGGACCTTAATTGGTTTATTAGGCTAAGCATCCACGAGTCTCATTCTTTGAGATTTTAAATTGTGGAGAACGAGAGATGATAGAGTTGATAATAAGTTTAAGGGTTAATTTTTACTTATATGGTTTTTGTGGCTCTTTCTTCCCGCTTGTATATTTAATTGCTTAATAAATGAGGATTTTTGCGGTGTAGATTCGATATCTTAACTCTTAGCCAAATCTTTTATCTCCTTGTAATTAATGCATGAACATATTGAGGGTGCCAACGTTGTGGACATCCGACTAAGGTGGCTCATAACCACTAAGTAGGAGGTATACAGACCATGGGACCGCGGAATTTGGCCTACTACATATATCATGAATAAAGAAAGAATAAGATTAAAACATGACCTCAAGGAGCCTTAGGGTGTGGGGCATGTAGCACGAACCTTGTCATTAGAGCCTTAGGGTGTATGGCATGGTAAGTGTTGAATAAAAATTGATCAAAAATCAATTCCCTCGTTTATCGTTCAAGGAGCCTTAGGGTGTGGACAATAGATGAGGAGCATTTTTACATCTTAAAGAGCCTAAGGGTATATGATGTGAACTTGCTAAACTCCACATAAAGTCAACATGACTTTGGAGGAATAATTAATAAGTAGTACTATTGGCCAAATTTTGGGTCCGGGAATTTATTCCCCAAATCGTGTTAAATCATCCTTGATGTGGGCTTACTTTAGTGACAACGTTTTTTGAGGACGAGGTTAGGTTTTGAATGTCGGGTTTGCACCGTTTGGCCTTCATTTTTGGACTAATAATTATCAAATAAGTCAAATGAGCCTACGGGTGAATGACAATCAATAAAATCTAGAGATACAACGTAGGAATTGGAGAAAGAGTATTACACAATTATCTTATATGAGTGGTTTTAACTTAAGGACTTATGGTAAACGATGATCTCGTTTTTAAGCTTGGTATGGGGAACGTGAAACTTGAGGGTGATTAATATTCATGACACCAAAGCCCTAATTTAAGTCTTAGATTTCTTTACGAGTTTCTTCCATCAAATAATTTACAAGCTAATAAATTATTATAACTTTTGTCTCCTTTTAAATTTTTATCTTTTCATCATAGTAGTAGTAGTAATAGTAATAAAGGCCGAGATGGATTAATTATGAGAAAAATGTAACCTTAATGCTTTAAAACTATGCATTGCATGGGGTCATTGCAATGGACAAGTGTAGGGGATTTAATAAGTGTGTAAACACTTATCCTTTTGCCACTAAAATCAAGGAAAAACAAGACCTAATCATGTGTTTAATATCATAAAAGTCGGAATTACGCGTGGTTTTGTGTTTTTGTGTAAAACAGGTACAAATGATCAAAAGGAAAGAAAACACGAGATTTCACGGTCAAATGTTGAAGAAAAGTCCAAGAAAGAGACGAAGACAAAGTCAAAGACCAAAAGTGTGCCAAAGATCACGAAAACCGGCAATTCGACACGGTTTTGAAGAAATGAACAAGAAAGCCGAAATCGAGCTCGTTTTAGTGGATTTAATCATCTACGAAGATAATCAGGCCAAGTGGGTCCCACATTTGGGTTAATGGGCTCAAAAGCCCATTTAAGGATTTAAAAGTATCTACTCTTGGTAAAAAGCCCAATATGGCCCAATTCCACTATTTTGATACGGATTGAAATGAAGTAGCAAATACAATTGGGCCAAAGCCCATTTTGTTGAATTAAAGGGACGGAGATATTTGCTAGGTCAATGTTTGAGTCAAACCTCACACACGTAACACTTACTCTCACCCCACACGTTTCATCACAAATAATTTATTTACCCACTCCCTATTCACACTTGACGTTACAAACAATGAAACACCCTTTTCACTTTCCCTCACCCACTCCTTCTCTCCCAAAAAATACGCAGTATCTCTTATACTGTTACAAGAAACCCTAATCAAAAAAAGTTACCAAGATAATTGGGGCTTTTATTATGTACGTGTGATTCACACACTTGGGGATTAAATCCCCAAGTTTATCGGAAGCAACTCAAGGTGGTCCTCATCAAACGTGGCATTCTCCTCTCTTTTGATTGGTTGTGACAACACCAAAACTCAAATCCCCCAATTATGATCCTCCACCTCAGCAAAGAACAAACACAACAAAAACAAATCACGCCACGAGGGCAATCCGCGTGAGAATTGGGTGTTTTTCAACCGTTGATGAAGAAAGAGAAGGAAAGAAGATAAAAAGAGCGGCTCAGATTAATTGCTTACTCTTTAAGCCATGAAGAGGGTTTCCAGGGGTTTGCCTATAAAAACCCCCACAAATCTGTAATGGAGTGTGCCTTCTTTTATTTTTAATTTTTATTTTAAGCAAAAATTAGATAACAGGTTTATTGTAATTTCCTTTTTAATTTATTGTAATCAGTTTTTAAATATTAATTAAATTTTAATTTGGTTAAAGTTTTGTCTCGTTAGTTATTATTACAGTTTATCTTGATTCTATTTTTGTTTAATTAATGTTGAAATTAAAAGTGGGAATTAAACTTCCTTACTGGAAGATTTAAAAAAAAACTTGTTCGAGTCATATTATGATGTTTGGTTCGAAGGAGATGATGATGATATTTGGGTAATACGGTGGTGTTTGTTTGTTTCGGTTCATAGGGGGTTCAACGCCCACCTACTTCCCAAAGAAAATCATCACCAGGTAATAATTCTTTTTAATTTTTTGTTAAGTTTTAGTTTTAATTAAATAGTATCTACTATTGTTATTTTGTTTATGTGATTTAAGTTTCTATCTGCTTGATTAGATAAGTTTCTATTTGGATTCGATAATGTTTGGATTTGCTTAATATATTTAGTTTCGTTTAAGTTTTTGGTTTTAGCTTTTATTTTGATCTATCTGCTTGTGTTTGTGCGTAATACTGTTTGGATCTGCATATGTTTATTTTCGGTTAATAGTTATTTGATATATCTGCTTTTGATTGATTAGTTTAATTTGTGTTAGTGTTTATTCATTAAGCTGTTCGTTTGGATCTGCGTATTTTGCTATTGTTTTGATATTGAATCTGTTAGATCTGCTAGATTAAGCTCCAGATATATCTGATTTTAGTTTGTTAAAGTTTTAGTATATCTTTTTAAGTTTCAGTAAGTGTTTGAATCTGCTTATTAGGACTTGTATGCTTGTTTGCTTATTTTAAGTGAATCTCTTATAGCTTATTGAATGTTATCTTTGTCTAGCTTATTTGGTTTTGGTTGTTTTGCTGAGACTGCTTAAAATCTCAGACTCTTTTGGTCTGAGAAGTAATATTCCAAAAAAAAAATACATAGCCAAAAATTTTGTCTTGTCCAAGATTCGAACCTGCGACCTTTCGTCCAACTGTCAACACCCTTACCATCTAGTCTAATGCACCATTTGTGTTTAATCTCTTACCTTTTTATTAATATAGATTTATAATAACTGCCAGTGTTTATTAATATAGTTTAATAAAAGTTTTGATTTAAATTAGTTAAAAGTTTTATATAAATTTCGTCTTATTAAGTTTTAAATAAAAAATAAAAGAAAAAAAATATTTTATTTAAATTGTCTTTAGTTTTTAATTAATTCAGTTTAATTTGAAATTAGTTTTAAAGTAGATTTTCTTTAAATTTCAAAATAGTTTTTAAATAGTTAAAAATTAGTTTATTGAATTTAAATTAGATTTGTTTTAATCATTTAAGTAGCTTTTAAATAGAAAGGTTTTAGTTAATTAAATTAGATTTTTAAATTAGATTAAATTGTTTTTAATTAAATAGATTTTAGTCTAAAAACACCAAAAATACATTTCAGCAAGAACAAATTAGATCCACGTTAATTTGAGATCAATTCGAGTGAGTTGAGGAAAAACGAACTTTAATTGCTTAAATATCTTACATTAAGTATCATCAGGCTTTGGCTTAGAACATGTTCTTTTGTCCTTTTACGTGCAGTCTTTGCCTTCTTGTGATGTTCGCCTCTTCGTGACTTCGTGTTCCACATACCTACCCTTTGTTAAATTCTTGAAAGTTTCATAGTTCATACAGCGGAAGACTTTTAGACTCTTGAATTTGCTGAAATATTTGATGCAGAAGGAATAAGTATGTGAGGACGACTTCAGCTGGTACACCGCAACGCCACCGTCTTCAAATGCAGCAACATAATAAGACACGAATAAAATGGCTTTGACATTTTATTCTGACTCGGTAGCATTTTACCTCCGGTCTGTGAAGACCGTTGGACAATAATAAATATCGTACTTGTGACAGGTAGCTCTAATTAAAGATCTCCTTGACAAGATTTCGCGGGTAAACCCGTTCTCTTTATTCGACCGTTCAAAGCTAACTGCGAACATAAATAGTGAATCATTTGGATAAGAGATATCCTTATGATTGAAGCCGTCAATTCATGATCCTGGAACAAGTGAATTTCAATTAAGATATTCACCATCGTTGCTTTCTAGTTGTCACGAGCTTAATTCTGATAGAATCTTGCTTGTCACCTACCGTAGTGCTGTTTGATGTTGACACTGGAAGGATTTCCACTCTTCACTGTGAACACTAAAGAGTGCCACTCCGAGTGTTCTGGCAAGATTACTTGGATTTTACGTAGAGGCCCTGGAACAAGTTTAATCTCAAATAAGAGTCAAACCATCGTTTCTTTCCAGTTATCACAAGATTAGTTATTAAAGAACCGCACATGTCACCTACCATGAGCTTGTTTGATGTTGGCTCAAGCAGGATTTCCATCTTCATTATAATACTTTCGTATCACTCAGATGTTCTGGAAATATTACAAGAATATTGCGTATGACTCATAAAAATCTTTCTTGTTTTAAAAATTATGTCCTAATGAGACTTTTGATGATCTCGTGGCTCTAGACTCAATAGTGCATTTTGTTTTGGTGATCGTAGGCTGGAGAGGATTGCCACCTTTGCAATATCAATTTATTCGGAGAGAATAAACCAATAGATAACGTGTTGAACTTTGTGACATTAAAACAAATATCTTTTTAGAAATATTTGAGTTGGCTGGGAGGGGTTGTGCATCGCATCACTGGGTCCATGATACTTTCGTCTTCAAGATGAGTTGACCCGGTTTCTGCCTAAGTTGTAAGGAGGGCTTCTTTCTTTACACCCTTTATCTTTAAATTTCTTTTTCATTCTGCAACCCCTTCAACGCTTACCAATACATCATCACTAGCACCTTGTTGTGATTGTTCTAGTGCCAGCATTAGTACTTGGTCGGTATTCAGCTACGTTCATAATCCATTCCTCATATTTCCTAAGGACTTCTATTTTCTAACTATGGAATTGTCCTTGGGAAGATTCCTCCGGTTCTAGAAGAATCATCGGACTAGTACCTAATCCTACCACCCTTTTGTCACCACAACCGTCGTGAGTTAAGTGTGTTTTGGGTAAGTATTCATCTAATAAAAATTCCTTAAAATCACTGAGGTACTTGTGATATAAATATCAAGATATTTTGTACCTTCATTTTTTTTGACACCAAAATGCCCCCCCTTAACATATGCATAGCACATATCAAGTTCGATTTTCTATTCAGCCTTTTTCATTTTTAGCCACGTATAATTACAAGTCTCCTTAATCCCATTTTCTTCCCTTGTCCAAAATGTTAATCACCAATATTTTGGATATTAATGGATTAACCAGTCTTTGGGTAACAAAATGAAATTGGTTGATGGCCATAGAAAATATTAATGCTCCACCTCAATTTAATGAGGGTTAGTTGTAGTGCTTGAGTACAATATATTTTGAAATTAGAATCTCGTAAGAAATTTTTGAAAAATATCATACTTTCAAACTACAACAAGCCACAAAATCCTAATGCACATATTATATATATACATATTCACAAGTGAGTGTATGGAGTTGACCTGATTGTAGTATGATCACCACTTTTAAATGGATCGTTCCATAAGCTTGTGGTGAGCTCCAAACGGTATGCCACCCACGAACCGTTCGATACTACGGATCAACCGTCTATCCCTTAACTTCTCCTCAATCTTCTAGATGGTGTAGTTGGCACTCCTTTTAAACCTACTTACCCAATCATACTTTACTTCTAGAAGGCCTTGACCTGAGTTGAGCATCAACAGCTTGTCACGTACATGCTTGAGAGTACCATCGCTGAAGTTGTGCAGTTCTGATAGTCGCATGTATTGCATGACCTCTGCTTCATTCAGGTAGAATATGCGCATCTCTGGTTGGAGTGTACCCATATATGGCTTCTTGTCTTGGTGAAAACGATTCATGGGCGTTGTATGAGGTCGTTTCAGATTTAGCTTGGATTAATAACTCTCTACACCAAGTTGTAAGTCTTCAACCCTATGCTTGATCACAACTCTTCGAGTAAATTAGAGAATGTTGGAACTTAGGGCAATGACTTCGTCAGGTTCTAAGTGAGGGACCTTTCCTTGAGCCAAGATAAGTAAAAATCTTCAATATCTTCAAGGCGTAGGAATTGAAGATCCCCTTCACATACACTATAAATCTTACCGTCTTCTCGCTTGAATCTGATATCTTTTAAGTACGAATAGCCGAATATATGTAGAAAACTAACTCCCTTAATGCTTGTGATTCGACGGTTTGAAATTATGAGTGTGCCTGATTTGGTATGACTATAAAAGTAGTAAGCCGACCTCTTCTTTCCCTGCCAATGTGAAATACCTAATTCCGCATATCGATCATAATCCTTGACAAGCTTTTTGCTCCATAGGTCTGGAACCTTATCCTCGATCCAAGGAACATCCTCCAAGTTTACTACCTTGCCCATTGTTAATGATGTAGCATACTTGTTCGGGCCGTTTTCTAAGTAGTCTAGATCACTGTTGACAAAGTACTACATTGGAAGGTGTTTGGCTGCGACAATGATAGAACCTGTTAGTGGAAGAAGTACTGGAGCTTGTTCACCCGACGTTATGGATTTCATTGCTTTCATGAGTTCATTGAAGTGATATTCTCCCTCATCTTTGGCGATCTTCATGGAAGCCAAAAAGTTCTTGTCTTTAATCGTCGTTTGAAGTGTATTTGGATCCATGGTAGGTACTCCATATGTGTCCATCGGGAATCCCGAGAAGTCGATTGGATTATTGAGAAATTGTGTAAGATCCGCCTTTTCATTGTCAGAGATTGTACGTGCAGTTGCTGCCTGTGTAAGCCATGGCTGCTCTTGAACAGTCTCGTCAATATTGAATGTGTCAGCAAACTCAGGATCTAGTTGATTTATGTCTTCAATATCCATATCGATGTAATGTTGAGGTGGAGAATGATGTATCACGGATGGTATCGGTTCGTCTTCTTGCATATGTTCGTCTTCTTGCATATGTTCTACAGGTGCTGTTGATGAAACAGTAGTAGGAACCGGTTCAGAAGACATACATGTGTCTGTGTTATGATGAATAGGTGTAGGAGGTAGAGAGTGATGTTCTACAGATTGTGTCGGTTTAATAAGTGTGAAAACACTTATCCTTTTACCACTTATTTCCAATATTAACAAGACTAAAACGTGTATTTTATGTCGTAAAAGTCGGAATTATGCGTGGTTTGTGTTTTTATTGTGTTTTAGGACCAAAAGATGAAAAAGGAAGAAAACACGGGCTTTCACGGGCTTTTATCGAAGAAAACGAGAAAAGACGAAGTCAAAAGATCAAGAGTGCTTAAAGAACGGATGTCCAAGACCTATTCTGAAGATTTATCGAAGAAAAAGTCTAAAGACGGAAGTTTAATGAACTCGAAGAACTCAAGTCTAAATTAAAGAAGAAAATTATTAAAGACAAGTTCAAATCCCGAGACGACGTCGAGAAAGACAAAGAATTAAATCGAGTCGAGAAGAAAAGAAATAAGGAAGCACCACACATGCACTTCCCACTTCCTTATAAATACCCTCCTAATCACATTAGGAGGGTAGTTAGTTAGTTGCAATTTTAATTTTTCCTTTCTTGTTTTTAGAGAGAGAAAGTTCTAAACTTTCTCTCACTAAGTCTTTCATCTTTTCTTTCTTTTAATCTCTCAAATTTAAGCTCTTTGTATTTTGTATTCCATTAATCAAGTTCAAGTTAAGTTTTAAGTTCTTTAATCTCCTTCTACATTTCTTGGTTTCATTTTGCTTTGATCCGAAAATCATAATCCATACGGATTGTATTTGTTTGATGTTTAAGTGGTTAAAAGGTTAAACTCTTTACTACTTGTTAAGCTTTTATTTGGGTTAAGCTTTAAGCTCATTATGTTTATTGGCTTATTTCCTATATTTAGCTTATTTGTTTTGCTTTTCGGATTACTTAAAAGTTTTAGGCATCTTAAAGTCCCTTTTATAAAGTTAAGCTTTTTGAGTTGTTTATGTTTCGGATAAGTTAGCTTATTGATTGTGCTTATTGAGTTTAAAGCTTACCACCAATTTCGGATTCAGTTTGCATTCCATCACAATCTTGGGGATTTCAACATTCCAACGGATTACTTGTTTTGATCGCAATAACCCATTAGGGTTTTACTTTGCGATCGTTTGATATTTTCCCTTATTCCGATCTGGATTGCGATCGCTCATTGCGATCGCACATTCCGACGGGTAATAAGGTTATTTTGAGTCGAAACTCTGCCATTTTTCGACAGCAACATTCCGATGGACATCATTCCGATAGTGTTTGTATTCCCATCTAAATATTCCGATCTGAATATTGCGACCACATTGCATTCCGACAGATTTGACCTTGACTATTCCGATGGGCATTCAGGTTGGTATTCCGATGGTTTGTTTAGATATTTATTCCGATGGGTATGACTTTGGTGCATTATGATATAGATGATTTGCAACATTCCGATAGACTAAGTTTTATAATGTTACAAAGTTTTATGTTTTAAGTAATTTTTCTAAATAACTTTCTAGTTTAACTTTTTAAAACTTACATTTTACTCAACGACAATTTCAATTTTCTCTTTGCAATTTAGTTTAAAATTAGATAATCAAAACCAAATCACCCTCCTGGTCACCAAAAGACAATTGAGTCGCACTTTAGACTGGAAATCAATTCGAACAGATCAGACGATAAACTTTTTATACTTGGTGTAAAAGCCATGTATTAAATGGCGCCGTTGCCGGCTCTTTTCGTTAAGATTAACGGTTTCTAGTGAGAGACGCGTTGAATTTTGGGATCCGTTCTTTGAACGTTATTTTCCTTGCTTCAAATTTTTTTTTAAAAAAAAAAATCCAAAAAATATAAAAATTTTCAAAAATACAAAAACATTGAAAAATCATAAAAAGCAATTCTTTTCCAAAGGTTTGCACCAAAAAGATTATAAAGATATTCTCTCTGTATATTTTTCTTTTGCACGTGTATGCGTACTAGATCTTCAAACTATTTTGAGCCCGAGACTCGTGAAGATTTAGATATGGCTGGTGTGCATAACAACAATAATAACCCACCTCTACCCAATTTGAATAACAACAACAACAACAATGTTCCCCTACCTGATTTACGAACAATGGAAGAATTGTGTCAACCCACCATGAATGAACGTGGAGGCCCGATTGCGCCGATGCACATCACGGCTCAGGAGTTTTCGTTAAAGCATCACATGATCCAACAAGTGCAAACTAATCCATTTCGCGGAATTCCGGATGATGATGCCAACAAACACCTCGACAAATTCATTACCATCACCCAAAGCATGAAGTCACACGGTGTTTCTATGGATGAACTTAGCCTTCAACTATTTCCCCACTCGCTTTCTCACCATGGCGAAAAATGGTTTGACCGTCTCCCAAAAAATTCTATTCATACTTGGGACGACATGACTCAACGCTTTTTGTCACGCTACTTCCCAACATCCATGGTCACGAACCTTCGTAACCAAATTAGTGGATTCATGCAAGACGATGATGAATCGCTCTTTGATGCTTGGGAACAATACAATGATTTGGTCGACCGTTGTCCAAATCATAACATGCTCCCCGTCACTCTCATTGATACTTTCTACAATGGTCTCACTTTTCGGGATCGTGACACGATCAACGCCGCCGCCGGTGGTACTTTTATGAAAAGGACATCAGAGGAGTGTAGAGAGTTGATTAAAAACATGACTACTCACCACAAGAATTCGGATTCATCCGCATCCTCAAGATCTAAACCGAGAGTCAATGTCTCATCTACTTCTTCCACCACCGACATGTCCGCCATGGAACGTGCCATTATCGAATTGAGCAAAAATATGCAAATTTTGGCTAATAACCATCCTCAACAAGCTAAATCCGTTGCTATTTCTTGTGACACATGTGGTGGTCCTCATTCTTACAATGATTGTCCTTCTACTCAAGGCAATTTTTCTGAAAACGTTAACGCGGCATACGGTACGTATCCCACAGTAGGCTATCAAGCTCGTCCTCAAGGAGACCGTAACTTTCTAAGTTATCGTTCAAACAACTATCTTGATCCACCCGGTTTTACTCCTCCAAACCAAAACCAACAACAGAGCTATAACCGAAATAACCAATCCCAACCTCGTGCTAACAATCAATATCAATCCCAAAGAAACCCATACCCACCTCAAGGAAATTCTCAAGCTTACCAAGCTCTACCTCTCAATCAACCAACGATGTTGAATCAAGACATCGAGACGTTCATGAGGACTAATAGAGAGATGGTAACGATTCTTCAGAGTCAATTCATCAACTTGAAGGGAGACATGGCAAAACAAGGGAGTGATATTCGAGCCGAGCTAAGGAATGACATGGCAAAACAAAGCAATGATATTTGCGCAGACATGAGAGACTCTTTCAGCACTCAAGCGGATAATTTACGTGATATGTTAGGTTCGCTCTTCCAAGGTAATCAACCCTCTTCTTCGGGTACTCTTCCGAGTAACACCGTTGCGAATCCAAGAGGGGAGATGAAAGCAATCACCACTCGTAGTGGAAAAGGTTATACGGACCCCGAGCTTCCTATACCTCCACCCGTGATTGTGAACAAGAAAAAAAGAGCAACTTTCCACACCTCCTTTGCCTTCTATCCCCATTCCCCCACCACCCGCGGTTGTGAGTGATCCTGCCCCCCTAAAGCCTTCCTCTTCATTCGGTATACCTTATCCTTCAAGGTTGAGGAAAGAGAAGAAAAAGAGCAAGGATGATATTCAGGTTTCAAACTTTCTCAAGATGTTTAAACAATTGCATTTTAACATCTCCTTTGCTAAGGCTCTCGCTCACATGCCTAAATACGCGAAGATGTTTAAAGATCTTCCTAGTGACAAGGAGAAGCTTCTTGACATTGCTTAAACCCAACTTAATAAGAATTGCTCCGCAGTGCTGTTAAGGAAATTACCAACCAAACTTGGTGATCCGGGTCGCTTCTTGATTCCTTGCAACTTCCCATGAGTAGAGAATTGCATGGCCCTAGCCAATCTATGTGCTAGTATAAACTTAATGCCTTTAAGTGTTTGGAAGCAATTATCTCTCCCCGAGCTAGTCCCCACCAAAATGACTTTGGAATTAGCTAACCGTACGGTTGCTTATCCTGTGGGGATAGCCGAAGACGTCTTCGTTGGCGTTGACAAATTCACCTTCCCGACGGGTTTTGTTGTCGTTGACTACGAGATGGATCCTCGTGTTCCATTAATCTTTGGACGTCCCTTCTTGAGGACCGGTCGCACTCTCATTGATGTAGCCGCGGGCGAAATAATCATGAGAGTTGGTGACGATAAAATTGTCTTTAATATGGGTAAGATTTCTAAGAAACCTTATTCATATGAGAGTGTTAATGCTATTGACGTTCTTGATGAGGCTTGTGAAGAACATTTCAAAGACGCTTGTAAATTGGTTCTTCTTCTCTACCCACTATTGAGACCGTTGCCTCCATTGCTCCATCACTAACTCCATTTGGAGAAAGTGATTTCCTCTTGCAAGAATTTGAAGCAACTCTGGGAGATGTGGATTTGCAATATGACGATTCTCCCTCCAATTGGGATGAAGACATTCGTTGTGATACCCTAGAACCGAGGTCACTTACGTTACCCTAAATTACGCTCATTTTTGAAATTTTTAATAAATTTTAATTGCTATATATTTTATTATTTTGGTTGAAACCGATGTTCGGGGTTATAATTTTGACGATTGACGATTTAAGAAGGACGATGACGAATACGATCCCGATGGATGCCCAAATTTCTATAATTATTGTCATTTTTATCGATATCGTAATTTTTCGAGAATTTTACTTTTGGTTCGTGTTAAGTCGAGTCGGGTGAGTTTTATTGCTTTCCGGGTACATTTAAAGTGTCCTAAAAGTATTTTGGAGTGTTTGGGATGATTCCCGACTCCCGTAAAATTTTCTAAAATGACTAGTGAGTCAATCCCGTAAACTTATAGGGTCGTTTTTACTTAAGGACAAAAGAAAGCCTAAATTGCACCAAGGTCCCTCCCATTTCACAAAATGGAATCAACCACGCACACACTTCACATTTCAAAGAAAAAAACCCACCCTTCCCTTTTGCTCTCTCTAGGCCGACGGCCAAACACCAAACCACCACCACCACTTCAATTTTTCTTGGTTTTTGATTAATTCCAATTAAAGACCACTTCCTAAAACCCTTTTGTAAGTGTTAATGCATGGTTAATTCCAACATGCATTAACATAAATTTTTCCAAAAATTAAAGATTTTTCAAAAGTATGTTTTGATGTTAATTAGCCATTTGCATGTTTAATTCATGGAAGAATGATGTTAAATAACCAAACAAATCAACCAAAATCAATTTGGTTGATAGGTTTTGACCACCCAAACCCCACGGCACAAGGGGGGTGTTTGGGGGATCATGGTGGTTGTTGTTTTGATGTTAGATTATGTGTTTAATCCTATTGTTACATGTTTTTGGATGGGTAAATCCATTTGCATGTTTATTTTTTTTATTGGGTTTTATGAGGATATTGATTAATAGGGGTTTAGGACTGATTATGATGTTTGGGTATGATTAGTAGTACTTAGGATGATGTCTAATGTCGATAAATGGGTTTGAAAACGAGCGTTGGTATGATTTTGGTATAGGTAATTTTAGGCAGAAAGTTTGAGGTGTTTTCGTAAAAATTATTTTGTAAACAGGTCTTGTGATTAGGATAGAGTTGTAGAGCATCTTCTTAGCTTCGATTTGGTATAAGATAGAGCTTACGAATCCTAACGAGTCAAAAGTTACGACGTTTTGAAATTCGTGTACCGGGAGATGAAAACCGTCATAATCCGAAATTATGCTTGGTTTTAGGTCAAATCCTGGGGACTATAGGTTTAGTTTGGTAAATGGTCAAAGGTTGATTTTTGGTCTCAAACCTGCATATTTGAGTCTATTATAAGACTTAGGTGTCAAATGGGTCAATGGAGTATTTTAAACGGGTCAAATGAGTCCGACTTGGTCAAAGTACAATTTCAGTCCGAAAAACGTAGTTTTGGAAAAGTGTTGAGTAACGGGTCGTAAAAGCGAAAACTTTTAATGGGATTAAATATGTGTTTTCTACAGGTCTTAAAGTGTTTTTGAGAATTTTCTTAATTTTTATAAAAAGGGTTAAGTCTAGTAGAACAGTCCGTACTTTTGGTAAGTATCGGCGAAAATGTGTAAAAGTGAATGACGCTAATATTATGGACAAATGGTATAAAACGAGTAACACTTGATTGTTTTGTTTTGGCGTGAGTTGTAATTATCACAAGTGACTAATATGTATGTATTATATACAGTACCATAAGGTTTATAAATGAGATTACTCATTACGCGTTATTGGTTTGATAGGTGTTGATTTACGCGGGCATCCTCATCGTCGTCAGTGACCGTCACTCGAACTATCGACTACTTGTTATATAAGGTGTGAACTTATAGCCTCGCTTATTATTATTTCAAACTGTTTTACCCGCGAGGGAAATGCATGCTAGTTTTAAAAATTAACATATGTCATGAATGATTGTTGGACCCGAATGTTGCCTTTGAAATTGTGTTGAGTACCTAGTTGCAAAAGGCCCTAATTTCATGAACTATTAACTATTGTTTAGTCCTAGCGTGGATTAGAAATAGCCGCTTATACAAAGTGATTGTACAATGGGGTTGACTACCCTATCCGAGACGAGGGCTAGTACGTTGATACCCCCTGCGGACGGATAATTTGTGATAAGAGATAAGGTATAATTGCAACTGATGCCTTAGTAGGGGCACTGGTTTCATCTGAATCACGCCGGTAATTATTACGCGGGTGATTGAGTTAACGGTTTAGTGTCATGAGCTTAAACACAATTGTCAGTACCTTGAATATAGATTGTTTGATCGACAAGTCTATGAATGATCGTGAATGGTTTTTACTACACATATGTTCAAAAAATGAATTGTAAAACCTATGATTTCCACTCAACGTTTTCGTTGACCAAATTTAGCATGTGTTTCAGGTAACCGCTGAAGTGTAGCATGGAGCATGCATTGGATGGAAGTTGTGTGTGGAGCCTGGAGTCTACTTGTTTTTCCGCCCAGTATTACTTAAACATTTTTAACTTTGATGTCATGTTGTTGTGAAAACTGTAACTTTTGGGGTTGAGATTCATGGGGACCGAAACGCAAAACTCTGTTGTATCATTTGGGGTTGGAAAACCGTAGACAAGTACATTTTTAACAATTGTTAATTTAAGTTTAAATTTGAGTCTCTTTGGAGTCGTTCGATATATCTTGTGTGCGATGATAACTGCCTAGCACCCAAATGTTGTAGTTTCGCTGCGCATAGCATTTGGTGGGGTGTTAGAGATTGGTAATCAGAGCCATGAGTTATAGAGAACTAGGTCGTTTTGAAAATTCCTAAACTATAACTTTTGGTGTCGTAAGAAATTGTCCAAGCGCACACAACTATCCTGCATGGCTCCGGTAAGGTTTATTTTTGTATTCATGGCATTGACGTATACTTTTAAGTTGAAGTATATATGTGGGTATTTATTACGTAGATATGGAAACTACTATATGTAAACGTTGAAATTATACGTGGAATACCCGATACCGTAATTCTTGTATTACTTATGCATGAGCATCATATTATCGCATTTTGGGCATGTGTACCACCTTTGCATTGCATTTGCATGCATGTATTTATAAATATTGCATAGTAATCTTACGTACCCTCCAAAATTCTCTGTTATTGCAGGAATGGCCGAGGTACCGCCTAATGGTAATGGAGACGATTATGTCGTAGGTCACGAAGGAGGACCGTTTCCTCCGAACCCGCCGGATAATGACAATGGATGGATCGCTCAAGAAGAAGCGGTAGAACCGGGAAATGACAGTGACAAAAGTGACGTAGACAACTTCAGTATCAGTAGCGATGGTAGTGAGGATTCTGAGGAAGAGCCCGAGGAACCGGTGGATGATGGAATTCCTGAGAATGCTGTCGGTCATACCGAACCTGATTTATTTCAATCTCCCAATTCGCCAAAGGGTTACGAAGTGCCTCCGACCGACCGATATGAGCAGCAACCCTTTCGTCGCCCGATGGACAATTGTAAGGACTACCTGAGGACAGTGCCAGGATTTATCCGAGTAAGTAATGGAAGTGGTGCAGAATCCAGCAATTCATCTAAATCACAATCTATTCATGAGAATATCGCGAGGGTCTACTTTCCGAGACCAAGACACTACTGGGATCCCGAAGGTCGTTTGAGGAGGATGGATAGGTTGATGTATGAGCGGTTTGTGGTGGAGACCAGGGTAATTAAGAGGTTTCATAAGAATGAGAGGGAACACCAAAGATTATTGGCAAGAACTTCAAGAATTGAGTATGATGGAAATGCAAACAAGAGTGATATCAACAGTCTGAGATCGATGATCGCGAACTTGAGCGCCAGTCTTGATCGAGTTAGGGAAGATCAAGCGAGATTGTCTAGGATGCAGAGTTGGGAGCATCGAGTGAGAGCATCCTTGCCCCTAGATTGGAGATTTGTGGACGACTTGGAAATGGAAGCTAATGACTTCATGATCCAGCCACCTGCCAGAGGTGTTTGTATCACTGTGGGAAATCATGTAGCGGTTGAGTGTGGGTCTACGTCAGGGACGAAGAATGTGGGCCGAACGACAAAGGAAGGAGGAAGATGGATGAAGTGGACGAGGAAGATAGCGACGAGGAACCCGAGGAAGATGATGATGAACCGCCATCCAAGAGGTCGTGTGGATCACCACATGCCTAGTTGCTTGTCTTGTATTTTATCTTTGATCGTTGTAATAGAACTATTTTAGACTTTTGTATAATGGCACTGTGACGAAAATCTTGAGGACTTAAGTTTTATGGTGAATGGTTGTAGTGGCAATACTTGTCACAATTTTGGTTGATTATCAATACAATCCATGTTTACCTTTCATGATCTGTGATATGTCTTTAATTTGATCTTTTGTGATGTGAATTGATGAATATTAGTAACTCTGTAGCGATGTGTCGTTATATTTATATTATGTCTTGAAAGAGAAATCCATCTTAATCTTGATGTGTATACTTACATTGTTTTTCTATTTTCCCTGTCTTTGCAGAGAGGTGTATTTGATAACGCACCATGCCTCCAAAACTAACAGCCGACCGTGTGAACACGATGATTCAGGAAGCCATTGCGAATGCGCTAGAAGCAGATCGAGTAGGGAGGAACCCAGACCAAGGCAGAAATGTGGGGAGACAGCAAGCCCCAAGAGAATGTACTTACTCTAGCTTTATAAAATGTGGTCCCACACAATTTCGTGGAACTGGTGGAGCTCTAGAACTCAGGAGATGGTTAGAAAAGGTCGAGAGTACTTTCGAGATTAGTGGTTGTTCAGAAGCAAACAAGGTCAAGTTTGCGGCTGCTACTTTTCTTGACGACGCATTGAGTTGGTGGAACACCCAAGTAGCCACTGTTGGGCTAGCAGTAGCGAATGCAAGAACATGGACTGCAACTAAAGCTCTTTTGACCAAGAAGTTCTGTCCTGAAGAGGAGCTAGGTCAATTGGAAGATGAGTTGAGGCACCTGACTTTGAGAAACAATGTTATCACTTCTTACACCAGGAGGTTTAATAAATTAAGCCTCTTGTGTCCCGATACCTTTGCCGATGATAGCAAGAAGATGAAACAGTACATCAAAGGTCTGTCCAGTAATATCAAGGGTGAGACGACTTCGTCTAAACCTGGGTCGTTTGATGAAGCGGTCCAGATGGCTCACGCGTTGATGGATGTCAAACTCCAAGACAAGAAGAACTTCATTGCTGAAGGAAATAAGAGGAAGTGGGAGGCAGCACAGAGCAATCAATCCCAGGGTCAAAGCCGAGGTGGAAACCGAAATAACCAGGGTCAGAACCGCAATCAGCAGTTCAACCAGCGAAGGAATGACGGGATGAGAGCTGTGACAAACCCCAGAGGAGCGAAGGTGAATCCCCACTGTGGTCGATGCAACTTGTACCATGTAGGGAGTTCCCCACCTGCGTGCGGCAAATGTGGAAAAGCGGGTCACAGGATGTCTGATTGCCGAACAAAGGGGGTAGCCACTGGGGCGAATGCTACGAGAGTGATGGGTTGTTTTGGATGTGGAGAAAGAGGCCATAAGCAAGGAAATTGCCCGAAGGCAGGAAACAAGCAAGGAGGTAACAATGCTGCTGCCGTGTATCAAGTAGGGACGGTTGATAAACCACAGGGTCCTAACGTGGTTACCGGTACGTTTTTGCTAGACGCTTGTTATGCTAGTATTTTGTTTGATTCTGGTTCCTACAAGAGTTTCGTAGATGTTAAATTTAGTCGTCATATCGATAGAAAACCGGTATTGTTAGCGACTAGTTATAACGTGGAGTTAGCCGATGGGAAAATCGTTAGTACAAATTCTATACTGAAAGGGTGTACCTTGAAGTTAGGAATTACGCTTTTGAAATCGACTTAATGCCTATAGAGCTAGGATCGTTTGATGTGATCGTGGGAATGGATTGGCTGATGGCGCATAGTGCTGTGATCGTCTGTGGAGAGAGGTTAGTTCAGATCCCGTTGAGGAAAAAAGTCTTGACTGTGAAGGGAGATGAATGCACTTTTTGTTTGAAAGTGATATCTTGTTTGAAAATGATGAAGTATGTAGAAGATGGATGCGATGTGTTTCTGGCACAAGTTTCTAGTGATGGTGATTTAGAGGCGAGGATTGAAGAGGTACCTGTAATCTGCGACTATCCGGAAGTTTTTCCAGACGAGTTGCCGGGTTTACCACCCACCCGGGAGGTCGAGTTTCGAATCGATTTGGTGCCAGGAGCTGCGCCGGTTGCGCGTGCACCCTATCGATTGGCACCATCAGAGTTAAAGGAGTTATCGGATCAACTGAAGGAGTTGATGGATAAAGGATTTATTAGACCGAGCTCATCACGATGGGGAGCGTCAGTGTTGTTTGTAAAGAAGAAAGATAGGTCATTTCGGATGTGTATTGACTATAGAGGACTCAACAAGCTGACGGTTAAGAATCGGTATCCATTGCCAAGGATTGACGATTTGTTTGATCAATTACAAGGTTCCTGTGCATACTCAAAGATCGACTTGAGGTCAGGGTATCATCAACTGCGTGTGAGAGAGGATAATATTCCTATAACGACCTTTCGTACGTGGTATGGACACTTCGAATTTCGAGTGATGCCGTTTGGGTTGACAAACGCGCCTGCTGTATTCATGGACCTTATGAATCGAGTATGCAAGCCGTATCTAGATAAGTTTGTCATTGTTTTTATTGATGATATTCTTATTTACTCTAAGAGTAAGGAGGAGCACGAGAAGCACCTGAGAAAGATATTGGATCTGCTGAAGAGAGAGAAGCTGTATGCGAAGTTCTCGAAGTGTGAGTTTTGGTTAGAGTCTGTGCAATTCCTTGGTCACGTAATTGATAGCAAAGGAGTTCGGTGGATCCTGCCAAGGTTGAAGCGATCAGGGAATGGTCGGCACCGACAACACCGACTGAAGTTCGACAATCCCTTGGTTTAGCTGGGTATTATCGGAGATTCATTGAAGGATTTTCGTTGATTGCGAAGCCATTGACAAAGCTTACCGAGAAGAATAGGGTGTATGAATGGGGAGATGAGGAAGAATTCGCTTTCAAAACGCTCAAGGACAAGTTATGTTCCGCGTCGATATTGTCACTACCTGAAGGAACCGAAGATTTTGTAGTGTATTGTGACGCATCTCGTAAGGGTTATGGAGCTGTGTTGATGCAGCGCGAGAAGGTGATTGCTTACGCGTCGAGACAACTGAGGAAGAATGAGGAGAACTACACGACGCACGATTTGGAATTAGGAGCTGTAGGTTTTGCGTTGAAATTGTGGAGACATTATTTGTATGGGACGAAGTGTGTTGTATTCACCGACCACAAGAGTTTGCAGCACATTTTAGATCAAAAGGAGTTGAACATGCGACAGAGACGATGGGTAGAATTACTGAGTGACTATGACTGTGAAATTCGCTACCATCCTGGTAAGGCGAATGTTGTAGCGGATGCACTTAGTAGGAAGGATCGAGAGAAACCTTTGAGAGTCAGAGCTTTAGTGATGACTGAGAGTGTTGATTTAACCAAAACTAAACTGAAGGCTCAAGAGAGGGGATTAATGAGAGAGAATGTTGATGCTGAGAACTTGGGAAGAATGTTGAAACCTCTTTTTGTGGTTAGGTCAGACGAACTGAGATATTTCGAGAATCGGATTTGGTTACCGTTGTGTCCATCCGAGGAAGGAAAGCCTGGAGTACGAGATTTGGTTATGAACGAGTCTCATAAGTCGAAGTACTCGATACATCCTGGATCGGATAAAATGTATCATGATCTGAAGAAAGTCTATTGGTGGCCGAATATGAAGACGGATATTGCTCGTTACGTTAGTAAGTGTTTGACTTGTGCGAAGGTTAAAGCCGAACATAAGAAGCCGTCTGGGTTGTTGGTACAACCAGAGATCCCAGAATGGAAATGGGAGAGAATCGCTATGGATTTCGTGACGGGTTTACCCAGAACTCCTAGTGGAGGTGATATGATTTGGGTAATAGTGGATAGATTGACGAAATCTACTCATTTCTTACCTATGAAGAAGACGGACAGTATGGAGAAGCTGGCCAGTGTGTACGTGAAAGAGATCGTTTGCAGACATGGAGTACCGTTATCGATCATTTCGGATCGCGATAGTAGGTTTACTTCGGAATTTTGGAAATCGCTTCAACGTGCGATGGGCACTGAATTGAATTTAAGTACGGCTTATCATCCGGATACTGACGGCCAGAGTGAACGCACTATTCAGACGATGGAGGACATGCTCCGAGCATGCGTGATTGATTTTGGAGGAAGTTGGGAACGCCACTTGCCTTTAGTGGAGTTTTCGTATAATAATAGTTATCATGCGAGCATCAAGGCTGCACCATTCAAAGCGTTGTATGGAAGGAAGTGTAGATCACCTGTGTGTTGGAGTGAAGTAGGAGAAAGTCAATTGACTGGACCCGAAATGGTTTTAGAGACGACATAGAAGATTGTGCAAATCAAGAACCGATTACTTGCTGCGAGAAGCCGACGGAAGAGTTATGCCGTTAACAGAAGAAAACCGTTGGAATTTGAAGTCGGAGATATGGTTATGCTTAAGGTTTCGCCGTGGAAGGGTGTAATTCGTTTTGGGAAGAAAGGAATGTTGAGTCCGAGGTACATTGGACCATTTAAGATCGTTAAACGAATTGGACCAGTAGCGTATAAGTTAGAGTTGCCGAGCGAGCTTAGTGCTATTCACGACACGTTTAACGTATCGAACTTGAAGAAGAGTTTGGGGGATAAGGAATTGGTGATTCCTTTGGACGAGATTCAACTGGACGACAAAATGCATTTCGTGGAAGAACCCGTGGAAATTATGGACCGAGAGGTCAAGAGGCTGAAGCGTAGTAGAATTCCCATTGTGAAGGTTCGATGGAATTCTAGGCGTGGACCGGAATACACTTGGGAACGTGAGGACTTTTTCAAGGAAAGGTATCCTCATCTATTCCAGCGGCACGAAATGTGAGTATAAGAAGAGGCGAGCGCCGGGACGTCGCTCTCTTTAAGGAGGGGTGGATGTGATACCCAAGAACCGAGGTCACTTACGTTACCCTAAATTACGCTCATTTTTTAAATTTTTAATAAATTTTAATTGCTATATATTTTATTATTTTGGTTGAAACCGATGTTCGGGGTTATAATTTTCACGATTGACGATTTAAGAAGGACGATGACGAATACGATCCCGATGGATGCCCAAATTTCTATAATTATTGTCGTTTTATCGATATCGTAATTTTTCGAGAATTTTACTTTTGGTTCGTGTTAAGTCGAGTCGGGTGAGTTTTATTGCTTTCCGGGTACATTTAAAGTGTCCTAAAAGTATTTTGGAGTGTTTGGGAGATTCCCGACTCCCGTAAAATTTTCTAACATGACTAGTGAGTCAATCCCGTAAACTTATAGGGTCGTTTTTACTTAAAGACAAAAGAAAGCCTAAATTGCACCAAGGTCCCTCCCATTTCACAAAATGGAATCAACCACACACACACTTCACATTTCAAAGAAAAAAAAACCCACCCTTCCCTTTTGCTCTCTCTAGGCCGACGACCAAACACCAAACCACCACCACCACTTCAATTTTTCTTGGTTTTTGATTAATTCCAATTAAAGACCACTTCCTAAAACCCTTTTGTAAGTGTTAATCCATGGTTAATTCCAACATGCATTAACATAAATTTTTCCAAAAATTAAAGATTTTTCAAAAGTATGTTTTGATGTTAATTAGCCATTTGCATGTTTAATTCATGGAAGAATGATGTTAAATCACCAAACAAATCAACCAAAATCAATTTGGTTGATGGATTTTGACCACCCAAACCCCACGACACAAGGGGGTGTTTGGGGGATCATGGTGGTTGTTGTTTTGATGTTAGATTATGTGTTTAATCCTATTGTTACATGTTTTTGGATGGGTAAATCCATTTGCATGTTTATTTTTTTGATTGGGTTTTATGAGGATATTGATTAATAGGGGTTTAGGACTGATTATGATGTTTGGTTATGATTAGGAGTACTTAGGATGATGTCTAATTTCGATAAATGGGTTTGAAAACGAGCGTTGGTATGATTTTGGTATAGGTAATTTTAGGCAGAAAGTTTGAGGTGTTTTCGTAAAAATTATTTTGTAAACTGGTCTTGTGATTAGGATAGAGTTGTAGAGCATCTTCTTAGCTTCGATTTGGTATAAGATAGAGCTTACGAATCCTAACGAGTCAAAAGTTACGACGTTTTGAAATTCGTGTACCGGGAGATGAAAACCGTCATAATCCGAAATTATGCTTGGTTTTAGGTCAAATCCCGGGGACTATAGGTTTAGTTTGGTAAATGGTCAAAGGTTGATTTTTGGTCTCAAACCTGCATATTTGAGTCTATTATAAGACTTAGGTGTCAAATGGGTCAATGGAGTATTTTAAACGGGTCAAATGAGTCCGACTTGGTCAAAGTACAATTTCAGTCCGAAAAACGTAGTTTTGGAAAAGTGTTGAGTAACGGGTCGTAAAAGCGAAAACTTTTAATGGGATTAAATATGTGTTTTCTACAGGTCTTAAAGTGTTTTTGAGAATTTTCTTAATTTTTATAAAAAGGGTTAAGTCTAGTAGAACAGTCCGTACTTTTGGTAAGTATCGGCGAAAATGTGTAAAATTGAATGACGCTAATATTATGGACAAATGGTATAAAACGAGTAACACTTGATTGTTTTGTTTTGGCGTGAGTTGTAATTATCACAAGTGACTAATATGTATGTATTATATACAGTACCATAAGATTTATAAATGAGATTACTCATTACGCGTTATTGGTTTGATAGGTGTTGATTTACCCGGGCATCCTCATCGTCGTCAGTGACCGTCACTCGAACTATCGACTACTTGTTATATAAGGTGTGAACTTATAGCCTCGCTTATTATTATTTCAAACTGTTTTACCCGCGAGGAAAATGCATGCTAGTTTTAAAATGAACATAAGTCATGAATGATTGTTGGACCCGAATGTTGCCTTTGAAATTGTGTTGAGTACCTAGTTGCAAAACGCCCTAATTTCATGAACTATTAACTATTGTTTAGTCCTAGCGTGGATTAGAAATAGCCGCTTATACAAAGTGATAGTACTATGGGGTTGACTACCCTATCCGAGACGAGGGCTAGTACGTTGATACCCCCTGCGGACGGATAATTTGTGATAAGAGATAAGGTATAATTGCAACTGATGCCTTAGTAGGGGCACTGGTTTCATCTGAATCACGCCAGTAATTATTACGCGGGTGATTGAGTTAACGGTTTAGTGTCATGAGCTTAAACAAAATTGTCAGTACCTTGAATATAGATTGTTTGATCGACAAGTCTATGAATGATCGTGAATGGTGTTTACTACACATATGTTCAAAAAATGAATTGTAAAACCTATGAATTCCACTCAACGTATTCGTTGACCAAATTTAGCAAGTGTTTCAGGTAACCGCTGAAGTGTAGCATGGAGCATGCATTGGAAGGAAGTTGTGTGTGGAGCCTGGAGTCTACTTGTTTTTCCGCCCAGTATTACTTAAACATTTTTAACTTTGATGTCATGTTGTTGTGAAAACTGTAACTTTTGGGGTTGAGATTCATGGGGACCGAAACGCAAAACTCTGTTGTATCATTTGGGGTTGGAAAACCGTAGACAAGTACATTTTTAACAATTGTTAATTTAAGTTTAAATTTGACGTCTCTTTGGAGTCGTTCGATATATCTTGTGTGCGATGATAACTTCCTAGCACCCAAATGTTGTAGTTCCGCTACGCATAGCATTTGGTGGGGTGTTAGATTCGTACCATTGAGAAACTTCTCAATGAGGACCATATTTCTCTACAGTATCCTAAGGCTATCTCTACCGATGATTCGAAGTTGACTACGCCGTCCATCGAAAATCCTCCGAATCTAGAGCTTAAGGATCTTCCGTCTCATCTCGAGTACGTTTTCCTTGCAAACAACAAGAAATTACCGGTCATCATCGCAAAGGACCTGAAAGAAGAATAAAAATCCCGACTTATCGCCGTGTTGAAGAATCATAAGAAAGCGATTGCTTGGAAAATCTCTGATATCCGTGGAATTGATCCTCACTTTTGTACACATAAAATTCTCATGGAGGACGACTTTAAACCCATTATTCAAAGCCAAAGTAGGGTGAATCCTAAGATCCGTGACGTAATCAAAAAATAGGTTATCAAACTTCTTGATGCGGGTATGATCTATCCTATCTCGGATTCACCATGGGTTAGTCCAGTCCATTGTGTGCCTAAGAAAGGCGGAATCACCGTTGTTCCCAACGAAAACAACGAGTTGATTCCTACTCGTCTCGTTACAGGGTGGAGAGTTTGTATAGACTATCGCAAACTCAATGATGCTACATGAAAGGATCATTTTCCCCTTCCTTTCATGGACCAAATGCTTGAACGTCTAGCGGGTAATGATTATTACTGCTTCTTAGACGGTTTCTCTGGGTATTTTCAAATACCCATCGATCCCCATGACCAAGAGAAAACCACATTCACTTGTCCTTATGAAACATTTGCTTACAAAAGAATGCCTTTCGGCTTGTGCAATGCTCCTGGGACATTCCAAAGGTGTATGATGGCTATCTTCCATGACATGGTTGAAGAAACCATGGAAGTCTTCATGGATGATTTCTCGGTCTATGGTGATTCAATCTCTTCCTGCCTTGCCAATTTAGAACGTATGATTAAGCTGTGTGAAGACACTCGCTAATAAGTGTGAAAACACTTATCCTTTTACCACTTATTTCCAATAATAATAAGACCAAAACGTGTAATTTATGTCATAAAAGTCGGAATTATGCGTGGTTTGTGTTTTTATTGTGTTTTAGGACCAAAATGTGAAAAAGGAAGAAAACACGGGCTTTCACGGGCTTTTATCGAAGAAAATGGGAAAAGACGAAGTCAAAAGATCAAGAGTACAAAAAGAACGGAAGTCCAAGACCTATTCTGAAGATTTATCGAAGAAAAAGTCTAAAGACGGAAGTTTAATGAAGTCGAAGAACTTAAGTCTAACAGAAGAAGAAAATTAAAAGACAAGTTCAAATCCCGAGACGACATCGAGAAAATACGAAGAATTAAAGTCGAGTCGAGAAGACGTGAAGAAAGAAAGAAAGAAGATGCAACACATGCACTCCTTCCACCTTCCCTATAAATACCCTCCTAATACACATTAGGAGGGAGTTAGCCTTTATTTTTCTTTCATTTTGTAGTTTTTAAATTCTAGAGAGAGAAAGCTTAACTTTCTCTCACTAGAAAACTTAATCTTTTACCTTTCTTGTTTTCATCTTATTAATCTTGTCTTAATCTTATTAATCTTCATCTTGTCTTAATCTTCATCTTATTAATATTTCTTGTTAATCACAATCTTGTTTTCATCATCTTTTTATCAAGTTTTTACATAAAGTTCATGTCTTTTTGATGTTTCGTGGCTTAAAGTTAACGTTTTTTATAAGTTTTGATCTTCTCCCTAGCTTATTGGTAGCTTATTGGAGTTTTTCTTGGCTTATTGTCCTTGAAAAGTGGTTAAAAAGTTGCTAAAAATCGTCTTTGTCCGAGATTCTATTTTTTAGGAACATCTGATTCGATTTTGAAATTCTTAAAAGAATTGCGAAATTGAACTTGGTTAAAGTTGCGAAATTGTTCTTCTACAAGTTGCGGAATCTTGTTCGTGTGTATTGCGAAATTAATACACTTGGTTTTATTGCGGAATTTTTGTTCTTTCCAAAATTGCGAAATTGAACATTGTTGCTATTGCGAAATTGATCTTTATCATGGTTGCGAAATTGTTCTTTGTCTTGCATTGCGGAATTGAACTTGAGTGGTATTGCGAATTCTTCCAGCTCTCATGAATTGCGAATTTGAATAAATTCTCTAATTGCGAAATATTATTGCGAAATCATTCGATCTCGCAATATTGCAGATTTTGGGTACTTTGGAATTGCGAATTTGTGTTTCAGCAATATTGCGAATTGTATCTTCAAAGTTGCGAAATTATTTAATATTTTCAAATATTGCGAATTTAATTCTAATTTTGCATTTAATTGCGAAATTAATTAAGCTTTATTTAAATTTGATTTTTAAACTTGTATTTCCCGCCAATCTCCTTAATGTTATTTTTACTTGTTTGTCTTAGTTTTAGATTAATCTTTAAAACTTCTACTTTACTCAACGACACTTACTTATTTTCTATTAGTTAAAATTAGATAAACAAAACCAAACCATTCTCTTGTTCACCAAAAGACGATTGAGTCGCACTCTTGACCGGTAATCAATTCGAAAAGACTTGGGACTACAATATTTTATACTTAGCCAAAACCGGAGTATTAAATGGCGCCGCTTCCGGCTCTTTTCGTTATGATTAAAGGTTTTTAGTGAGAGATGCATTGAATTTTGGGATCCGTTCTTTGAACGTTATTTTCCTTGCTTTAAAAATTTTCAAAAAATCCTAAAAAATATAAAATTCTAAAAAATTCAAAAACATTAAAAAATCATACAAAGCAATTCTTTTATAAAGGTTTGCACCAAAAAGATTATATAGATATTCTCTGTGTATATTTTTCTTCTGCAGGTGTATGCGTACTAGATCTTCGAACTATTCTGAGCCCGAGACTTGTGAAGATCTAGATATGGCTGGTGTTAATAACAACAATAATAACCCACCTCTACCCAATTTGAACAACAACAACAACAACAACAACAATGTCCTCCTACCTGATTTACGAACAATGGAGGAATTGTGTCAACCCACCATGAACGGACGCGGAGGCCCGATTGCGCCAATGCACGTCACGGCTCAGGAGTTTTTGTTGAAGCATCACATGATCCAACAAGTGCAAACTAACCCATTTCGCGGAATTCCGGATGATGATGCCAACAAACACCTCGACAAATTCATTACCATCACCCAAAGCATGAAGTGCTCCGGTGTTTCTATGGATGACCTTCGCCTTCAACTCTTTCCTCACTCGCTTTCTCACCATGCCGAAAAATGGTTTGACAGTCTTCCTAAGAATTCTATTCATACGTGGAATGACATGACTCAACGCTTTTTGTCGCGCTACTTTCCCCCATCCATGGTCACAAGCCTTCGTAACCAAATTAGTGGATTCATGCAAGACAATGATGAATCGCTCTTCGATGCTTGGGAACGATACAATGATTTGATCGACCGCTGTCCTAATCACAATATGCTCCCCGTCACTCTCATTGATACCTTCTACAATGGTCTCACTTTTCGTGATCGTGACACGATCAATGCCGCCGCCGGTGGTACTTTTATGAAAAGGAGACCGGAGGAGTGTAGAGAGTTGATTGAAAACATGACTACTCACCAAGAATTGGGATTCATCCGCATCCTCAAGATCTAACTCGAGAGTCAATGTTTCTTCTACTACTTCCAATCCTGAGATGACTGAAATTTCTCGACAACTCGCTGAGATGAACAAGAATTTCATGGCCATAGCCACAAACCACTTTCAACAAGCTAAAGCCGTTGCTATTTCTTGTGACACATGTGGTGGTCCTCATTCTTACAATGATTGTCCTTCTACCCAAGGCAATTTTTCTGAAAACGTTAACGCAGCTTACGGTACTTATCCCACGGGAGGCTATCAAGCTCGTCCTCAAGGAGACCGTAGCTTGCTAAGTTATCGTTCCAACAATTATCTTGCTCCTCTCGGTTTCCCCCCTCAAAACCAAAACCAACAACAAAGCTATAACCGAAACAACCAATCCCAACCTCCTGCTAACAATCAATATCAATCCCAAAGAAACCCATACCTAACTCAAGGAAATTCTCAAGCTTACCAAGCTCCACCTCTCAATCAACCAATGGCAGTGAATCAAGACGTCGAGACATTCATGAAGATTAATCGGGAGCTAGTGACGAATCTTCAGAGTCAAGTCATCAACTTGAAGGGAGAAATGACGAAACATGGGAACGATATTCGAGCCGAGCTAAGGAATGATATGGCAAAACAGAGCAATGAGATCCGTGCCGACATCAGAGATTCTTTCAGCACTCAAGCGCTTAACATTCGTGATATGATTGGTTCGCTCATCCAAAGTAATCAACCCTCTTCTTCAGGTACTCTTCCGATTAACACCGTTGCGAATCGAAGAGGGGAGATGAAAGCAATCACCACACGTAGTGGAAAAGGTTATACGGAACCCGAGCTTCCTACACCTCCACCCGTGATTGTGAACAAGGAAAAAGAGAAACTTTCCTCACCTCCTTCACCTTCTATCCCCATTTCCCCACCACCCGTGGTTGTGAGTGATCCTATTCCCCTAAAGCCTTCTTCTTCATCCAATATACCTTATCCTTCAAGGTTGTGGAAAGAGAAGCAAAAGATCAAGGATGATATTCAGGTTTCAAACTTTCTCAAAATGTTTAAACAATTGAACTTTAACATCTCCTTCGCCGAGGCTCTCGCTCATATGCCCAAATACGCTAAGATGTTTAAAGATCTTTTAAGTGATAAGGAAAAGCTTCTTGACATTGCTCAGACCCAACTTAATGAGAACTGCTCCGCAGTGCTCTTAAGGAAATTGCCCACCAAACTTGGTGATCCGGGTCGCTTCTTGATTCCTTGCAACTTCCCGGGAGTAGAGAATTGCATGGCCCTAGCCGATCTAGGTGCCAGTATAAACTTAATGCCTTTAAGTGTTTGGAAGCAATTATCTCTCCCCGAGCTAGTCCCCACCAAAATGACTTTGGAATTAGCCAACCGTACGGTTGCTTATCCAGTGGGGATAGCCGAAGATGTCTTTGTTGGCGTTGACAAATTCACCCTCCCGACGGATTTTGTTTTCGTTGACTACGAGATGGATCCCCGTGTTCCATTAATCGTCGGACGTCCATTCCTGAGGACTGGTCGCACTCTCATTGATGTAGCCGCGGGAGAAATAATCATGAGAGTTGGTGACGATAAAATTGTCTTCAACATGGGTAAGATTTCTAAGCAACCTTATTCATATGAGAGTGTTAATGCTATTGATGTTCTCGATGAGGCTTGTGAAGAACATTTTCATGATGCTTTCAAAAGTACTCTTTCTTCTCTACCCAATGTTGAGACCGTTGCCTCAATTTCTCCGGCATTGACTCCTTTTGGAGAAAGTGACTTGGATGATTTCGAAGCTAGCTTGGGTCCTCTCGATATTAAGTATGATGATTCTTCCACTAATTGGGATGAAGACATTCGTACTATTGAGAGACTTCTCAATGAAGACCCGTTTCCTCCTCCCTCTCCTAAAGAGGTGACTAATGATGATCCATCGTTAGTTACACCATCTATTGAGGATCCTCCTACTCTTGAGCTTAAGGACCTACCTCCTCATCTTTAGTACGTTTTCCTTGAAGACAACGAGAAGTTACCGGTCATCATCGCGAAGGACCTGAAAGAAGAAGAAAAAGCCCGACTTGTCGCCATGTTGAAGAAGCATAAAAGTGCTATCGCTTGGAAAATCTCCGACATTAGCGGAATTGATCCTCACTTCTGCACACATAAAATTCTCATGGAGGACGACTTTAAGCCCACAATTCAAAGCCAACGAAGGGTGAATCCTAAAATCCATGAAGTCATCAAAAAAGAGGTTATCAAACTTCTTGATGCGGGTATAATTTACCCTATTTCGGATTCACCATGGGTTAGTCCAGTCCATTGTGTGCCTAAGAAAGGCGGAATCACCGTTGTGCCCAATCAAAACAACGAGTTGATTCCTACCCGTCTCGTTACTGGGTGGAGAGTTTGTATAGACTACCGTAAACTCAATGATGCCACGAGAAAGGATCATTTCCCTCTTCCTTTTATGGACCAAATGCTTGAACGTTTAGCGGGTAATGAATATTACTGCTTTCTTGATGGTTTCTCGGGTTATTTCCAAATACCCATCGATCCCCAAGATCAAGAGAAGACAACATTTACTTGTCCCTATGGCACATTTGCTTACAAAAGGATGCCTTTTGGCTTATGCAATGCCCCCGGGACTTTCTAAAGGTGCATGTTGGCTATCTTCCATGACATGGTGGAGCAAACCATGGAAGTCTTCATGGATGATTTCTCGGTCTTTGGGGATTCCTTCTCTTCTTGCCTTGCCAATTTGGAACGTATGCTTAAGCGGTGCGAAGACACTCGCCTTGTTCTGAATTGGGAAAAATGCCATTTTATGGTAAAAGAAGGCATTGTGCTCGGACACAAAATCTCTAAAGCTGGTCTTGAAGTCGACCGTGTTTAAGTAGATGTCATAGCCAAATTACCTCCACCTTCAACCGTGAAGGGTGTGAGAAGTTTTCTAGGTCATGCGGGCTTCTATCGTCAATTCATTCAGGATTTCTCTAAAATCGCTCGCCCGATGACCCACCTCTTGGAAAAAGATACTCCTTTTATCTTTTCTAAAGAGTGTCTCGAAGCCTTCAATCTTCTTAAGGATAAGCTAACTAAGGCACCGGTCTTGGTTACCCCTAATTGGGAGCTGCCTTTTGAATTGATGTGCGATGCTAGCGACTTTGCTATTGGTGCGGTTTTGGGCCAAAGAGTGAATAAACACTTCCAACCAATCCACTATGCTAGCAAAACAATGACGGGGGCTCAATTTTATTATACGACAACCGAAAAAGAGCTTTTAGCTGTTGTCTATGCTTTTGAGAAATTTCGCCCCTATCTTGTTTTATCCACCACCATCGTATACACGGACCATTCCGCGTTGAAGTACTTGATGACTAAGCACGATTCTAAGCCAAGACTTCTTCGCTGGGTTTTACTCCTTCAAGAATTCAACATTGAAATTCGTGACAAGAAGGGTGCTGAAAACCTAGCCGCGGATCATCTGAGTCGACTTGAGGATCCATATCAAGGGGATCATCCAAACAAAGAGATCAATGACTCTTTCCCCCTTCAGACCATAACTTCTATAAATCTCAATCTTGATGACACTCCGTGGTTTGCCGACATTGCAAACTACTTAGCGGGTGGAATTCTCATCAAAGGGTTAACATCCCAACAAAAGAAGAAGTTCTTGAATGATGTTAAGACTTACTTTTGAGATGACCCTTATCTATTCAAACAATGTGCTGATTTGATCATTCGTCGTTGTGTTGATGGACCGACAGCTTTGCAAATCCTTGAAGCTTGCCACAAAGGACCCATCGGTGGTCACTTTGGTCCCAACTACACCGCTAAGAAAGTGTTTGATTCTGGATTCTACTGGCCCACCATTTATCGTGACGCCCACGAAATGGTTAAGCATTGTGATGCTTGCAAACGCCAAGGCAAGATCACACATAAGGATGAGATGCCTCAAAATTTCATACAGGAATGTGAAATCTTTGATGTATGGGGCATCGACTTTATGGGGCCATTTCCATCCTCCAAAGGGAACAAGTACATCCTCGTCGCCGTCGACTACGTTTCTAAATGGGTTGAAGCCAAGGCTCTCCCTACGAACAATGTGAGGGTGGTTGTGAACTTTTTGAAGCAGCTTTTCGCTCGATTCGGCGTTCCTCGTACTATTATCAGTGACCGCGGGACTAATTTTTGCAATGATCAATTTGCAAGAGTCATGGCTAAGTATGGTGTCAATCATCGTCTTTCCACCGCTTATCATCCCCAAATCAATGGGCAAGCCGAGATATCCAACCGTGGATTGAAGCGAATTTTGGAGCGTACTTTGGGAGAGCATCGCGCCGTGTGGGCCGATAAGTTAGATGATGCTCTGTGGGCTTTCCGTACTGCTTATAAGACCCCGATCGGCTGTACGCCTTATCGTCTTGTGTACGGGAAAGCATGCCACCTCCCCATCGAGCTGGAACATAAGGCGCACTAGGCCTTGAAGTGGGCTAACTTCGACATTAACAAAGCCGGTGATCATCGCAAGATTCAACTCAACGAGCTAAATGAACTGAGGAATGAAGCTTATGAGAACTCGCTGATCTACAAGGAGAAGACGATGATCATTCATGACGCAAAAATCAAGAACTGAGAGTTCCATGTTGGTGATCAAGTCTTACTTTTTAACTCTCGGTTGAAGATCTTCTCTGGAAAGCTGAAGAGCCGCTGGTCTGGTCCATTCACCGTCGCCACAGTCTTTCCATATGGGACCATTGAGCTTTCTCAGCCAAATGGGCCCAATTTCAAGGTGAATGGCCAGCGTCTGAAGCTGTACTTTGGAGAGGACATCTCTCATGAGATGATTCCATCCCTCACCACGTTCCCCATGAAATAAATTGGGTCGAGTCAGGCTCGTGACTCGGTGAACAAAAACAAGCGCTTCTCGGGAGGCAACACGTGATCTATCCTTTACTGCTTTCATAATAAGTGTAGGGGGAGCCCCGTATGTGTTTGTTGTCTTGTTTCTTGTGCTGTGCAGGGATTAAAACTTCAATGATCCACCTTGATGACTTTTGACGAACCGTGATACCGTGTTCCTATCTTCCCAGTTCTATCCTAAACTCTTATGATTCAATATTTCATATTTTATATGTTCAATTGAAATCACTTTAGTTGTCCTTTCCTTAGCAAGATTTAAGCAAAGTGCACAATGTCCTAAGTGTAGGGGAGTTTACTCCCACATGCTTAAACATTGAGGACAATGTTTATCTCAAGTGTAGGGGGGCTTCTATCGAAGTAAGTGGTCTTTTCCATGAATTTGCTCTCATTTTAACCGGAAAATTTGATTTTTCGACATTTTTCAAAATTTTTAATCTATTTTGGCCTAGTTGTATAGTTGTATTTGCCTTTGTTATGATTATTTTCTTTCCATTGCTAGAATAAATTTTTAATAAAGTGGTTTTAAATTTTTCTTAGTTGTGAACATTTTGACTCAACCCGAGTTTACTTATATTAGTTTACTCTAGCTAGTATCCTTAACGTGTTTAAGTCAAGTTTTGCTAGGCTTTTATATAGGGAGCTATAAAACGCGAAAGTCTTAACTCTCACGGGTTAAGAACAAGAACTTTTCGCAAGTTCCTATAATTGATCCTAGAGAGTCGTTTATCAAGGGAACTTTAAAACGCGATTTCTAAACTTGAAAAAGTCTAAGAATTTGCAAGATCCAATAGATGACTCGAAAACCTAAAACTTTGATTTAATAGGCTAAGCATCCACGAGTCTCATTACTTGAGATTTTAAACTGTGGAGAACGAGAGATGATAGAGTCAATTATAAGTTCGGCATTCTTTCGTGAATTTATGTGAGTTAATTATAAGCATATTCTCCCTTCGCTTGTTAATAAATTTATCTACAATAAATAAGGTTGTACGATTTAAAAGGTTACTTAGCTTCTAGCCCCAGATCGTTTAAAAGTTGCTCGGTACGGATTAGAGTTCATAGCCAAGGCATAACTTATTGAAGCGGGATGCGAAGATTGGCGAGTCCGAAAAGGCCCTAACAAGGCATGAGGGCTACATTTTGTTGCTAAAGATCCAAAAGTGATGTGAAGAATCATTTATCAAAAATCAATATGAAGGATCGAGACACACGACGAAAAGAAAATACTCCCCTAAAGATCATGGAGAAGTCTATCCAAAAAGACCCTAACAAGGTATGAGGATAAATAGATCCAAGTCCTAAAAGGAGGCGGATCGTTGTATATCAAAGTCCAAAATAAAGATTGGAGAAAAATGAAGAAGTCGTGGTCCAAAGATGAAGAATCTCTCAAAACTTCAAGTGAAGAAATTCCTAGTATGAAGAGAAGACCATAATTTCAAGAACGTCTCTCAAAGATTAGAAGTATGAAGTCGCTACCAAAAATTGGTCCGAGAAAGGTCTCAAATCGTGAAGCAAGTTATGCCAAGATATGAACTTTATAAGGTCCCGAGAAGTAGTTTTAAAAGATTTGGTCCTTTAGCTAACTATTGATTAAATCGTTCACTTTATTTTCGGCCTAAATAACTATAGAAATAAGTCAAACAATGCATCCTCGTGATCATTCAAGACAAACATAAAATATAAGAGATACACCTAGGAATAAGGGAGTCTAAGTGAATAATTGGCCCACATGAGTTCGTGTTAGTTTGCTAACTTATAATAACAATGATCTCGTTTTTAAGCTTGGTATGGGGAACGTGAAACTTGAGGATGATAAACGTTCATGACTGCCAAAACCCAATGTAAGTTTTTAATTTCTTTACTTGTTTTTATCTTTTTATGTTTAGTACTTAATAAAGGCCAAGGTGGGTTATTTATGATGGAAAATGTAAACCGTGCTTTAATTAATGCATTGCATGAGGGCATTGCAATGGTCAAGTGTAGGGGATTTAATAAGTGTGAAAACACTTATCCTTTTACCACTTATTTCCAATAATAACAAGACCAAAACGTGTAATTTATGTCGTAAAAGTCGGAATTATGCGTGGTTTGTGTTTTATTGTGTTTTAGGACCAAAATGTTAAAAAGGAAGAAAACACGGGCTTTCACGGGCTTTTATCAAAGAAAATGGGAAAATACGAAGTCAAAAGATCAAGAGTACAAAAAGAACGGAAGTCCAGGACCTATTCTGAAGATTTATCGAAGAAAAAGTCTAAAGACTGAAGTTTAATGAAGTCGAAGAACTTAAGTCTAACAGAAGAAGAAAATTAAAAGACAAGTTCAAATCCCGAGACCACATCGAGAAAAGACGAAGAATTAAAGTCGAGTCGAGAAGACGTGAAGAAAGAAAGAAAGAAGATGCAACACATGCACTCCTTCCACCTTCCCTATAAATACCCTCCTAATACACATTAGGAGGGAGTTAGCCTTTATTTTTCTTTCATTTTTGTAGTTTTTAAATTCTAGAGAGAGAAAGCTTAACTTTCTCTCACTAGAAAACTTAATCTTTTACCTTTCTTGTTTTCACCTTATTAATCTTGTCTTAATCTTATTAATCTTCATCTTGTCTTAATCTTCATCTTATTAATCTTTCTTGTTAATCACAATCTTGTTTTCATCATCTTTTTATCAAGTTTTTACATAAAGTTCATGTCTTTTTGATGTTTCGTGGCTTAAAGTTAACGTTTTTATAAGTTTTGATGTTCTCCCTAGCTTATTGGTAGCTTATTGGAGTTTTTCTTGGCTTATTGTCCTAGAAAAGTGGTTAAAAAGTTGCTAAAAATCGTCTTTGTCCGAGATCCTATTTTTTAGGAACATCTGATTCGATTTTGCAATTCTTAAAAGAATTGAGAAATTGAACTTGGTTAAAGTTGCGAAATTGTTCTTCTACAAGTTGCGGAATCTTGTTCGTGTGTATTTTGAAATTAATACACTTGGTTTTATTGCGGAATTTTTGTTCTTTCCAAAATTGCGAAATTGAACATTGTTGCTGTTGCGAAATTGATCATTATAATGGTTGCGAAATTGTTCTTTGTCTTGCATTGCGGAATTGAACTTGAGTGGTATTGCGAATTCTTCCAGCTCTCATGAATTGCGAATTTGAATACATTCTCTAATTGCGAAATCTTATTGCGAAATCATTCGATCTCGCAATACTGTGGATTTTGGGTACTTTGGAATTGCGAATTTGTGTTTCAGCAATATTGCGAATTGTATCTTCAAAGTTGCGAAATTATTTAATATTTTCAAATATTGCGAATTTAATTCTAATTTTGGATTTAATTGCGAAATTAATTAAGCTTTATTTAAATTTGATTTTTAAACTTGTATTTCCCGCCAATCTCCTTAGTGTTATTTTTACTTGTTCGTCTTAGTTTTAGTTTAATCTTTAAAACTTCTACTTTACTCAACGACACTTACTTATTTGCTATTAGTTAAAATTAGATAAACAAAACCAAACCATTCTCTTGTTCACCAAAAGACGATTGAGTCGCACTCTTGACCGGTAATCAATTCGAAAAGACTTGGGACTACATTATTTTATACTTAGACAAAACCCGAGTATTACTCGCCTTGTTTTAAATTGGGAAAATGCCATTTTATGGTAAAAGAAGGCATTGTGCTAGGACACAAAATCTCAAAAGCCGGTCTTGAAGTGGACCGTGCTAAAGTGGATGTCATAGCAAAAATACCTCCACCTTCAACCGTGAAGGGTGTGAGAAGTTTTCTGGGTCACGCGGGCTTCTATCGTCGTTTCATTCAGGATTTCTCTAAAATCGCTCTCCCGATGACCCACCTCTTGGAAAAAGATACTCCTTTTATCTTTTCTAAAGAGTGTATCGAAGCCTTCAATCTTCTCAAGGATAAGCTAACTAAGGCACCGGTCTTGGTTACCCCTAATTGGGAGCTACCTTTTGAGTTGATGTGTGATGCTAGCGACTTTGCTATTGGAGCGGTTTTGGGGCAAAGAGTGAACAAACACTTCCAACCAATCCACTATGCAAGCAAGACAATGACGAGGGCTCAATTGCATTATACCACTACCCAAAAGAGCTTTTAGCTGTAGTGTATGCTTTTGAAAAATTTCGCCCCTATCTTGTCCTTTCCACCACCATCGTGTATACCGACCATTCCGCGTTGAAGTACTTGTAGACTAAGCAAGATTCTAAACCAAGACTTCTTCGTTGGGTTTTGCTCCTTTAAGAATTCAACATAGAAATTCGTGACAAAAAGGGAGCTGAAAACCTAGCCGCGGATCATCTAAGTAGACTTGAGTATCCATATTAAGGGGATCATCCGAACAAAGAGATCAATGACTCTTTTCCCCTTGAGACCTTAATGTCTATTAGTGTCAATCTTGATGAAATCTCGTGGTTTGCGAACATTGCAAACTACTTACCGGGTGGTATTCTCATGAAAGGGTTAACATCCCAAGAAAAGAAGAAGTTCTTTAAATATGTTAAGACTTACTTCTGGGATGACCCTTATCTCTTCAAACAATGCGCTGATCTGATCATTCGTCGATGTGTTGATGGACCGACAGCTTTACAAATCCTTGATGCTTGCCATAAAGGACCCACCGGTGGTCACTTTGGTCCCAACTACACCGCCAAGAAAGTGTTTGACTCTGGATTCTGTTGGCCCACCATTTATCGTGACGCTCACGAAATGGTTAAGCATTGTGATGCTTGCCAACGACAAGGCAAGATCACACATAAAGATGAGATTCCTCAAAATTTCATACAAGAATGTGAAATCTTTGACGTATGAGGCATCGACTTTATGGGGCCATTTCCATCATCCAAAGGGAACAAGTACATCCTCGTAGCCGTTGACTATGTTTCTAAATGGGTTGAAGCTAAGGCTCTCCCAACGAACGATGCGATGGTGGTTGTGAACTTTTTGAAGCAGCTGTTTGCTCGATTCGGTGTTCCTCGTGCTATAATCAGTGACCGCGGGACTCATTTTTGCAATGATCAATTTGCAAGAGTCATGGCTAAGTATGGTGTCAATCACCGTCTTTCCACCGCCTATCATCCCCAAACCAATGGGAAAGCCGAGATTTCCAACCGCGGATTGAAGCAAATTCTAGAACGTACTGTGGGAGAGCATCGTGAAGCGTGGGCCGATAAGTTAGATGATGCTCTGTGGGCTTTCCGTTCCGCCTATAAGACGCCGATCGGTTGTACTCCCTATTGTCTTGTGTACGGGAAATCATGCCACCTCCCCATCGAGCTGGAACATAAGGCATACTAGGCCTTGAAGTGGGCTAACTTCGACATCAACAAATCCGGTGATCTTCGCAAGATTCAACTCAACGAGCTCAACGAACTGAGGAATGAAGCTTACGAGAACTCACTGATCTACAAGGAGAAGACCAAGATCATCCATGACGCAAGGATTAAGAACCGAGAGTTCCATGTTGGTGATCAAGTTTTACTCTTTAACTCTCAGTTAAAGATCTTCTCTGGCAAGTTGAAGAGCCGCTGGTCTGGTCCATTCACCGTCGCCAAAGTCTTTTCATATTGCACCATTGAGCTTTCTCAGCCAAATGGGCCCAATTTCAAGGTGAATGGCCAGCGTTTGAAGCTGTACTTTGGTGAGGACATCTCTCATGAGATGATTCCATCCCTCACCACGTTTCCCATGAACTAGTTTTAGGTCGAGTCAGGCTCGTGACTCGGTGAACAAAAACAAGCGCTTCTCGGGAGGCAACCCGTGATCTATCCTTTACTGCTTTCATAATAAGTGTAGGGGGAGCCCCGTATGTGTTTGTTGTCTTGTTTCTTGTGCTGTGCAGGGATTAAAGCTTCACAGATCCACTCTTGATGACATTTGACGAACCGTGATCCCGTGTTCCCATCTTCCCGGTTCTATCCTAAACTCTCGTGATTCACTATTTCATATCTTATATGTTCACATTGAAATCACTATAGTTGTCCTTTCCTTAGCAAAATTTAAAAAAAGTGCACAATATCAAGTGTAGGGGGGACTTATATCGAAGTAAGTGGTCTTTTCCATGAATTTGCCCTCATTTTAACCGGAAAATTTGATTTATCGACATTTTTCAAAATTTTTAATCTATTTTGGCCTAGTTGTATAGTTGTATTTGCCTTTGTTATGGTTATTTTCTTTCCATTGCTAGAATAAATTTTCAATAAAGTGGTTTTAAAATTTTTCAAAGTCGTGAATATTTTGACTCAACCCGAGTTTACTTATCTAAGTTTACTCTAGCTAGTATCCTTAACGTGTTTAAGTCAAGTTTTGCTAGGCTTTTATATAGGGAACTTTAAAACGCGAAAGTCTTAACTCTCACGGGTTAAGAACAAGAACTTTTCGCAGGTTCCTATAATTGATCCTAGAGAGTCGTTTATCAAGGGAACTTAAAAATGTGAATTATAAACTTGAAAAAGTCTAAGAGTTTGCAAGATCCTATAGGTGACTCGAAAACCCAAAACTTTGATTTAATTGGCTAAGCATCCACGAGTCTCATTCCTTAAGATTTTAAACTGTGGAGAATGAGAGATGATAGAGTCAATTATAAGTTTGGTATTCTTTCGTGAATTTATGTGAGTTAATTATGAGCCTATTCTGCCATCGCTTGTTAATAAATTTATCTGCAATAAATAAGGTTGTACGATTTGAAAAGTTACTTAGCTTCTAGCCCAAGATCGTTTAAAAGTTGCTCGGTATTAATTAGAGTTCATAGCCAAGGCATAACTTATTGAAGCGGGATGCGAAGATTGGCGAGTCCGAAAAGGCCCTAACAAGGCATGAGGGCTACAGTTTGTTGCTAAAGATCCAAAAGTGATGTGAAGAATCATTTGTCAAAAATCAATATGAAGGATTTAGACACACGACGAAAGGCAAATACTCCCCAAAAGATCATGGAGAAGTCTATCCAAAAAGGACCTAACAAGGTATGAGGATAAATAGATCCAAGTCCTAAAAGGAGGCGGATCGTTGTATATCAAAGTCCAAAATAAAGATTAGAGAAAGATGAAGAAGTCGTGGTCCAAATATGAAGAATCTCTCAAAAAGTTCAAGTGGAGAAATTCCTATTATGAAGAAAAGACCATAATTTCAAGAACGTCTCTCAAAATTTTAAGTATGAAGTCGCTGCCAAATATCGGTCCGAGAAAGGTCTCAAATCGTGAAGCGAGTTATGCCAAGATATGAACTTTAAGAGATCCCGAGAAGCAGTTTTAAAAGATTTTGTCCTTTAGCTAACTATTGATTAAATCGTTCACTTTATTTTCGGCCTAAATAACTATCGAAATAAGTCAAACAATGCATCCTCGTGATCATTCAAGACAAAAATAAAATATAAGAGATACACCTAGGAATAAGGGAGTCTAAGTAAATAATTGGCCCACATGAATTCGTGTTAGTTTGCTAACTTATAATAACAATGATCTCGTTTTTAAGCTTGGTATGGGGAACGTGAAACTTGAGGATGATGAACATTCATGACAACCAAAAAAACCTAATGTAAGTCTTCGATTTCTCTACTTGTTTTGTTCTTTAAAGTTTTCTTAGTGTTTAGTATTTAATAAAGGCCAAGGTGGGTTATTTATAATGGAAAATGTAATCCGTGCTTTAAAATTAATACATTGCATGAGGACATTGCAATGGTCAACTGTAGGGGATTTAATAAGTGTGAAAACACTTATCCTTTTACCACTTATTTCCAATATTAACAAGACCAAAACGTGTATTTTATGTCGTAAAAGTCGGAATTATGCGTGGTTTGTGTTTTTATTGTGTTTTAGGACCAAAAGATAAAAAAGGAAGAAAACACGGGCTTTCACGGGCTTTTATCGAAGAAAACGAGAAAAGACAAAGTCAAAAGATCAAGAGTGCTTAAAGAACGGATGTCCAAGACCTATTCTGAAGATTTATCGAAGAAAAAGTCTAAAGACGGAAGTTTAATGAAGTCAAAGAACTCAAGACTAAATTAAAGAAGAAAATTATTAAAGACAAGTTCAAATCCCGAGACGACGTCGAGAAAGACAAAGAATTAAATCGAGTCGAGAAGAAAAGAAAGAAGGAAGCACCACACATGCACTTCCCACTTCCCTATAAATACCCTCCTAATCACATTAGGAGGGTAGTTAGTTAGTTGCACTTTTAATTTTTCCTTTCTTGTTTTTAGAGAGAGAAAGTTCTAAACTTTCTTTCACTAAGTCTTTCATCTTTTCTTTCTTTTAATCTTTCAAATTTAAGCTCTTTGTATTTTGGATTCCATTAATCAAATTCAAGTTAAGTTTTAAGTTCTTTAATCTCCTTCTACATTTCTTGGTTTCATTTTGCTTTGATCCGAAAATCATAATCCATACAGATTTTATTTGTTTGATGTTTAAGTGGTTAAAAGGTTAAACTCTTTACTACTTGTTAAGCGTTTATTTGGGTTAAGCTTTAAGCTCTTTATTCTTATTGGCTTATTTCCTATATTTAGCTTATTTGTTTTGCTTTTCGGATTACTTAAAAGTTTTAGGCATCTTAAAGTCCCTTTTATAAAGTTAAGCTTTTTGAGTTGTTTAAGTTTCGGATAAGTTAGCTTACTGATTGTGCTTATTGAGTTTAAAGCTTACCACCAATTTCGGATTCAGTTTGCATTCCATCGCAATCTTGGGGATTTCGACATTCCGACGGATTACTTGTTTTGATCGCAATAACCCATTAGGGTTTTACTTTGCGATCGTTTGATATTTTCCCTTATTCCGATCTGGATTGCGATCGCTCATTGCGATCGCACATTCCGACGGGTAATAAGGTTATTTTGAGTCGAAACTCTGCCCATTTTTCGACAACAACATTCCGATAGACATCATTCCGATAGTGTTTGTATTCCGATCTAAATATTCCGATCTGGATATTGCGACCACATTGCATTCCGACAGATTTGACCTTGACTATTCCGATGGGCATTCAGATTGGTATTCCGATGGTTTGTTTAGATATTTATTCCGATGGGTATGACTTTGGTGCATTCCGATAGAGATGATTTGCAACATTCCGATAGACTAAGTTTTATAATGTTACAAAGTTTTATGTTTTAAGTAATTTTTCTAAATAACTTTCTAGTTTAACTTTTTAAAACTTACATTTTACTCAACGACAATTTCAATTTTCTCTTTGCAATTTAGTTTAAAATTAGATAATTAAAACCAAATCACCCTCTTGTTCACAAAAAGACAATTGAGTCGCACTTTAGACTGGAAATCAATTCGAACAGATCGGACGATAAACTTTTTATACTTGGTGTAAAAGCCATGTATTACGGTTCGTCTTCAAGCATTGGTTGGTCTTCGAGTACTGGTTCTACAGGTTCTTCTTGTGATAAATTAGTAAGAACCAGTTTAGTTGACTTACCTGTGTTGTTTTCATTGGTTTCATCATGCTCATCATTAGCTTTGTTCTCACTCTCGTTTTGTTGTTTATCACCAACCTTTTCTTTTGAACCTGCATCACTTTCTTCCTCATCCTCATCACCTTTCTCGGATTCCTCATATTCTTCTCCATCAGTACTATCACCTTTACTCTCATCACCATTCCCTTTATCCATACCCTTACCAATCCTATTATCGTCTTCATTATCATCATCGTCATCCCCATCACTATCCTCATCCTAGTCTTCCCTATAATCCTCTTCCTCATCATCATCCTCTTCTTTATCCTCATTCTTATCAGAATGTTCTTCCTCCTCCTCATCCTCTTCCTCTTGTTCCTCATCTTCTTCCTCATCTTCTTCTTCATCTTCATTTTCAGGCTCCTCACGTTTCCTTTTCTTTGAAGATTGGGGAACTTCAGTGTCTTATAATGGTGATGTGTTAGAAGCTTCTAGTATTGCTTTAGCAAGATATCTTTGCAATTTGTGTTGAGCTTTTGTTTTTGGTGACTTAATCTTGGTTAAACGAGTCTCCAAAGTCTGCATTAACTCCAGGTCACTTAGGCCTTTAGTTAATAGTGTTGGAAGCTCCTGATGTACACATGACCTAACTTCACTCTGAATGATGTTAGTCATAGTATCATTGATGGAGTCGAGGAAGGCATTGTTTTCTTTGTCACGTGCTTCCTTTTCGGCAATGAACTTCTTATGTTGCTCTTGAAGTTTTAGACGCCGGCGTATGTATCATCAAGTTTGGAATGCTCACATTTCTGTTCTTTGACGGCTTTTGTAGCAGGCTTAGTGATACATGATGTCAGAAGTGCAATCTGTTTTGCCTGATCTTCTAGTTGTTTTTGGAAGTGCTGAATGAATGGATCATTGACCGTGAGAAATGGATTGGAGGTGGATGGTACTTGTTTTACTGTTGTTGGTGGAGGTGTTACCATAGGTTTTAGAGGGGTGTGGATGATATAAGTTGTTGGGTGGTGGTTTCTATAGGTAGTTCAAGGATTGGTGGCGGTGTTGGTACAATCACTTGGGCAGTGGTTGGTACTGGTTGTGGGATGATCGGTGGCGGTGTTGGTGCAATAACTTGGGCGGTGGTTGGTATTGGTTGTTGGATGATCGGTGGCGGTGTTGGTGCAATCACTTTGGCGGTGGTTGGTACTTGTTGAAGGGTGGTAGTTAATATTGGTTGCACAGTTTCGATTATGGGTTCAACCAGGGAGACGGTTATCACGACAGTGGTGAATACTGGTGGTGGAGGAGGTGTTTGTTGTTGACTAGGAAACACCGTCAGATGAGCGTCTTATGCTTCTATCATTGCTGAAGGAGTAGGAAGTGGTTTGCTAAGGTTAACGTCCTTGTACAGGAATGTTTCCATATCTTCTCCTCCACCTCCTAAAGATTGGTCTTCATAATCATAGTTGATATAATCATCTACGATATCATCATCTTGGTTTGTTTGGTCTGTGGTTCTTGCCTCTAGTCTGAAATCTTGTTCTCCTTCATCAGTTGAGTTTTCTGGATCTCCAAAAGCTTCCAGGTCTAATTCTGCCGGAGTTTTTGATCCAGAATCATCTACTAATTTTTCCTTTTCCCTTTTTCTTTTCAGATGGATCTTCGTTTGATCTTTTAATCTGTGCTTCAATATCCTTAAGCATTTGTTTGTAAGGTTCAATGTCCTTGATCCCTTCATTGATCATTGCATCGGGCACTATAGCTGGACAAAGTGAGTACTTAGTAGAATAATTGTCTTCACCCATATGATCCAACACGTTGTCTTGGTCTGATGTATGGTAGAAGAAATTCCCACGCTTATCAATAGATGGGAAACTCTTCATAAAATGGTCGATGATAGTTTTGTAAACCGTGTAAATGGAAGATTCATCGACTTTTTCTTGGTGCCGATGAACTGGTAGCAGAATTCTTCCCAAAGTAGTAGAGCGTAATTGATGAGACTACTTTTATACATAGTCTCATCATCCAAAACGGGCTTAAAATGCATTAAATATCATCAAAAAGGCCAAATATATGCTTGTGTTTGTTACATGTGTATTTTAGGTACGGATACTGAGAAAATGACAATAGATCACAAGAAACAAGCAAAAACGAGCACGGGAAACGAAGCCGCACAATGAACCAAGCCCTAATGGTGATTTCCAAGAATAACCCTTGAAGAATGAAGATTGTAAAAGAAGGGTCCTCCAATATTGAAGAATTGACACTTTAAACCCTTCTTATTCATAATTACAAGATTGGTCCCTAAAGTTTGTCAAATTTGCAAAAAGGACCCTCCACTTTGAAGAATTGGCAAGAATGGTCACTCATAAATGAAGACTTGTCATAACTAGTCCTCCAAAAAGTCAATAATACAAGTCAATACCATAATGTTTGAAGAAAATGCCAAAACAGCCCTTCATGAATCATGAATTGGCAAGAAATACCCCTGAAAATACTTTGGAAAAGTATTTGGGGCAAAAGTGTGAAAATCAAAACTTGGTTATAAAGGAAATTCGGATTTTGGCATGTTTGAACTAAAATGACAAGAGAAAGAGAGAAGAAGGACTAAAATTGGCAGACAAGGAAGTTAGCTTAACCAACCAAAGAGTGCCATGTGTCCCACTCACTTATTCAGCCAATGAGAACCCACCAAATTGCCACCTCAAATCCCACTCAATACCGGTTTTAAGTACTTAATTTATTAAGTTAAAAATGGGCGCTTAACACATTTTTTAAACACTAATCTGGATCAAACACACCAACTATTCACCTATGAACACAATTGGGGTTTTGTTAATTACTTGTACCTAAACCCTATAAACCTCCAGAATTTTAATTAACCTATCCCTATACACAAGCCACACCTTAAAATCCTTGCCACATCACCCCACAACTCACATGTATCACCCTGCTATGAAACTTTTGGGAAGAAGCCAAAACAGTGACAGCCATCTAACGCCCCACATCATGCTTTGTTTCTAAGCTTCATTGTGAGCCTTTGATGCAATTCCTACCTTTACAACTCACACAAACGGCCAAGATAACTCACTGTTCAAGCAGATTTTCAAAAGTTCAAGGGGAATTTCAGGAACTTCAAGACTTAGGGTTTACGTTTTTATGCTTTGTAGTTCATTCTTGTAGCCAATATAAGGCATAGGACCTGCTTCTTTTACATTTTCTCTTGGTTTTTCCTTTATCACAAATATGTAAAGCTTTTTTCATTTTTGAATGAAAAGTGTTTGATATTGCTGATGAAATCCAAGTGCCAACTTTAATCTTTGTTTTTTATTGATATATGTTTGTTCTTATTGAATCTTAACCCGTTTTTAAAGCTTGTGAAAGAAATTGCCAAGTTTTCTCAAAACTTGATATTTTGCTTAATTCTTGGTTCAAACCCTTAGAATTGTTAGATTTCAAGTGATTATAGCACCCCGATAAGGAGCTTATCAAGGTATTGTAAGCTTCTGGTTTGGGGATAATCAAGGAGTGGGAACAAGTTTGCATTAATCAAGCTTTTTACTTTTCTATTTTTCATATTTTGTGTTCTAACCTTATTGAATCTTAACAGCCTTGTTGTGGAATCTTGTGCCTTGTTTTGCTAGGCACATCAGCTCAAAAATTCGTGAGTGTGGATGTACATTCATGACGTTTGACTCCTTGAACCAAAAATCTGTCAAAATACTTGATTATTGTGATTTTGTGTTCTGCTGTTGTTCTTGTTGATTTTGTGCTTATAATTGCTTGATACTGCATAATATAGTTGTTATTATGTTAGATTGGGCTTGGGTAACATTGAATCACACTTATACTTTGTTAAATCTTGGATTGAAAAAGTTAAGGGGTGTTTAGGTTAACCTGTTTAAGATCACAAAGTGTTTTTGAGTTATTGTTTGTTGGTTATTTGTGTTGATATCTGATATATGCTTGGTTGAGTACTAATTGCTGCAAGTTATTGGCTTTTAAACATCAAAACCTTGATTGTTCTATAAAAATTGGTAATCTGCTTATTTTGACCTATGATTTTGGAAACACTTAGTTTGTATGCATGCTTAGGGATAACAAGTTATTAAACATACTTTTTATAACCTGTTAAGAAGATTTGAGTGTTTGAAATTGGATTTGTGGTCAAGTATATCAGCAAAGTATCAAACTACATGTTCTTTGTTCATCAGCAACATTTTTGAGCTTGAATCTTGATCTAGACATTGAACCATTGCATGAAACTTGTTGATTTATGTTCATTTGAATTATTTATAGCTTGTGTATGCATTTGGTGAAGTTTGGCTGGCTTAATCTTGCTAAAAGTGCTTATTTGGTGAAAACTGCTTATTGTTCATATCTGGGCAAAGTCTGGTGATGTTTTGATTTAATGTACTAATTGGCTAGGTGTGATTGTGATATCTTTGTTGTTTTTAAATCATTGTGATCCACTGATTACAAGGGTGCCTTGTTTGTAACTTGAATCCAACAAAAAGTCACTAAAGACAAAAAGTCAAATTGGTCAAGCAGTGGGAACTCCTTTCCCCTGCTACTAGCCACTTCTAGAGTAATTTATGAAACAGCTTATTCATAAGCCATTTTGGCTTATCCAGACTTGCAACAACTTATTTTTTGTGATAGATCTTCCTTATTTGACCCATTGATATGATCTGGAGCTTATTAGTGTTGGAAATACTTTTTTACGTATTTAGAAAGGATCGGTCACTCCAAAGATAGATTCAAGTATTGGGCTCGTGATCCAATATGTAATCATATAGCCCACCAAATCCCATGAAGGTCTACGCGATCATTGGCCTATTTTACATGATGGATTTGATTGATAAAGAGGGTTGATTGATTGATAAATATAAAGAAGATGAAGGAGGGAGATGAGGGAGTAGAGAGAGAAAGGAGAGAAAAGAAGAAAAGTAGAGAGAGAAAGTAAAGATGAATGATTAATGTGAAAATGAACAACCCCCCCTAACATGCTAGGAGGGGATGTATATAGCCCACCCTACATGTGGGCTATATGGACTATACATATACTAAGTGGATCACGAGCCCATTACATGATTATCGTTGGAGCGACCGATCCTTCATAAATACGTAAAACGTATTTCCAACAATCTCCCCCTAAGGGAGGTCGCTCCAAGAGACAAAGTTCTAAATAGTCTATATCTCGTGATCTATGCTAACTAAGATGTGACCGAGACTTTATTGGGAAAAACGTATTTCCAACAATCTCCCCCTAAGGGAGGTCACATCTTTTTACAAAATCTTAAACCTAGCATCTATGCTTGAGTCTTCGATCTTGTTCTTATCAAGAGAATGCAGCATATCCATCAAGCTACTCTGATCACATGAGTGTTCCTTCTAGTGCTTACGCAGTTCAACAAGACCAATCACTGTATTGTGATGATGATGAAGTCCCCATTCCTGAATTCAAACAAGGAACTGATCCAGTTGAAGTGTTAGCCACTATGTCTGCTTACCTCACAAGGACTTTAACAACCGAGGATTTAGAGGAACAGCTCCTACCAACAATCAGCTGAGGAATTTATCCAATTCTCGCCAACAAGCTACTATTAAGAATGGCAGGGTAATGGTTCAACCTATTCAACCTTATCAGGGGAGACCTACTACATCAACCACCAATGCACGCACAGTCAATCCTGCTCCAATGGTCAACACTCCTCCACGGGCTAATTCCACAGGCAAGTTGAGAATGATTACATGCTACAACTGCAAGGAAGAAGGTCACATGTCCAGGGATTGCAAGAAACCCAAGAGGAGAAGGGATGATCAATGGTTTGCAGAGAAGATTTATCTGGTGAATGCTCAGGCACAAGGAAGGGAACTTGATGAAGAGGAGCTTGCATTTCTTGCTGATCCAGGGATTGCTGAACAAGACGTTGTCACTACACAGAATGCAGCATACCAAGTAGATGATCTTGATGCTTATGATTCAGACTGCGATGAACTTCAATCTGCACAGACAGCTCTTATGGCAACTATCTCTAGCCTAGGGCCAGAAAAGATATCTGAGGTACTTATTAATACCACTGATAATACCACTGATGCTATTATTCAACCACATCAAGTTGTGCAAGAGCGTGCTGATTCGAATGAATCTTCGGTGGTGAGTCTTTCAAATGAGGAGACAATCAATGATAGTAATATCAATGTGAGTCCCCAGACTTTGAGCGAATCACAACCGGGAGCCATTTCGCATACGCATACTCCTGCTCAACAAGATTTGGTCATGGTTCCTGCTACATTACATAGCCAAATGAATGCTGCACTCTTAGAAACCATAGCTAAGAATAAGAATTTGTCTGATGAGCTTGCCTTATGCAACGAGAAAGTTCAAACTTTGGAATTAGTGCCTTCGTCTAGTGTTCTAACAAATCCCGAGTATGATCATTTTCGGAACAAACAAATGGGTCATTTGCAAGAAATTGAAACCTTAAGAGTAGATCTTTCTAATGAACTTAAAGAAAAAGAGTTAGTAGTCACTAATTTTCAAAAACTTCAAACGCATTTTGAATTACTCGAGTCTAAGAAGAATGAAATGGAAATTAATGCGGCTAATAAGATTAGAAGTCTAGACTATTTGCTTTTAAGACAATACGCTGCCTCTCAACTAGTGCACTTATTTGATGCTTCGTTTAGAGAATTTAACTTATCACGTCAAAAAGGCCTTCCCCCTAACCCACGGTATGCAAAACAAGCTTTTAACCATAGTCCAAGACTTTATAATGCAACCCAATTAGGATTGGTCTTAGACCCGATTGTTATTTTCGATGATCGCACCAATAAGGATCTAGTTGATGAGAATCGGTCATATAATTTTGCAAAATATCCCGATTGTGATTATTTTAAAATGAATCAGGAGCTTGCTAAAACGGATTTTAGAATTCGCTTCCATATGGACAAAGATCTCATTACAGCACCAACCTACATGTTAAATGAAGAAAACCCTAGTACACTTCCTACACTTGTCAAAATGGAAGGACCTAAGGAAATTCCAAAGGATCTTCCACCTGTTAGCACTGTATGGTTAAACTTGAAAGAGATTAATCAATACTTTGTTAGTTTTGACAAGGTCATTTTGGAATGTACGACTTCAAATGGCTTAAACGCCGGAGAATGGGCTTTCGAACACATGAACGAGGTGTTTAAAAATGAGATCAATCCGTTTGTTGAAAGTCTAAAAAGAAGTTTTGCATCTCTTTCGGAAAATCTTGAATTTGAAATTGCAGAAGTTCAAAAAGTGTTTTATGAAATGGACACCGCTTACGAACTACAATTAATTGAAAAGGAAAAGATTTTATCCGAATATGACCGATTCTTGTCCCAAGTAATTTCGTGTGATGTGCTTACTACTGTGAATGTTAATTATTCGAATGAGCTTACATCCGCTATGATTAACTGTGATGCTGTGAATATATGTGATGATGTGTGTGATCTCTCTGTAAATGTTGCTGATACTGTACATGAGGTAGATAATCATTCTTGACACGAATCTAACGCTGAATTTTTAAAGCTACAAGATTCTTACAATTTACTTTCAAAACGCTTTAATCAACTTGAACAACATTGTATATCTTTAGAATTAAAACAACAAACTCAAAATGAGGATCTTTTGATAACAAACGGTTGTGAAAACGGTGTTGAGACGAGTGACAAGATGATTGCAATAGTTAAGGCATTAGAGGAAGAGATTATGAGATTGAAGAGAGATGTGTCATCAAATGAAACACTAAAATTGGAACTAGAGGATGTAGAGTCTAAAAACCAGGACTTAGAAATTAGACTTTCGTCTATTCTAGGGGAGATGGACGGTGCAAGACAGGGAATGTCCAAACTTTATGGTTCACTAGAAGAACGCTTCGCTTTTAATGCGGCACAGCAACAATCTTATGTTGAACAATTGAACCAAAAATGTGAGGAAATCTTTGACTTAAACATCCTGCTCATTGACAAAAACATGGTTTTGGCCGAGTTAAAGGAGACACTTCTTCTCACCCGACAAGAAGCTGTTAATAACTTAGCTACTAACTCTGCACCATCCTCTAGTGCTCTAACAACCAAGTCAGTAGTGATTTATAAGAACCCGCTCCATAAGAGAAACCCGGTTACCTACAATGATTATATGAGGAATGCCATTAAGCATGTAGATCTTGTTAGGGACATTTTAGACGATCTTTATGCCTTAGATCCCTCAAGTAGCTACTATTACTCAGCTCATGAATATATTAAGCGAGTTCAATATTGCTTAGCATATTTGCAATACATAGGTAAATCAGGTTCTTCACTACTCACTAATAGACCCATTGTTGTAACTCCATTCAATAAGACCCCAGGAGCAAAACCGTCATTGGCACCATCAAGTAAGGCACCTTTAAAATCTGTTGCTAATGTTCCCACTTTGCCTTCTACAGGAGTAAAAGAGTCTACTAAGGCTAAAGGATCGCCACACAAGAAAGATAAGATCAAGCCTTCCACTAGTAGTACCAACAAGAAGAAAGTAGAAGCTCACCATAGGAATGTTAGTTCAGATTTAAATAAAAAGAATCATGTTAAGACTAAAAGCTCTGCGCCTGTGCAGAAGCCTAAACCATTTGTGAATTCTGATTTGAAATGTTGGAATTGTAATGAATGTATGTTTTCCCAACGTCATGATTTGTGTCTTATTGATCATGTGAATGAAACGAATGCTATTAGGAATGATCTTGAATGGAAGCCAACTGGTAGAACTCGTGCCCAAGTTGGCTGGCAATGGCGTCCCACTGGTAGGACCTTTACATTAGATGGAAAAATGTGCCCTTTAACTAGGAATGCATCCATTGAGGTTAGGTCTGAGCGTCCTTTAGTTAGGCACACTAGCACTAAAGTATGGAAACAGCGCCCTTTAATTAGGTCAGCCCCCACTATAGTGCCTATCAGTGAAGAAATACCTCAGGATTTAAGCCAACTAGAATCTACACCACCAACTAGGAAGAAGAAGGCTAGGAAATCTAAGAAACCTAAAGTTAGCAAATCTAAGATTATTAAATCTGTACCTGCTAATAACAATGAACATTCAGATTCCGATACCTCCACATTGTCCTCGTCTGGTGATATTTTCAGGTGGTCCAAATCATGCTCTGGTATTTGGACTCCGGTTGTTCAAATCATATGACCGGAGATCGCTCGATGCTCCGAAATTTCGTCAGCAAGTTTCTTGGAGCGGTTAAATTCGGTAATGATCATATTGCAAAGATAATGGGTTATGGTGAATATCAGATTGGAAACGTTACGATTTCAAGGGTATACTATGTAGAAGGTCTTGGTCATAATTTATTCTCGGTAGGACAGTTTTGTGATTCCAACCTAGAGGTTGCTTTTCGACAACATACTTGTTTCATCCGCAACTTGGAAGGAAAAGACTTGTTGAAGGGATATCGTGGTGCAAATCTTTATACGTTGTCCCTACAAGACATGATGGCCGCCTCTCCAGTATGTCTTCTCTCTAAAGCATCTAAGACCAAGTCATGGTTATGGCATCGTAGATTATCTCATCTCAACTTTGATGCTATTAATCATCTGGCTAAAAACGAATTAGTTCGTGGTCTTCCAAAGCTCAAATTTCACAAGGACCATTTATGTTCTGCGTGTTCAAGGGGGAAAAGTACCAAGAAATCATACAAGCCCAAAGCTGAAGACACCAATCAAGAAAAACTTCATCTTTTGCATATGGATCTTTGTGGGCCAATGAGAACTGAAAGTGTGACCGGTAAGAAATTCGTTCTTGTTATTGTGGATGATTTCTCCAGGTTTACATGGGTTAGATTTCTACGTACAAAGGATGAAGCACCAAAGGCTATCATCACTTTTCTGAAATTCATTCAGGTAGGTTTAAATACTACTGTCTGTCGTATTCGTACAGACAATGGAACAGAGTTCGTCAACCAGACTCTTCGTGATTACTATGAAGAAGTTGGTATCTCACATGAAACATCCGCTGCACGTACTCCACAACAAAACGGTGTCATTGAAAGACGGAACCGTACGCTTATGGAAGCTGCTAGGACTATGCTGATTTATGCGAACGCTCCATTGTTCTTGTGGGCAGAAGCTATATCTACTGCATGTTTCACCCAAAACCGTTCTATCATTCGGAAACGCCATGGGAAAACACCTTACGAGCTTCTACATGACCGTAAACCCGATGTTTCATTTTTTCATGTGTTTGGGGCTCTTTGTTATCCAAACATTAATAGTGAGAACTTGGGCAAGCTTCAACCGAAAGCCGATATAGGTATTTTCATTTGTTACTCACCCTCCAAGAAAGCATACCGAATTTACAACCGTCGTCTTGGTAAGATAGTAGAAACTATGGACGCAGATTTCGATGAGCTGACAGCGATGGCTTCTGAGCAACACAGCTCTGAACCCGCGCTTCATGAGATGGGAACCGGTGCTATTAGTTCCGGATTAGTTCCCAATAATCCTACTTCTACATCATTTTTACCACCTACAAGGCCCGAGTGGGATAAACTGTTTCAACCGTTGTTTGATGAATTCTTTGATCCCCCAAATGATGAAGTTCCAGCACCTGTAGTGATAGCTCCAATCCTTGAAGTTGTTGCTCAAGCTAATGAAGCTTTATCTAATGCATCTTCAATTAACATTGAACCGGATGCACCTTTACCAAGTGATTCTCAAACTACACCTGAATCATCACCCTTACTTGTGCCTAATGATGTTGAAGAGGATTCTATTGATCACAATTTGGAATATGCTCACCTACAAGAGCTTCCTTTCTTTGGTGTACTGATACCTGAAAACCCTTCAGCCGCGTCTACCTCAGAAGAAGCTCCTTCTATTGTTCACTCCAGACCACCTAGGATTGAAAAACATAGCACCAAATGGACAAAAGATCACCCAATTAGGAATGTCATTGGAGATCTAGATCGACCAGTCTCTACACGCCATCAATTACAAGAGAGTGCACTCTATTTCTACTTTGATGCATTTCTCTCCGAAGTTGAACCTAAAAATTGGCAACAGGCTATGACTCAATCATCTTGGATTGAAGCCATGCAGGAGGAACTAAATGAATTCCAAAGACTTGAAGTATGGGAATTAGTTCCTCTCCCTGACAAGGTTAACATCCTTACTTTGTTATGGGTTTATAAGGTTAAACTCGATGAGATGGGTGCAGTATTGAAGAACAAGGCTAGATTGGTTGCTAGAGGATATAAACAAGCCTTGGGTATAGTCTTTGAAGAATCTTTTGCTCCTGTTGCAAGATTGGAGGCTATTAGACTATTCCTTGTGTATGTTGCTCATATGAACATGATCGTCTATCAAATGGATGTGAAGACGGCATTTTTGAATGGTGAACTAAGGGAAGAAGTCTATGTTAGTCAGCCGGATGGGTTCGTTAGCACGGAGTTTCCTAATCATGTGTACAAGCTTAAGAAGGCTCTCTATGGGTTGAAACAAGCTCCACGTGCTTGGTATGATCTCCTTTCAACATATCTCATTTCGGAAGGCTTCTCCAAAGGCAAGGTGGACCCCACTCTATTCACTCTCAAGGAGGACAACGACATGGTTCTGGTACAAATTTATGTTGATGATATAATATTTGCTGCCTCTAACATAGAATTGTCAAAACGCTTTGAGAAGATAATGTCCACACGCTTTAAGATGTCAATGATGGGAAAAATTTCATTTTTCTTAGGATTACAGATTTCTTAGAATCCTAGAGGCATCTTTATTAATCAATCCAAATATGCTGTAGAATCTTTAAAGAAATATAACTTTGAAAATTGTGACCCCGTGGACACTCCAATGGTAGAGAAATCCAAGTTAGATGAAGATAGGAATGGGACTATTGTCGATCCAAAACTTTACCATGGGATGATCGGCACCCTTCTCTATCTGACTGCTAGCAGGCCTGATTTGCAATTGCCGTATGCATGTGTGCCCGGTATCAGGCTCGGCCTACCGAAAAGCACCTACATGTTGTTAAAAGGATCTTTCGGTATCTCAAAGGAACACTTCATCGTGGTATATGGTATCCGAAAGATTCCTCCATTGCTTTAATATCATGCGTAGATGCCGATCATGCTGGGTGTCAAGACACGAGGCGTAGCACTTCTGGATCTGTGCAACTCCTTGGAGACAGATTGATCAGTTGGTCTTCAAAAAGGCAGAAAAGCGCTGCAATTTCTAGCACGGAGGCTGAATACATCGCCATGTCCGGTTATTGTGCTCAAGTCCTTTGGATGAGATCACAATTAACTGACTACGGTTTGGGATTCAACAAAATCCCGATGTATTGTGACAACAAGAGCGCCATTGCCCTTTGCTGCAACTATGTTCAACACTCCCGGGCCAAGCACATAGACATTCGCTACTATTTCATAATAGAGTAGGTGGAGAACAGAGTGATCGAGCTGTATTTTGTCACTACTGAGTATCAGCTGGCAGATATGTTCACCAAAGCCTTAGATCGAGGACGAATCGAGTTTTTGATCGACAAGCTTGGCATGAAATCATTCACTCCAGCGACTCTCAAAGAATTGGCAGAAGAATCAGCTGAATAGTGATGGTAAACTATTCAGGCGTATCCTTTGTTCGTGATCATGTATATTATCGTATATATATAAACCACAAAAAGAAAAATACAAAAATATAAAACCAAGAAAAGCCATAAAAAATATAAAACCTAGAAAAACCATAAAAAATATAAAATCAAGAAAAACAAAAAATATTTTTTGTTTTTTAAATCGGGCATGTCTTTTAGTACGGTAATATTTACGGCTTTAGAAATGTCGATCAAAATTGACACGGCGCCATAAATAGAGTCCGTATAAAAGTTGTACATTTTTAAAACATGCCCATTATGGCTTGTAGTTATTTCAGACTGCAACCCGGTTTTCATATTAAAGTCACGTATTTCCTTGGAAAACGTTGGCTCACAACGGGAATTAATTTTCTCGGGCATGATTTACAAGCCAAATCATGCAAAGGGATCAAGTTTACTTTACAACTTGGTCTAACACGAGTTAGTGTACGTCTCAGTGCATTAATTTGTCTAAATAAGAGAAATCTTATTGCCACCACGAATCAATCTTTTCCAAGATACTAATTGGAAATGCTTTCATCAATATTTGACTCTTTAAACAATTACTACAGCTCTTTAAATAGAAAACGGGTCATCGTTTAAGGGGGAGAAAATATTAAATCATCTTCGTCATCAAAACAATTTTCAGGACTTCCGGATGAACAAGGCTAGCAAACTTCCGAATGAAGTTCTGAACGAACTTCCGAATGAAGGAGTTCCGGATGAACTTCCGACTGAAGGAGTTCCGGACGAACTTCCGAATGAAGGAGTTCCGGATGAACTTCCGAATGAAGGAGTTCCGGACGAACTTCCGAATGAAGGAATTCCGAATGAACTTCCAAATGAAGAGTTTTGAATGAACTTCCGGATGAAGAGTTCCGAATGAACTTCCGAATGAAGAGTCCCGAATGAACTTCCGAATGAAGGAGTTCCGAACGAACTTCCGAATGAAGAGTTCCGAATGAACTTCCGAGTGAAGAGTTCCGAACGGACTTCCGAATGAAGAGTTCCGAATGAAGAAGTTCCGGATGAAGAGTTCCGAATGAAGAAGTTCCGGATGAAGAGTTCCGAATGAAGAAGTTCCGGATGAAGAGTTCCGAGTGAAGAGTTCAAGAAGATTGATCAAAAGCTCCGGAAACGTAGATTGATGAGGAGCTTAGAAAGATTCGTTGGTGGTAGACCATATGGAGTGCACCACAAGTTACTGCAACGATCCATCTAATGGGTCGTACATTTCAGGTCCACTTTATATTGGTTTTTAATTGTGAATATGTAAATTTGTGAATATTGTGCTTTTATGGCTTGATGTAGTGTTAAGGTATGATAATTTTTTCAAGAATTTCTCACGAGATTCTAAATCTTTTAAAATATATCATACTAAAGCACTACAACTATCCCTTATTAATTTAAGGGGGAGCATTAACATGTTCTATGGCCAAACATCGATTTCATTTTTACCCAAAGACCGGTTAATCCATTCAATATCCCAAATATTAATGGTTAACATTTTGGATAAGGGGAGAAAATGGGATTAAGGAGACTTAAATGATACTTGGCTAAAAGATGAAAAACACTTAACGATAATCCAACTTAATATGTGTAAAGCACGTGTTAAGGGGGAGCGTTTTTGATGAACAAAATACCCAAGGTACAAAACTTTTGATTTCAATATCACAAGTACCTTAGGTGATTTTTAAGGATTTTTCATGGTGGATATACCTTCCCAAAACACGCTTAATTCACGACGAATGTGGTGACAAAAGGGTGGTAGGAATAGGTTTAGTCCAATGATTCATCAGAGCCGATGAAATCTTCCCAAGGACAATTCCCTAGATAGAATTAGAAGTCCTAGGAAAGTTGGAGAAAGATTGTGAACGTAGCTGAATGCCGACCAAGTACTTAAGCTAGCACTGGAACAATCACAACAAGGTGCTAGTTATGACGTATTGGTAAGCATTGAAGGGGTTGAAGAATGAAAAAGAATTGTAAAGATAAAGGGTGTAAAGAAAGAAGCCCTCCTTACAACTTTAGGCAGATACCGGGTCAATACATATGCTATTGAGATCATTTTTGTTAATGATTCTCGATATTGAAGAAAGACATCATGGACCCAGTGATGCAATGCACAACCCTTCCCAGCTATCTCAAATATCTCTCAAAAGGTATTTGTTTTAATCACACGGAGATCAACACGTTATCTATTGGTTTATTCACTCCGAATAGACTGATATTGAAAAGGTGGCACTCCTCTCCAGCCATCGCTCACTAAATCAAAACGCACTATCGAGTCTAGAGCCAAGAGATCATCAAAAGTCTCATTAGGACACTTTCCATTTATTCCTTGCTTTCTCACACACTGTGAAAAGTAAGAGATTTTTATGAGTCCTACGCAGTATTCTTGTAATATTGCCAGAACATCCGAGTAATACGCAAGTACTACAATGAAGATGGAAATCCTCCTTGAGCCAACATCAAACAAGCTCATGGTAGGTTACACGTGCGGTTCTTTTAGAACCAATCTTGTGAAAAACTGGAAAGAAACAGTGGTTTAATTCTTAATTGAACTTAAACTCGTTCCAGGCCTCTACGCATTATCATATGATCTTGCCAGAACACTCAGAGTGACTCTTCATTGATCACAGTGACGAGTGGAAATCCTTCTTGTGTTAACATCAAACAGCACTTGGTAGGTGACGTGCAAGATTTTTTATGAATTGAGCTCGTGATAACTGGAAAGCAACGATGGTGAAAATCTTAATTGAAATTCACTTGTTCCAGGTTTCATGAATGACGGCTTTAAATCACAAGGATAATTTATCCAAGTGATTCACTCTTTATGCTCGTAGTCAGCTTTGGACGGTCGAATAAAGAGAACTGGTTTACCCGCGAAATCCTGTCAGGAAGTTACTTAATTGAAACTATCTGTCACGGGTACGATATCTAATATCGTCCAACGGTCTTCACCGACCGGAGGTAAAATGCTACCGAATTAGAATAAAATGTCAAAGCCATTTTATTCGTGTCGTTGCTGTGTACCTATTAAAGACGGTGGCGTTGATGTGTACCTGTTGAAGACGGTGGCGTTGCTGTGTACCAGTTGAAGACGGTGGTGTTGCGGTGTACCTGTTGAAGTCGTTCCCACATGCTTATGTTTTTCTGCATCAAAGTTCAGCAAAATTCAAGAAAGTGCAAAATGAAGTCTTCCGCTGTACCAAACTCTGAAGCTTTCGAGAATTCAACAAAAAGACATAAGTGTGTGGAACATGGAGTCACGAGGAGGCAAGATTCACAAGAAGGCAAAGATCGCACGTGAAAGGCCAAAAGAACAATGCTCTCAAGCCAAAGCCTAAAAGATCAAATCAAAATATTCACAACAAAAAAGAAAGAAGAAAAGACTACGAGCTGAAGAACAAAGACTTAGTATAGTATGCTAGGTTTAGAACTTTGTAAACGTGGAGTGACCTCCCTTTTGATATGGCGAATTGAACGAATCCATTGAATACCAACGAAACGATCCGTAAATAAATCTGAAAAGTCCTCGATTGATGATAAAAACCTTCTTCACGTACAAATAAGAATATCCGATTAAGAAAATCCGTAGCCACGAAAAATAAAGCCCATAAGAATATCCGATTAAGAATATCCGATTAAGATGGATCTTCTTAAAGAACACTAATATAATCAAAAACTAAAAAACAACACAAATCATTACCTTAAATCACCCCATAGCTCTTGATACCAAATGTAGAATCTTGATAACCTATGAATCTATGAAGTGGGTTGAAGATTCCTAGAGAGAGAAACTAGAGAGAGAAAGTGAGAGAGAAACTATGTGTATTTCTATTAAAATGAAAATGTGGAATGTCAACAACCCCCCCTAACATGCTAGGAGGGGATGTATATAGCCCACCCTACATGTGGGATATATGGACTATACATATACTAAGTGGATCACGAGCCCATTACATGATTATCGTTGGAGCGACCGATCCTTCATAAATACGTAAAACGTATTTCCAACATCCCACATGTAGGGTGGCTATATAAACCCCCTCCTAGCATGTTAGGAGGGGTTGAACACTTTGTTATTTCATCCACTTTCCATCTTTCCTCCATTTTCTCTCCTTTCTCTCTCTCTACCTTTCTCTCTCGTTCTTCCTATTTCCATCCTTCAATAGATAAATCATAACATTACTAAATCCTAAGAAAACGTAGACCTGCAATTGGTATCAAGACCTTTGGTTGATTCTTCGGATTTACGTGTTTTTATCTATTGATTTGGTGGTAAAAAAAATTTTATTTTTTCTTTCTCTCTTTCTTTTAGTGTACGTATCTTATATAAGTTTGGGGTTTGGCTTTTGAATATTGTCTACACAATATAAATTGATAATTGTTTCTCTTCTCAATTTTTTTGTCACAATTATTGATCTCGTCTTTTATTTCTATATATCTCAAACTGTTATAATATTTTCTAATCAATTTTTATCTTTATCAACCCTTTGTCAACTTTTGTCTATCTATTTTCTATCAACTTTTGAGTATACGCATTTAATAACTGGCTTTTACCTAGTAAGAAATTATGTTCGTTAAAGTGTGTCTAATCGAATTGATCTAGGCCCTATGTGTGATTCAGTTGATTTTGGTGAAACAAATATTTTTGGTTGGTTTTAAATTTAAATGTGCAAGACTTAAAAGTAAATGTCGTTAAGTAAAGGGCAAGTATTTAAAGAAAGTGAAAAATAAATCTAAGTCTAATTAAAAATTAAATGTGCGATATTTAAAACGTGACGGGAAATAAATCAGTTAAATGACTAAAAATAAAAGCGTGACGGAAATTAAAATTAGACAAGTATTAAAAACGTAAACTAAAAATTAAATAAGACAAAACAAGAAAGTATACCCACATCGGAATATATTCCGATCAACCTTACCATCGGAATGAACACACCCCTTATCGGAATATTGATTGAAACCACAGATCGGAATATGTCACCTTTTCAGATCTGAATAACCAAACACCCCAGATCGGAATGATGTTCCGATCGCAAAGTTCAGATCGTAATACCAAGATGTAACCTGTCGGAATGTACCTATCGGAATGTGGCTAAAGAAAATTGGGCAGCACTTCGTTTAAGTGAAACCTTAAGAGCCGTCGCAATCCCGATCGCAATGTGCGATCGGAACCTTGATCGGAATAAGGGGTAATTCACTCTATCGCAATCCCGGATCGGAATGCAAAACCCTAGGCCAATACTGTCACTATCGGAATGTGGTTAGCAAGCCGTCGCAATCAAAAACCCTTCTTTTCCGATGGAGTGCAAATTCGTAATAAGCACAAGTACTAAATAAGCTACTTCAAATAAGCCGTGACCAAAAACTTTAATAAGATGAAATCAAAACGAAACAATAAGCTAAAAAAAATAAAATCTTTCAAACTTTAAAAGACGAAACTTAAATGAAATCAAACTTAAAAATCAAAACTTTAAAGAAAACTTCCAAAACACTAAAACAAAATACCAAATAAGCACACAAGGTTGTCAATATCGTGGCTTATTTCGTATGAGGGATTTAAAAGGACGAGACTTTAATTAAAATAAGCAAATGGATTAAGCAAAGACTTGCTTAATCCTAACTTGTAACCGAATCAAAAAGTAAGAAAAGTAGAATGAGATTGACAAAAGTAAACTTGATCAAAGATAAATAAAGATTAAAGCAAGAAAATTAAAGGACACTTACTTGGAATTAAAAGATAATTAAGGTGCAAAACATGTATTTAAATGACATGATAAGTAAATGACAAGATAAGTAAATGGTGGAAGACTAATTGTCACCTTAGCCAACAAAAATGAAATGATAAACATCCTAATCTATTTATAGGGGAGGATTAAGGAAGCTTCCTCCCCTCCTTCTTTTCTTGTTAATTGCAAGATTAAGTCCCTTTCTTGTTAATTCTTCATTAATTGCGTCATTAGTCCTTTTCTTATAATCTTCTTTAAACTTGGACTTAAAGAGCTTTTGGCTTCGGGATTTCTTCGAACTCGTCTTTAAATTCTTCAATAAAATAGACTTGAATTCTTCGGCTTTTGATAAACTTCCGTCTTTTGACTTTTTCTTCGATAAATCTTCAGAATTGGTCGTGGACTTCCGTTCTTTTTGCACTCTTGACTTCTTGACTTCGTCTTTCATCCTTTTCTTCAATAAAAGTCCGTAAATGCCCGTGAATGTCCGTGTTTTCTCCACTTTTCACCTTTTCGTCCTAAATCACAACAAAAACACAAACCACGCATAATTCCGACATAAAAGACATAAAATACATGTTTTGGTCCGGCTATTATTGTAATTAAGTGGTAGAAAAGATGGGTGTTTACACACCTATCAAATCCCCTACACTTGACCATTGCAATGTCCTCATGCAATGCATTAGTTACAAAGCAAGATTACACTTTTCATCATAGTTAATCCACGTTGGCCTTTATTAAAGAGGTAGAAAATTAAAGACATACAAAATAAAGAAATCAAAAAGCATACCTTGGGTTTTGAAAATGTCATGAATAATCATCATTCTCAAGTTTTCACTTTCTCCAAACCAAGCTTAAAAACGAGATCATTGTTATTATAAGTTAGTAAACTAACACGAACTCATGTGGGCCAATTATTCACTTAGACTCCCTTATTCCTAGGGGTATCTATTATATTTTATTGTTTGTCTTAAATGATCACGAGGATGCATTGTTTGACTTATTTCGATAGTTATTTAGTCTGAAAATAAAGTGCACGATTTAATCAATAGTTAGCTAAAGGACCAAATCTTTTAAAACTGCTTCTCGGGACCTCATAAAGTTCTTATCTTGGCATAACTCGTTTCGCGATTTGAGACCTTTCTCGGACCGATATTTGGCAGCGACTTCATACTTCAAATCTTGAGAGACGTTCATGAAATAATGGTCTTCTCTTCATAATAGGAATTCTTCACTTTGAAGTTTTGAGAGATTCATACTTGGACCACGACTTCTTCATTTTTCTCCAATCTTTATTTTTGGACTTTGATATACAACGATCCGCCTCCTTTTATGACTTGGATCTATTTATCCTCATACCTTGTTAGGATCTTTTCGGATACACTTCTCCATGACTTTTGGGGAGTTTTGCTTTACGTCGTGTGTCTCGATCCTTCATATTGATTTTCGATAAATGATTCTTCACATCACTTTGGATCTTTAGCAACAAACATAGCCCTCATGCCTTGTTAGGGCCTTTTCGGACTCGTCAATCTTCGCGTCCCGCTTCAATAAGTTATGCCTTGGCTATGAACTCTAATCCATATCGAGCAACTTTTAAACGATCTGGGGCTAGAAGCTAAGTAACTTTTCAAATCGTACAACCTTATTTATTAGCAGATAAATTATTAGCAAGCGATGGGAGAATAGGCTTATAATTAACTCACATAAATTCACGAAAGAATACCGAACTTATAATTTGCTCTATCATCTCTCGTTCTCCACATTTTAAAATCTCAAGTAATGAGACTCGTGGATACTTAGCCTATTAAATCAAAGTTTTGGGTTTTTTGAGTCGCCTATAGGATCATGCAAATTCTTAGACTCTTTCAAGTTTAGAAATCGCATTTTAAAGTTCCCTTGATAAACGACTCTCTAGGATCAATTATAGGAACTTGCGAAAAGTTCTTGTTCTTAACCCGTGAGAGTTAAGACTTTCGCGTTTTATAGCTCCCTATATAAAAGCCTAGCAAAACTTGACTTAAACACGTTAAGGATACTAGCTAGAGTAAACTCGGATTGAGTCAAAAGATTCACAACGTTTGAAAATTAAAACCACTTATTCAAAGATTTATTCTAGCAAAGAAAGAAAATAACTATACAAAAGGGAAAAACTAATAGGCCAAAATAGATCAAAAATTTTGAAAAATGTCGAAAAATTGATTTTCCGGTTAAAATGAGGACAAATACAAGGAAAAGACCACTTAACTTCGATAGAAGTCCCCCCTACACTTAAGATAAACATTATCCTCAATGTTGAAGCATGTGGGAGTAAACTCCCCTACACTTAGGACATTGTGCACGTTGTTTAAATCTCGCTAAGGAAAAGACAACTAAAGAGATTCCTATTTTAATATTTGAGAAAATATAAAATAGTGAATCAAAAAGAGTTTAGGATAGAACCGGGATAATGGAACACGGAATCACGGGTCGTCAAGAATCATCAAGAGTGGATCATTGAAGCTCGAATCCCTGATTAAGAAATGAGGAGAGGAAATAACAAACCAAAGGGTCCCCCCTACACTTATGATAAAGAAAGCGGAAAGATAGATGCATGTGTTGCCTCCCAAGAAGCGCTTGGTTTTTGTTAACCGAGTCGTGAGCCTGACTCGACCTTGATCATCAACGGAAGAAGCATGAAACATATCCACCAGGATCAAAGACATAGTTTTCATCCATCAATAAGCAAGAGCTTAAGGCGAACAAGGCAAGCCAAAGAAGAAGTGGCAGGGTTCCCTTAAGCAGCGATGGAGCAGGGTGGAAGCAAGGGTGAAGTGCAAGCATGTCTTCAAAATGTCCAAAGATTTTTCCTTTTATTTCATCATGTGGATACTGGGATGGCTTAAAGACTTCAATACCGGGGTCGAACACCTTTTCCTTTAAGGGAAAATAGCACTCAGGCTCAGCCGAGTGTGAAGAAGATCCGCAAAGAAACACAACCTCGTCCTCAGAAAGGGGACAAAGAGGTGTCAAATCATAAGTGCAACGGATTTCGGTGTCGACCGGTTTCTTCTCCTTTGACAGAATGTGCTTCAAATCCAAAGTAAGACGATAATCTTCAAAGTCATAAGGAGGAGCATCACTCTCATGAGGGAAGTAAGTGTTGAGAAATTCAGAGAAATCTTCCTCAAATGAGTAATCGTCCAAAGTAGGATCGAGTGATGGCGGAGGATCTTCATCATGTGAAGAATCGCTCGAAAGAGTATCAGCCTCATCAAAATCATCATATGTGGGCATCTCGGGATACTCAGAAGTACAATCATCAAAATCATCCGAATCTGAGCTAGAATAATAATCATAATCATCATAAGCATCAAAGACCGGTGGAGAATCATAAATGGGAGAAGGTTCCAAAGTGGACCGAGAATCATCCACATCATCGTCAAAGAGTGGATTATCTATGGAAGAACCGAATAGAGCATTTTCATAGACGACAAAGTCATCGAGCACATTTATCATATTCACTGATTCTCGTCCAAAAGATTTGCCTGTAAGCTTCCCCATTTTAAAAACTTTTGAATCATCCCCGACTCGTAAGATTAACTCACCTTCGGCCACATCTACTAAAGCTCGTCCGGTTCTCAAGAATGGCCGACCAAGTATTAAAGGAATACGAGGGTCCATTTCATAATCAACAATGACAAAATCGACCGGGAAAGTAAATGTGCCAACTTTGATAAACACGTCTTCGGCTATACCAACGGGGTAAGCGAGAGTGCGGTTTGCAAGTTCGAGAGTCATCTTTGTTGGAATGAGGTCGGGCAATGATAGTGTTTTCCAAACACTCAGTGGCATAAGATTAATACTAGCCCCGAGATCAGCAAGGGCAGTAAATTCTTCAGTTTTGTTGAACACGCAGGGCAACACAAAACGACCGGGATCTCCAAGTTTTTCCGGAAGTTCTTTGAGAATAACTGCAGAGCAGTTTTCATTTAATCGTGTGTTGGCGAGTTCAATCAGCTTCTCTTTCTTGTTAAGCAATTCCTTAAATATTTTAACAAATTTGGGCATGTGGACAAGTGCTTCAACAAAGCTAATGTTGAAGTTCATTTGAGAAATCATCTTGATATAGCTAGTCACTTGAGCGTCCTCCTTGTTTAGCATTTTGTTCTTGCCCAAGCGAGAAGGATAAGGGATATTGGGTTTGGGTGGTGAGGGTGCAGGTGTAGTAGGTAACGGTTAAGATGTTGAAGGGTCATTCGTGGGAACTTCATCACGTCGAGGCGGAGACGGTAATGGTGCACTAATACTAGGTGTAGGAGGAGTAGGGATAAATGGTGGTGGAGGAGTTGTAGATGATGGTGGTGGGATTGTTGGTCCTACGATGGTGACTCCACTACGAGTAGTAATAGCACTCACATTGGCTCGCGGATTAGTGACGGTGTTTGAAGGTAGAGAACTTGAAGAAGAAGGTTGAGCGGCGGGTAAGAAACTAGCAAGCATATTCTTCAAATCATTGGTTTGATTGCTGAATGAGGATTGAATGTTATCTCGCAGCTCGGATCTAATCTCATTTCCTTGCTTTGTGATATCTCCTTTCAGATTGATAATTTGGCTCTGTAGATTCTTGATTTGCTCACCTTGAGTTCTCATGATGGCTTCAACATCGGAGTTAATGGGTGGGTGTTTTTGGGCGGGTGGGTTATAAGGATTAGAAGCTCTTGGTGGGATTTGGTTGCTTCTATTGTAGTTGTTGGCGGGGTTTTGGTTTTGAGGAGAAAAACCAGGTGAAAGGTAATTGTTGGATCGGTAACTCAGCAGATTTCTATCCCCTTGTTGTCTAGCTTGGTAATTTTCCGGTGAATAATTACCGTAAGCTGCATACACATTTTCCGGATTTCCTTGTGTCGAAGGACAATCGGTGTATGGGTGAGGACCGCCACATGTTTCACAAGGATTAGCAACCGCTTTAACTTGTTGTTGTTGTTGGTTTGAAGCGAGAAGCGTAATACTTTTGCTCATTTCAGCCATCATGCGGGTGAGTTCGGTCATCTCAGGGTTTGCTGAGGTGGAAGAAACATTGAATCTCGGGTTGTTCCTTGAAGAAGCAGAGGAATCCCAGTTTTTGTGGTGAGTAGTCATGTTCTCAATAAGCTCTCTACACTCCTCGGGTCTCCTTTTCATGAATGTGCCACCAGCGGCTGCATTAATCGTATCACGATCTCGAAAAGTCAAACCGTTGTAGAAAGTATCAATTAGGGTTACAGGGAGCATGTTGTGGTTTGGACATCTATCCATCAAGACATTATATCTCTCCCAAGCATCAAAAAGAGATTCATCAGGGTCTTGCATGAAACCGCTGATCTGATTGCGAAGGCTTGTAACCATGGATGGTGGAAAGTAGCGCGACAAAAAGCATTGGGTCATGTCATCCCAAGTATGAATAGAATTCTTCGGGAGACGATCAAACCATTTCTCGGCATGATGCGATAAAGTATGTGGAAAGAGTTGTAGGCGAAGAACATCTATTGTGGAACTAGGCAACTTCATGCTTTGGGTGATTGTAATGAACTTGTCGAGGTGTTTGTTGGCATCATCATCAGGCAATCCTCTAAATGGGTTTGTTTGTACTTGCTGAATCATGTGGTGCTTCAACGAAAACTCAGGAGCGTTGATTTGCATTGGCGCAATCGGTCCTCCTCGTCCAAACATTGTTGGTTGACAAAGCTCCTCCATGGTCCGAAGATCGGGCTGTGGAAGAGCATTGTTGTTATTATTATTGAGGTTCGGTGGAATGTTGTTGTTAACACCTGCCATATCTAAATCTTCTTGAGGCTCGGGCTCTTGATAATTAGAAGATCTAGTACGCATACACCTGAAAATGCAAAAGAAAAAGAAACCAAACGCAAAGACAATATATATACACAATAAAGATAAAATCTTTTTGGATTTTTGAAAATTTTAATTTTTATGGATTTTTATCAATTTTTGAATTTTTTATGATTTTTGAATTTTTTATGCAAGAAAAATAACGTTCACAAGTGAACGGATCCCAAAAACCAACGTGTCTCTCACGGAAAACTATTGATCTTAACGAAAAGAGCCGGCAGCGGTGCCATTTAATAACTGGCTTTTACCTAGTAAGAAATTATGTTCGTTAAAGTGTGTCTAATCGAATTGATCTAGGCCCTATGTGTGATTCAGTTGATTTTGGTGAAACAAATATTTTTGGTTGGTTTTAAATTTAAATGTGCAAGACTTAAAAGAAAATGTCGTTAAGTAAAGGGAAAGTATTTAAAGAAAGTGAAAAATAAATCTAAGTCTAATTAAAAATTAAATGTGCGATATTTAAAACGTGACGGGAAATAAATCAGTTAAATGACTAAAAATAAAAGCGTGACGGAAATTAAAATTAGACAAGTATTAAAAACGTAAACTAAAAATTAAATAAGACAAAACAAGAAAGTATACCCACATCGGAATATATTCCGATCAACATTACCATTGGAATGAACACACCCCTTATCGGAATATTGATTGAAACCACAGATCGGAATATGTCACCTTTTCAGATCTGAATAACCAAACACCCTAGATCGGAATGATGTTCCGATCGCAAAGTTCAGATCGTAATACCAAGATGTAACCTGTCGGAATGTACCTATCGGAATGTGGCTAAAGAAAATTGGGCAGCACTTCGTTTAAGTGAAACCTTAAGAGCCGTCACAATCCCGATCGCAATGTGCGATCGGAACCTTGATCGGAATAAGGGGGTAATTCACTCTATCGCAATCCCGGATCGTAATGCAAAACCCTAGGCCAATACTGTCACTATCGGAATGTGGTTAGCAAGCCGTCGCAATCAAAAACCCTTCTTTTCCGATGGAGTCCAAATTCGTAATAAGCACAAGTACTAAATAAGCTACTTCAAATAAGCCGTGACCAAAAACTTTAATAAGATGAAATCAAAACGAAACAATAAGCTAAAAAAAAATTAAAATCTTTCAAACTTTAAAAGACGAAACTTAAATGAAATCAAACTTAAAAATCAAAACTTTAAAGAAAACTTCCAAAACACTAAAACAAAATACCAAATAAGCACACAAGGTTGTCAATCTCGTGGCTTATTTCGTATGAGGGATTAAAAAGGACGAGACTTTAATTAAAATAAGCAAATGGATTAAGCAAAGACTTGCTTAATCCTAACTTGTAACCGAATCAAAAAGTAAGAAAAGTAGAATGAGATTGACAAAAGTAAACTTGATCAAAGATAAATAAAGATTAAAGCAAGAAAATTAAAGGACACTTACTTGGAATTAAAAGATAATTAAGGTGCAAAACATGTATTTAAATGACATGAAAAGTAAATGACAAGATAAGTAAATGGTGGAAGACTAATTGTCACCTTAGCCAACAAAAATGAAATGATAAACATCCTAATCTATTTATAGGGGAGGATTAAGGAAGCTTCCTCCCCTCCTTCTTTTCTTGTTAATTGCAAGATTAAGTCCCTTTCTTCTTAATTCTTCATTAATTGCGTCATTAGTCCTTTTCTTCTAATCTTCTTTAAACTTGGACTTAAAGAACTTTTGGCTTCGGGATTTCTTCGAACTCGTCTTTAAATTCTTCAATAAAATAGACTTGAATTCTTCGGCTTTTGATAAACTTCCGTCTTTTGACTTTTTCTTCGATAAATCTTCAGAATTGGTCGTGGACTTCCGTTCTTTTTGCACTCTTGACTTCTTGACTTCGTCTTTCATCCTTTTCTTCAATAAAAGTCCGTAAATGCCCGTGAATGTCCGTGTTATCTCCACTTTTCACCTTTTCGTCCTAAATCACAACAAAAACACAAACCACGCATAATTCCGACATAAAAGACATAAAATACATGTTTTGGTCCGGCTATTATTGTAATTAAGTGGTAGAAAAGATGGGTGTTTACACACCTATCATGTATCTGCTACATCAGTTTTATCAGGTATCTATTTTGTCTCCGAAAGGTTTGTAAATTACGATCTATACTCCATCGGAAAGGTCCAGGTTTGTTTGTTACGATCGCATAAACCCTAGGGTTTGTAAACTGTGATAGCCATCTTACGATCGAAGTCACGATCGAAGTCACGATCGAAGCTGCGATCACGACTTCGATCATGACTGCGATCACGACTGCGATCTGAGTGCGATCTGAGTACGATCTGAGTGCGATGTGAGTGCGATCTGAGTGTGATCTGAGTGCGATCTGAGTGCGATCTGAGTGCGATCTGAGTGCGATATGAGTGCGATCTGAGTGCGATCTGAGTGCGATCTGAGTACGGTCTGAGTACGATCTGAGTACGAGTGCAATCTGAATACGATCAATCACTGCGATGACTTTGGTTTAGTTTGACTCTTTATTGCGATACAACCTAATTTTTTGACTCGACAAAACAGACCAAAAAGACTCAAGCACTAAATAAGACTCGAGACCGCACTCACTCTCAATTGTTAAAAACATCCACGTCACAATCCAACTCAAAAATCACAACCACACTCAATTTCAAGATCTTAGTTTAGTTTACACGGGTTTTTTTCCAATCTTTTAAAAAGATTTTTTCGTGTAACTTCTCATCATAGAGTCGTATAGGGTGTTTACCCTTTTAATTTACGAGATTTGTTAAGGATTGAGTTAAACAAGTATGTTTGACTCAGTCGTTATCTCGAGATCAATCAAAAAACCCGACATGCAACAATCAAAAACCAAAGGATCTCAGATTTAATAAAACGTTTTGTTAATATTTTAAAAGATTTTTTTCCGTTTTATCTATAAATCATCATAGAACTCTGTTTAAATATCAAATTACCACATGCATTAACAAACCTACCAGAGAACATGGAGTGATCTTGAAGCCGAAATAGGAGATGAGTGATCTTTGATTCGTATGGGATTCAGATTAATATTGGATGGTTTCTTTGATTATTCACTTAAGCAGAAACAGGGTTTATTTCGCTTTGATGAGATGATGAAAAAAGGAGGCGGAGTAAACAAGGATGTGCTTATCAGTTTTTTTGTTTTGTCTGAGTATTGATAAGGGGGAGGCGGACTTTACAAAGCATGTGTGTTTAGGTATTTGTGAGAATTTGTAGGGTTGGTTAACTTTTATAATCAAATATTCAGGATATATCTTTTAGACCATCTACCTGGACTCTACCTCTGACGTGGGCTGCTAAATGAAGGACAGATGTTGGGCTTTTGAATGCCAACTAGTTTCTCTAATTAACCGAATGCACATTTTTTTGTAAAAAGTTGCGATTGAGTTTTATGGTTTTCTTTGATATAAATTGTCGGGCCGATTACTTTATTAACCGTATCTTGGATTTCTTAGTTTACGGGCTTTCTTTTTGGAGTGAGCCGCGGTTGAATTGGAATCCGGGTTGTTTTATCAACGTTTGAGCCGACAAGAAATTCTTCAGCCAAGAAAAGAAACTTATATCATCAATCGAGGATTGTGACGAAGTTTTACGGTTTATTAACTGGTTGGCGTGTAAAATCTCGTAAATTAGACTTCACATTTTCTTCACGAATTGTTAAATTCTGAAAACAAGCACATCCACAATCACTTTTTCATCGAATTTCAATGGAATCATTGAATTAGACTTTTCAAGAGGGAGATCTGCATATATTGCAAAACGACACTAGAAGCAGTCACAAGAGAATTGATTCAGGAGGGAAGCAGGAAGCAAGCAGCCAATCAGGAAATTATGCAGAGTCGTCATGTGTCACAAATCTTCGTCTACTCTAATCTAAATTGAATGAGATAATTAACAATCCTGATAAGTGCCCTATGCCTGCTTCTTTAACTACTTATGCTTCTAGGATTGAAGAGCTTGAAATGATTTTAGCTCAGCAATCAAAAGAGCTTGAGGATGTCAAAATTGAATTTTCTAAGAAAACGGAGAAATTTGAAACATATTTTTAAAAACTTGAAAAGTCAAACGTTGTTCTTGAAAGAAAATTGGATCAAATTGTTCTAGATTCTAAAGCTGAAAAGGATAATCTTTTGAAACAAATTAAGTTGCTTGAATCTAAGTTGGCATCCCAAGATGAATTGCTCAAAGAGAATGAGACTTTAAAGGCTCGAGTACAGGAAAAGGTCTTTGCTATAGCTGCGTTGAAAAACGAATTGAGGAAAACTAAAGGAACTAGTGTGGACACTAAGCATGAAAAACCATCAATCTTGGGGAAACCGCCTACAAATCAGTTCGTTAGACAACCAACTGCATTTAGATCCGAGCGACCACAATCCTCGAGACCGCGGTTTGCCTCCCAAGTTGATATGGCTCATATTTCTAGAACAGTCACTCCACCATCTAGGCCCAGTGAGACTAAAACAACTTTTGTAAGACCTAATCACATGATTGCCTCTAGTCTCCCTAGACATAGTCCAAAGAACACGTCTCGAACTAGTTCAAATGACGTTCGTCATACATTTGGTCTAAGGGAAGCTAAGCAAAAGACACATGTAAGAGATATGAATTTCAAACCTAGTAAGATGCCTTCTAGGTTACCCAACACTGCTAACCGTAGCATGTCACATCCTAGGAGCATCAATCAATCATCTAGGAATTCTAGATCTTACTCGGACATTAAATATGCTACTTGTAAAACATGTAGGAAATGTGTCTTTAAAGCCAATCATGATTCTTGTATCAAAAAATTACTTAATGAGGTGAACTCCCGTGCTAGACTTAAATCCTAGTGGGTAGCTAAAATAAAACCCGTTGGTAAAATGTGGCGCCCCACTGGTAGAACTTTCACTCTTGTAGGAAACGAGTACTAATAAGTGTGAAAACACTTATCCTTTTACCACTTATTTCCAATAATAACAAGACCAAAACGTGTATTTTATGTCGTAAAAGTCGTAATTATGCGTGGTTTGTGTTTTTATTGTGTTTCAGGCTAAAAATATGAAAAAGGAAGAAAACACGGGTTATCATGGGCTTTTATCGAAGAAAACGACAAAAGACGAAGTCAAAAGATCAAGAGTGCAAAAAGAACGGAAGACCAAGGCCTATTCTGAAGATTTATCGAAGAAAAAGTCTAAAGACGGAAGTTTAATGAAGTTGAAGAACTCAAGTCTAATAGAAGAAGAAAATTATAAGACAAGTTCAATTTATATCGACAAATCCCGAGACGACGTCGAGAAAGACAAAGAATTTAAGTCGAGTCGAGACGAGAAGAAAGAAGGAAGCAACACATGCACTCCCCACCTCCTATATATACCCTCCTAATGACACATTATGAGGGTGTTAGTTAAATAGTTTTTTGTCACTTTTCATTTTTCTAGTTTTAGAGAGAGAAAGTGTTTAACTTTCTCTCACTAAAATTTCATATTTTCTTTCTTTCATGTTTAAGCTTTAATTCAATCTTGTATCTTTGAATCTTTAATCTACAAGTTCAAGTTAAGCTTTTTATCTTTAATCTTCTTCTACCTTTCTTGATTTTATTTACTTTTGATTCGTTATCATCTTTGATTTAGTTTCATCTTAATGTTTATGTGATTAAAAAGTTTATCTTTTTATTCATCTTTAAGTTTTTATACGGATTAAGCTTTGAGCTTATCATGCTTATTGTCTTAGTTTGTGTTTAGCTTATTTACTTTTTAGTTTTCTTAAAAAGTTTAATCTTTTTATGGTTTGATTTAAAAAGTTTTGTTTATTTTAAGTTTAAAAAGTTCTTAGTTGTGCATATTAGTTCTTTTCGATATAAATTTGGTTAAGTTTTAGTTTGAGCTTATTAAAATATAGCTTATTAACTTGACTTATTGCGAAATACATTCCATCGGAAAGGGTTTCCCCCTTCCGACCATACATTCCGACAACTGCATATTTATTCCGATCATAGGATCGGAATAGGGTTTTACTTCCCGATCTGGATTCCGATTGGGATTCCGACGGGGGGAATTATTTTGATATTCCGATTGCTTCGAGTTACCTGTATTCCGATCATTGTTTTTTCTCACATTCCGATAGGATTTCTTGTGGGATTCCGATTACTATATTCCAATCTTGATTCCGACGTGATTCCGATTGGACGTTCCGACGGCTTGAATTTTTAGCTTTACAAGTGTTTTTCAAGTAAATTTTATTTTAATTTTTAAAGCTTTTATTTTACTCAACGACATTTTCATATTTGCTATTAGTTTAAAATAGATAACCAAACCATTTTATTTTCCACCAAGAACGACTGAGTCGCACTTTTAACTAGTAATCAATTCGAAAAGATCGGACGATAAGCTCTTTCATAAATAAGTAAAGTCTAGTTATTAAGTGCCCTTTAACTAGGATAGTCTCCGATTCTACTAAGACTACTAGGAAGGAAATTGAAAAGGATGATACATCACTTAAGCCTGAACTTAAGGTTTTCTATAAAAGGAAACGTTTGCCAACTAAGACAAGTGATTCATCTCCTTAGGTTACCTCTGGCACAAGTAAGGCCAACTGTGAACCCCCATTTGCTTCGAAGATAGATATCCCTAACCCATATCAAAGCATGCAAATTCCTAATGAGAATGCAGGTACCAAAGAGGATGTTCCAAAAGAACGAAGCGGTCCAATCATTGTATACCATTCAATTAAGGACACTCTTAGAATTTTGTTGCTGAAGAAGCTGATATCTAAGAAACAAGTGTCTCAGGGGACTCGCGGTTAACTTACACAAGGACTTACAGTCACATTACAGTCTGTAACTCGATCTTCAAATAAAGGAAAGTTTATCGCCGATGATAAACTTATCCTTACAACGAGAAATTAAATTTTCTCGGACACGAGCTTACGTTTAAAACTATTCAAGGGTTTTAAGCTCGTGTAAAGGACTTACAGTCACATTACAGTCTGTAACTCGATCTTCAAATAAAGGAAAGTTTATCGCCGATGATAAACTTATCCTTACAACGAGAAATTAAATTTTCTCGGACACGAGCTTACATTTAAAACTATTCAAGGGTTTTAAGCTCGTGTAAAGGACTTATAGTCACATCACAGACTGTAACTCGTTCATCAAAGAAAGGAAAGTTTATTGCCGATGATAAACTTATCCTCACAACGAGGAATTAATTTTTCTCGGGCATCAGCTTATATAAAAAACATTCCAAGTTTTTAAGCTGATGCACCATGGCTCACATTCAAATCACAGACGATGACCCGAACTTCAGAGAAAGGGAAGTTTATCTACGCAACGATAACTTACCCTCAAAACGAGAAATTAAGTTTTTCTCGGACACGAGCTTACACTAAAACCATTCAATGGTTTTAAGCTTGTGTATATGGCTCATAGTTAAATTTCAGACGATGACCTGTACTTCAAATTAAGGAAAGTTTATCGCCGATGATAAACTTATCCTCATTAACGAGAAATTAAATTTTCTCGGACACGGGCTTACATTAAAAATATTCAAAGGTTTTTAAGCTCGTGTAAAATGGCGTATAATTATATTTCAGATTATGCCCCGGACTTCAAAGAAAGGAAAGTTTATCACCAATGATAAACTTATCCTTACAACGAGAAATTAATTTTTCTCGGGCATGAGTTAATATTAAAAATATTCGAAGTTTTTAAGCTCATGCACAAAGAATTACAGTTAAATATCAGACTTTAACTCGCACCTTAATTTTTAGGAAAGCTTATCTTTCATGATAACTTTTCCTCGTAACGAGAAATTAATTTTTCTCGGTCATGAGCTTGTATTAAAACATTCCAAGTTTTAAGTTCATAAAGTAAAGTGTATCTTTTAAATAAGAGAACTTTTCTTCTCAACGAGAAATTGATGTTTCTCGGTCATGAGCTTTACGTTAAAACATTTAAAGTTTTTCAAGCTCATGAAAACGACTTCTAAGTAAATGTCAACTTAGGACTCGTTCTTCAGTTCAAAGGAAAGTTTATCGCCGATGATAAACTTATCCTCACAACGGGAAGTTTACAACTTCTCGGACTTGAGCTCGTTTTGTAAGATATTCAACATCTTAAGCTCAAGTAATTGGTTTTCAAAACTTTGAACACAATTTTTCGAGAATTTCTCAAAAGGTTTTTTCTAAATCTTTCAAAATTGTGTGTTCAAAAATGTTTTGATAAAAACAGCATGTCTTTTGGAATTGATAATATTTAGGATACTAGAAATGTCATTCAATAATGACACGTGGTTGTAAATAAAGTTCGAGCAAAAGTTCAAATGTTTTAAAAATTACTCAAAATGGCTTGCTATTATTTCAGATAGTAACCCGTTTTTCATACTCAAGTCAAGTATTTCAACAGAAAGCTTTGAATCAACAACGGGAATTAATTTTCTCGGGCATGGTTTACTTTATAAACATGTAAGGGATTGTGGTTACGTAATAACACAATCTAACACGAATATATGTACGTGTCAGTGCATTTATTTGTTAAAACAAAAGAAATCTTGTTTTTATGAAGTTATCATCTCCATAGACCGTAGCAATTTACAACTGATATCTACATACTCGACGATGCGAATACTCAAATGGCGACTACAACTCTTTCAATAGAACACGGGTCAACAATTGAGGGGGAGAAATTGTCAAGCATTTAGAATCTTCGACGCCTAAAGTGCCAAGTTCACATGTTGGTGTCAAGACAATGATATCAATGGTACACAAGGAGTCAATAGATACCTTCATACGTGATGAGGCGACAAACATTCGTGAACAAGAACCATGTGCTTCTTTCATATGATGTTCTCCATCATTCAGGTCCAACCTCATAAATCGCTAATCTTGTGAATACATTATCATATATGATCTTTGCATGTGATAAGTACCTTACACTTGTATTTAAAAGGTACTTCATTCACGTCTCAAGTACACCCTCATTAATTTGAGGGTGATCTTGTGTAAAGCATGAAGATAATTGGATTTGCGTTTTTCTTCCCAAATTTTCTTAAAACTTTATTAAATCAATTGATATTAAAAACATCGATTGTGTTAATATTTTTAATATGGGGGAGAAAATGTGATTTATTAATGAGATCAATCAATTTAATGGTTTAATGTGCTGGCTTATCCCGACAAGTGCGAAATGTTTTCGAATATCGTGGCATATGTTAAGGGGGAGCAAAACGGAATTGGTTATCAAAACGGATTTCATGGTGACATATACTTACCCACAACATCTCTATTCACGACGGTGACGATTGTTGTTACATAAGGATGGTAGGATAGGTTAAGTCCAATGATTCTTCTAAAACTGGAGGAATCTTCCCAAGGACATTCCATAGCTAGAAATAGTAGTCCTTAGGAAAGATGGAGAAAGATTGTGAACGTAGCTGAATACTGACCAAGTACTTAAGTTAGCACTGGAACAATCACAACAAGGTGCTAGTTATGACGTATTGGTAAGCATTGAAGGGGTTGAAGAATGAAAAAGAATTGTAAAGATAAAGGGTCTAAAGAAAGAAGCCCTCCTTACAACCTTAGGCAAAAACCGGGTCAATACATATGCTATTGAGATCATTTTTCAATGATTCTCGATATTGAAGATAGAAATCATGGACCCAGTGATGCAATGCACAACCCATCCCAGCTAACTCAGATATCTCTCAAAAGGTATTTGTTTTAATCACACGGAGAGAACGCATTATCTATTGATTTATTCACTCCGAATAAATTGGTATTGAAATGGTGGCACTCCTCTCCAGCCTCCGATCATTAAAATCCAAATTACACGATTGAGTCTAGAGCCATTTGAGATCATCAAATATCTCATTAGGACACACTTTCATAATTCCTTGCTTCTTCACACACTATGAAAAGTAAGAAAGATCTTAAGAGTCCTACGGAAAATCTTCATGATCTTGCATGAACATCCGAGTAATACGAAAGTATTTACAATGAAGATGGAAATACTTCTTGAGCGAATATCAAAAAGCTCATGGTAGGTGACTTGTGCGATTCTTTATGAATCAAACTTGTGATAACTAGAAAGTAATAGTGGTTTAATTCTAAACTGAATTTAAACACGTTTCAGGCCTCTACGCAATATCTCAGTGATCTTGCCAGAACACTCATAGTGATACTTTAGTGTTTACAGTGATGAGTGGAAATCCTTCTAGTGTTAACCTCAAACAGCACTTGGTAGGTAACTTGCAAGATTCTATACGAATCAAGCTCGTGACAACTGGAAAGAACGATGGTGCGGTTCTTAATTGAATTTCACTTGTTCCAGGAATATGAATTGACGGCTTCAAATCATGCGGATATTATTATCCAAATGATTCACTCTTTATGTTCGTATTCAGCTTTGGACGGTCGAATAAAGAGAACGGGTTTACCCGCGAAATCTTGTCAAGGAGGTTCTTAATTGAAACTACCTGCCACAAGTACGATATTTAATATCGTCCAACGGTCTTCACCGACCGGAGGTAAAATGCTACCGAATTAGAATGAAATGTTCAAGGCCATTTCATTCGTGTATATGTTTTGTTGCTAACTGTCTTATGCAGATTAACAAGAAGGTGGCATTATGGTGTACAATCCAGAATAAGTCGTAAACACATGCTTATGCTTTATGCACTTAATACTTCAACAAATTCAAGAAAGCCTAAAAGTCAAGTCTTCCGCTGTATCAAACTCTGAAGATTTCAAGATTTTAAAAGGTATAACTATGTCGAACATGAAGTCACGAGGAGGCAAATTTCACAAGTGATGAATGCACAAGGTCAAGGCAAGGAAAAATGCTCAAGACTAAAGTCAAAGATCTCATCTGCATATTCACAAGAACAAGATCGAAGACTCAAGCATAGTATGCTACGTTTAAGATTTTGTATAATGGTGTGACCTCCCTTAGGGGGAGATTGTTGGAAATACGTTTTTCCAAAGAAAGTCTCGGTCACATCATTGTTAGCATAGATCACGAGCTATACACTATTTAGGACATTGTAACTTAGAGTGACCTCCCTTAGGGGGAGATTGTTGGAAATACGTTTTTACGTATTTAGAAAGGATCGGTCACTCCAAAGATAGATTCAAGTATTGGGCTCGTGATCCAATATGTAATCATATAGCCCACCAAAGCCCACATGTAGGGTGGCTATATAAACCCCCTCCTAGCATGTTAGGAGGGGTTGAACACTTTGTTATTTCATTCACTTTCCATATTTCCTCCATTTTCTATCCTTTCTCTCTCTCTACCTTTCTCTCTAGTTCTTCCTATTTCCATCCTTCAATAGATAAATTATAACATTACTAAATCCTAAGAAAACGTAGACCTGATTACATATTGGATCACGAGCCCAATACTTGAATCTATCTTTGGAGTGACCGATCCTTTCTAAATACGTACAAACGTATTTCCACAATCTCTCCCTAAGGGAGGTTACTCCAAGTTACAATGTCCTAAATAGTCTATAGCTCGTGATCTATGCTAACAATGATGTGACTGAGACTTTCTTTGGAAAAACGTATTTCCAACAATTAGGGTTTAACATTTAAGTTTGACTAGAAAACCAAACAGTTTGACTGTTAACATAAGTGCTTATTGCTTATTCTAGCTTATTGCTTGTGCTTATTGGAAAACTTTTTGATTATTTTGCTTAATTAAGTCATTTAAAACCTTTTGCAACTTGAATCAGCACTTAAGGTGGTCTTGAACTCAAAAACGACTATTTTGTCATTTTGTGAAGAGAGCCTTGACTTATTTCAGGCTTATTTCTTGTGCTTTTTCCAAATTTCTTTTCACAAATCTCTTTGGTAACTCAAAAGAAGCCTGTGTGTCAAATTAGAGCTTATGGCATTAGCTTATGGCTTAATGGGCTCAAAATCCCATTAAGAATAAGCTGTTGACTTGATAAGCTGCGATAAGCACATTTTCAGCTTTTGGGCCTTCAGAGTTTTGTTCTTAAAATCAAATTTTAAGTCAGATAGGAAGTTTTGGGCTTATTTGGTTGACTTTTTCTTATTGGGCCTAATTTCAGCCCATTAAGGATCTGTTTTGTCATTTAGCCCATTTTAAGGCCCAATAGGGGTATTTTGGTAATTTCAAGTTCATTTCTGTGTTATTTAGGTTAAAATAAACTAGTTTTCAACTTTTTCGAATTTTTTTATAAATTTTGGATTTTTAATATTATTTTATTATTAAAAATTAAAATATATATTTTTGCAAGTTTTTCATTTTTCTTAGTTCAAATACATTAAGTTAGGAATTTTAAAATTTTTAGATGAATTTTATTGTCATTAGATAAATTTTTAGAATTATTTAAAGTTTTAATAGTTTTTAATTGTTTTTAAATAGTTTTAATTAATTTTAAAATTTTGAAAAATATTTTTAAATTTAGTTAAGGTATTTTTGAGGTTTACAAGTTAAAAAATCACATTTGGGCTTTTTGTTAAATAAATTGATTTTTTGGGATTTAATTAGCATTAAAAAGTAATATTTAATTAAATAAAAGGTTTGAGTGATTTTTGATTTTTTGTAAACTCTAATTAAATTTTTTAGGATTTATTTACAATTTTCTAGGAATTTTTAGGGTAATTTTTAAATTTGGTGACTTTTTACGGTTTTACGTGCACGACTTCGTCTTAGTTTAATTTATAATCGTAACCGTCATTCTTTTATAATCTCTTTTCTATTTTTCTTTTCTAATCAATATAATCACAAACACTTAATCATCTCTTTACACAACACACAAGCCTCCTTGAGAACGATCCCCACTTTGGGTCATTAGTGCTTGGTTTTCCTAAACCGACACTTAATACTTGCCACTTTTACGCTCCAAAAGGGTAGTAAAACCACTACATCATTTTGGCGCCGCTGCCAGGGAGGCGTGTTGTGTTTTGATTTGAACAATTGTTGTTTTTATACTAGCCATAATACCTATTTGTATTAGTATCACTCTACTAATACGTATTATCGGTTTTCGTTTTTGTGTGAATATTACTATATTGTATACGTAGAACAATAAATTCACAAGTACTCCAAAAGTGTGAAAACACAACCTTGATTGGGAGGTCATTACTCAATCATTGTATTCGAATCTCAAACAAGAAAGAAAAGGCAAAATAGATAATTACTTTCATGAAGCTTAATTTTGAAAAACACAAACTATAAGTTGGGTATAAGGCGGGTATTATAAAATATACCCTAAGGAAAAAGGCTCTTAAGTGCTTCAAGCCGCCTCGTTTCCCCGCTTGCTTGTGCACGTTTATATAAAAAGGGCTAATCGAGGGTTTTCCAACCAAAGTATTATCTAAGTATCATATATATTTGATGAACGTTTTGGTGTTCCACCAACGTTCTAAAGTCATCGAAGGCGTTCACTTCACGTGATCGTTTTCATTCCTTGAGGCTCCTTTAATCAGGAGGTTTGAATTAAAGGAGAGATTTGTAGATTTTTGTCTACTTAATACATTCACCAAAATCCAAAAAGGTAAAAACAATCAAAAACCACAAAAAAGAAAAATTAAAAACACCAAAAAGAATCTTCTTTGCTCATCCCCACGTTGTACGTGATGTTTATGCTTACTCATAATCAAGCAAGATGTGCACGTAAACGAAAAAACCGAAAGGAGTCCACACCTACTCCTAATCTTTCTAGTGAGGAGTCTCCTATTGACGAACCTATCGTAGAATAAGAACCAACCATGGCGAATTGAAATATGATGGAGTTACTTCAAGCACCCACCGAGGGTTATGGAGAGGCTATTGTGATTCCCGCCATCCTTGTGGAGAATTTTGAAGTGAAAACTGGTTTGTTGTCGAATATCCAAAACAACAAATTCCGTGGTGATGAAAAGGACAACCCGCACAACCATATCCGTTAATTCAATCGTCTTACCGCCACTTGTAAATTTAAGGATGTTGCTAATGATTCGATTAAGATGATGCTTTTTTCGTATTCCTTAGCGGGGCCCGATAAAATTTGGTTAGAGAAAGAGCCACCCAATTCCATATTGACGTGGAAGGATCTCGTTTCAAAATTTGTGAACCAATTTTTCCCGCCCTCTAAGAATACGCATTTGAAAAAGAGATTTCAAAATTTTCACAAGAATTTAATGAGAGTTTTTCAACGGCTTGGAATAGGTTTAAGGGAATGTTACATGAGTATCCTCATCACGGTTTTTCCGACTTGCATCAAATTTACACGTTTTACAATGATTTGAATGATCATGAGAGGGATTATCTAAATGCCGCCGCGGGTGGTAATTTTTTGTGCAAAACGGTTGAGGAAGCGTTGTTGATTATTGAGAATAGATCTAAGGTGTATAGTCCTCGTAACACATCGAGTGTTCGTAAGGCTTCGTCTTCGGCTTCACCTTTATTGTCCAATACCATCGATGCTTGCCAAATTGAGGCGAACTTGGAAAACAAAATCTTTGATAAGCTTAAAGGACTTTTAATTGAATTCAAAGTTGGTGAACAAAGTGCTCCCGCTACGGCTAAAGCGGTTGAGGTTTCATTTATGTATTGTCGTGGAGGTCATGATTTCTCCGAGTGCATTACCAACGGTGGTAATACTTCGAGTGCCTACGCGGCCACGGGAACTTACAACCAAAACGGTCAAGTTACCCGCTCTAATCAAATGACTCCACCGGGTTTTGCTCCCAATCAAAATGCTAACAACAACTATCGAAACAATCAAGTTGGTTTCAAAAACAATTACAAAGGAAACAACTATGGGAATCAAGGGGCAAATAACAATCAAGTTTCAAACAAAAATCAAAACAATTATTTTCAAAATAACAACAAGGGTTTGCAAACTTTGAAAGATCTTCCAAATGAATTTGTTCAATGCGCAAATGGAAATGATGCTAGGTTTGATATTATTCAAAGAGAGATCATTAGCCTAAGATCCGAGTTTAAGAATGACTTGAAAAAGGAGTTGAAAAATGAGTTAGCGAATGAGCTTAAGATTCATACAAACAAAATGGAGGGAAATGTAACTAGGTTACAACAAAACCAACAAAAAATGGAACAAGGGCAACATGAAATAAAACAAGAGATGATTAAGGCCTAGAAGAGGCAATCTATGTTTAAGGATAAAATTTCATCCATGTTTGAGGCTATAATGTGTAAACCGTCTTCGAGTAGTCTTCCTAGCAATACCATATCGAACCCTAAGGGAGAGATGAAAGTGATTACCACACGAAGTGGTAAGACACTTAAGGAAATGACTCCTCTACCAATTGCTCCTACGGAGGAAGCAATTGAGGAAGAACCCGAGGTGGTGGTCGAAAAGGAGCATGTCCCAATCCCACAAAGTACCGCTCATGCCACACCTACGGTCGACCCATTAACACATTTGGAACCCAAGATTCCAAAGGCTATGCCTATGCCTCAACCCACACCACCACTACCCTATCCATCGAGACTTAGAAAGGAGAAACGTCAAGAGCGGGACAATTACCAATTTGAGCTTTTTATGTAAATGTTTCGTGACGTGCATTTCAATGTGAGTTTTGCCGACGCTTTGGTCATGATGCCTCGATTTGCCGCTAACTTTAAGAGTATGTTAAACAACAAGGAGAAATTGCAACATTTGTTTAGTTGTTCATCGGTTTATCTTAACCGCATACCTCAAAAAGTCGGTGATCCCAGTAAATTCTTGATTCCATGTGTAATCCAAGATATGGAAGAATGATATGCCTTGGCCGATCTTGGTGCTAGTATTAACTTGATGCCACTTGCAATCTTCAAGTCGCTCAATCTTCCTAATCTTACTCCTTCATTAATGTCTATCGAATTGGCTGATCATTCCATTATTCCCGCATGTGAATTGGCCGAAGACGTTTTTGTGAAAGTGGGAAAGTTCTATTATCCGGTAGACTTTATCGTTGTCGATATTCCCACGGATCCTCAAGTTCCTCTTATTTTAGGTCATTCGTTTTTAGATACTTCTATAGCTTTAATTGATGTGCATGCCAGAAAGATCACCTTACGTTTCAACGACGAGGAACTTATTATAAACGCAACTCAAAATTCTCCAATTTCTCATGTTTATTTCATTGCTACCATAAACCTCGTTGATATGATCGATGTTGTTTGCGAGTAATTTTCACAAGAAGTTCTATGTTTTGGTGACGATGAAAATAGTGGCAATCCCACTATGCTTGATCCTATTCTTGATAATTTGACACCAACCTTCACTCTATTTGAAGGTGGTGGTTTTACGTTGGAAGAATTTGATGTTCCACGTACTTGTAACGAAGACCTTGATAATGATGAGGACTTCTCGACTATCAAGGATTTTCTTAAGGATTTCCCATTTCCTCCACCCGAGGAGGTTTTGAGTATCGAGCCCAAATCTTCAATTGAGGAACCACCAATCCTCGAGTTGAAAGATTTAACTCCTCACCTTGAATATGTATTTTTGGATGAGAACGATAAGTTGCCGGTTATTATTTCGAAGGATCTTTCGAATGATGAAAAAACCGCACTTGTCGATGTTCTAAAGGATCATAAAGGGGCAATTGCGTGGAATTTATCCGACATTAAGGGGGTTGATCCCAAAATTTGTACCCACAAAATCTTAATGGAGGAGGACTACAAACCCGCAATCCAATGTCAAAGAAGGGTGAACCCCAAAATTCACGATGTCATCAAAAAGGAGGTCCTAAAACTCCTTGACGCGGGAATGATTTACCCTATTTCCAATAGCCCTTGGGTGAGTCCTATTCATTGTGTCCCTAATAAGGGAGGAATGACCGTTGTGCCAAATGATGCCAACGAGTTAATTCCAACTCGACTCGTGACCGGATAGAGAGTGTGCATTGACTATCGTAAGTTGAATGACGCCACTCGTAAAGACCATTTTCCCTTGCCCTTCATGGACCAAATGCTGGAGCGTCTTGCGGGAAACGATTTCTATTGCTTTTTAGATGGTTTTTCCGATTACTTCCAAATCCCCATCGATCCTCGTGATCAAGAAAAAACTACGTTTACATGTCCATATGGAACGTTTGCTTATAGTAGAATGCCCGGACTTTTTAATGCACCGGGAACCTTTTAAAGGTGCATGATGGCTATTTTTCATGATATGATCGAGAAGACGATGGAAGTCTTTATGGATGATGTTTCCGTGTTTGGTTGTTCGTTCACTTCGAGTTTGTCTAATCTTGAGAGAATGTTAAAACGTTGTGAGGAAACCAACCTTGTGCTTAATTGGGAAAAATATCATTTCATGGTTAAGGAAGGAATCGTCTTAGGGCACAAGGTTTCAAAAGCGGGATTGAGGTAGATAAAGCTAAGGTAGACGTCATCGCCAAATTACCTCATCCAAAAACCGTTAAGGGGGTTAGGAGTTTCCTAGGCCATGCGGGCTTTTATCGTCGATTCATCAAGGATTTTTCAAAGATTTCTCGACCTATTACACATCTCCTCGAAAAATATGCACCTTTTGTCTTTAACGAAGATTGTGTACGAGCCTTTGAAATCCTTAAGAGGAAACTTACCGAAGCTCCCATTCTTGTTGCTCCCGATTGGAACCTCCCCTTTGAGCTCATGTGTGATGCTAGTGACTATGCTATTGGGGCCTATTGGGGCAACGTCATGAAAAACACTTATTGCCTATTCACTGTGCTAGCAAGATGATGACCGAGGCTCAACTAAAATACACTACAACGGACAAGGAATTCCTTATCGTGGTGTATGCATTTGAGAAATTCCGACCTTACCTCGTCTTGACTCGATGCATAATGTATACGGATCATTCGGCTATCTAGTATCTGATGGATAAACAAGATGCAAAGCCAAGATTACTTAGTTAGATTCTTCTCCTACAAAAATTTGATGTCGAAATCCTTGACAAAAAAGGAGCCGAGAATCTAGCGGCCGATCATCTTTCTCGTTTGGAAGATCCTCACCAAGGTGTTTACGAGCCAAAGGAAATCACCGAAACATTTCCGCTCGAGATACTTGGTGTAGTGAATTCTAAGCTTGATTCATCCACCCCATGGTTTGCGGAAATCATAAATTACCATGCGGGTAACTTCATCATTAAGGGTATGACGACTCAACAAAAACGAAAATTCTTTCGTGACGTCAAGTTCTACTTTTGGAACGACCCTTATCTATTTCGGACTTATGCTGATCAAATCATTCGACGTTGTGTCTTTGGCACCGAAGCTTCTAACATCCGTAGAGCTTGTTACGTGGGACCTACGGGTGGTCACCACGGTGCTAATCTCACGACTAAGAAGGTCTTTGATGCCGGTTTCTTTTGGCCTACTATTTACCGAGATGCACATGCACTTGTGAAGTCGTGTGACTCATGCCAACGACAAGGAAAAGCCTCACAATATGATGAAATGCCACAAAACATCATCAAAGTGTGTGAGATCTTTGACGTTTGGGGCATTGACTTTATGGGGTCGTTCCCATCATCTCGTGGTAATAAGTACATCCTTGTCGCCGTTGAGAACCTATCTAAGTGGGTGGAAGCTAAGGCTTTACCCACGAACGATGCTCGTGTGGTAGTCATGTTTTTAAAAAGCTTGTTTTCTCGGTTTGGAACCCCTCGTGCGATCATAAGCGATTGTGGAACCCATTTTTGTAATGACCAATTCGAAAGGGTCCTAAGGAAATATGGGGTTACACATCGGCTTTCTACGGCTTATCACCCACAAACGAGTGGGCAAGTCGAAGTTTCAAACCGAGCATTTAAGAGGATCTTGGAGAGATCGATTGGGGAAAACCGAAAATCTTGGTCGGATAAGTTAGACGATGCTTTATGGGCCTTTCGCACCGCTCATAAGACGCGCATCGGGTGCACTCCTTATAAGCTTGTGTATGGGAAGAATTTTCACTTGCCAATTGAACTCGAACATAAAGCTTATTAGGCCCTTAAGCATTGTAATGATTATATTGAGACCGCGGGAAAACACCAGAAAATGCAATTGAATGAATTGGATGAATTGAGAGACATTGCTTATGAAAATTCATTGATTTACAAAGAAAAACTAAAAAGTTTCATGACTCAAAAATTAAAAAATGGGTTTTTAACATTGGAGATCAAGTGTTACTTTTAAACTCTCGTTTGAAAATATTTTCCAGCAAGTTGAAATCCCGTTGGTCCAGTCCATGCACCGTGACCAAAGATTTTCCTTATGGGACCATCGAGCTAGCTCAAAATGATGGCCCAAATTTCAAGGTGAATGGACATAGGTTGAAGCACTATTTTGGCGGGGAAGTTCCATCCTTGAACTACCTCGACCAAATCACCTTCCCCAATGATAATTAGTATTGAGGGGATTGAGTCGAGCTCATGACTCGGTAATAAAAAACGAGGTGCCTCGTGGGGGAGTCTCATGCATATCCATGTACATATTATCTCTTTCCAATGTAGTAACGTGAGGGGATTTGCCTTCCAACCTTTGTTCCGTGGTTGTTTGTGATATGTGGTTTTTAGATGATCATGATCTTCACGATTAGAGCATCTCGTGTTCGTTTTATGGGAGCACTCAATCGTTTTCTTGGAAGAATTTCTTAATATCAATGATATATCCTTTGATGTTCTAACCTTAGGTTTATAGCACACTTCATAAACGTCTTTAAATTTAACGGTTACACCCTTTCCATGCTAGATTAAGCATTCGACTACATCTCTAGTATGGGGATTTCCAACCCTTAGACTCGAAACATCGAGGACAATGTTTAACTTTAGTATGGGGGGGGGGGGGGGTGAATGGATACTTGCGTTGCCAAACCTTCACGCTTTCCAAATTTTATCTTTTTGTTTATCATTTTGTTGCAAAATAAGGCTAAAAATGGCCAAATTTTAAAAAAAATTCTCATGTTTTATAAGTGTTTGAAGACACGAATGTAGATTTTCCGATGGCGAGAATAAGAGTAATTTTTTACTCGACCGTGCGTGTTGAGCACTTAGCTTCGATTCCTTAACTTCACATTAGGCTAAGTCTCTTAAATGAGGACGAGAAATGATAGAGTTAATTATAAGTTACTATGCTAAACGTAGAGTATTCGTATTCTTTGAAAAACTCATGTGTTCTCGTTGTTTGATTATTCTCCCTTTGCTTGTATATAAATTTTGCTTAATAAGTATTCGCTTAGCGGTTTAGTCTTGATTGTTGGTTTCTAATCTTTTCTAGTAGCTTCCATGTAATTAGATTGGGAAGACATTAAGGTATCACCAGCGTCACAATTTTGAAGTATTGCCAACCCGAATAATTGAATGCTTCACCCAATAATAAGATTTCAAGTGCTCACTAAATCAAGCAAATAATTTGAACCTCACAAGGCCGAAAAATCTATGCGAAATTGAAAGTGAATTATGCCTTAATCTTTGAAGCTTTAAAGATCCAAAATTCGCCTTAGCGTAAGGATATACGTCTTTGGCCATAATAAAACCACCGTTGGGGAGGATAATAAAAGGCAAGGCAAGACCGAAGTCATAATAAAAGATTCATGGCAAAGTTTAATAAACGATGGAGGTAAACCTATGATAATAAGGCCCATCCGTTAGGGGGCGTATAAAAGCTTGATAATAAGTCTCATGTTTAAAACCGTTATAAAACCGTGTTTATCGATCCTTCTTGTTGACTTAAATTTTTGACATCGTTGTCTATTAGGGGGGGTTATTAATTCGATGGTCTTGGTTACACCGTTATGACTCTATTTTTAGACCTAAATCTCTATCATCGCATAAGTCAAACAATGTATCCTCGTGAAACATTCAAGACAAAATACAATATATGAGATACAACTTAGGAAAATGGGAGGATAAGTACGTGATTAGGGCATACGAGTAGTGTTATCATTACTAACTTATAATGACAATGATCTCGTTGCACGCTTGGCATGAAATTGGGGTGAAAATTGAGGACGACGAAATTATTTCTAACGAAGCATTCACGTGTTCTTATTCTATGAACCTAAACATTCTATTTTGCGATGAAAATCATACATTATGTCTAAAACGCAGGTAGTAGTAATAGTAGTAGTGTAGCTAGTTTATCATTCAATAAAAGTGCATAAAAATGAATTTTGGAGGTGCTACGATACTTTATTCTAGCATTGCGTGAGGGCACGACAATGTTTTAGTATGGGGGAGTGATGAGACTGATTTTATACATAGTCTCATCATCCAAAACGGGCTTAAAATGCATTAAATATCATCAAAAAGGCCAAATATATTCTTGTGTTTGTTACATGTGTATTTTAGGTACGGATATTGAGAAAATGACAAAAGATCACAAGAAACAAGCAAAAACGAGCACGGGAAACGAGCCGCACAATGAACCAAGCCGTAATGGTGATTTTTGAAGAATAACCCTTGAAGAAATGAAGATTGTACAAGAAGGGTCCTCCAATATTGAAGAACTGACACTTTAAACCCTTCTTATTCATAATTACAAGATTGGTCCCTAAATTTTGTCAAATTTGTAAAAAGAACCCTCCACTTTGAAGAATTGGCAAGAATGGTCCCTCATAAATGAAGACTTGTCATAATTAGTCCTCCAAAAGTGAATCATACAAGTCAAGACCGTAACGTTTGAATAAAATGCCAAAACAGCCCTTCATGAATCATGAATTGGCAAGAAATAGCCCTGAAAATACTTTGGAAAAGTATCTGGGGCAAAAGTGTGAAAACCAAAACTTGGTTATAAAGGAAATACGGATTTTGGCATGTTTAAACTGAAATGACAAGAGAAAGAGAGAAGAAGGACTAAAACTGGCAGACAAGGAAGTTACCTTAACCAACCAAAAAGTGCCATGTGTCCCACTCACTTATTCAGCCAATGAGAACCCACCAAATTGCCACCTCCATTCAATACCGGTTTTAACTACTTAATTTATTAAGTTAAAAATGGACGCCTAACGCATTTTTAAACACTAATCCGGATCAAACACACCAACTATTCACCTATGAACACAATTGGGGTTTTGTTAATTACTTGTAATTAAACCCTATAAACCTCCATAATTTTAATTAACCTATCCCTAAACACAACCCACACCTTAAACTCCTTGCCACATCACCCGACAACACACATGTATCACCCTGCTATGCAACTTTTGGGAAGAAGCCAAAATAGTGACAGCCATCCGACGCCCCACATCATGCTTTGTTTCTAAGCTTCATTGTGAGCCTTTGATGCAATTCCTAACTTTACAACTCACACAAACTGCCAAGATAACTCACATGTTCTAGTAGATTTTCAAAAGTTCAAGGGGCATTTCAGGAACTTCAAGACTTAGGGTTTACGTTCTTTATGCTTTGTAGTTCATTCTTGTAGCCTATATAAGGCATATGACCTGGTTCTTTTACATTTGCTCTTGGTTTTTCCTTTATCACAAATCTGTAAAGCCTTTGTCATTTTTGAATGAAAGGTGTTTGATATTGCTGATGAAATCCAAGTGCCAACTTTAATCTTTGTTTGTTATTGATATATGTTTGTGCTTATTGAATCTTAAAACCTGTTTTTAAAGCTTGTGCAAGAAATTGCCAAGTTTTCTCAAAACTTGATATTTTGCTAAATTCTTGGTTCAAACCCTTGGAATTGTTGGATTGAAAGTGATTATAGCACCCTGATAAGGAGCTTATCAAGGTGTTATAAACTTGTGGTTTGGGGATAATCAAGGAGTGGGAACAAGTTTGCATTAATCAAGCTTTTTACTTTTCTGTTTTTCATATTTTATGCTCTAACCTTGTTGAATCTTAGCAGCCTTGTTGTGGAAGCTTGTGCCTTGTTTTGCTAGGAACATCAGCTCAAAAATTCGTGAGTGTGGATGTACATTCATGAGGTTTGAGTCCTTGAACCCAAAATCTGTCAAAATACATGATTTTTGTGATTTTGTGTTCTGCTGTTGTTCTTGTTGATTTTGTGGCTTATGATTGCTTGATACTGCATAATATAGTTGTTATTGTGTTAGATTGGGCTTGGGTAACATTGAATCACACTTATACTTTGTTAAATCTTGGATTCAAAAAGTTAAGGGGTGTTTGGGTTAACCTGTTTAAGATCACAAAGTGTTTCTGAGTTATTGTTTGTTGGTTATTTGTGTTGATATCTGATATATGCTTGGTTGAGTACTAATTGCTGCAAGTTATTGGCTTTTAAACATTAAAACCTTGATTGTGCTATAAAAATTGGAAATCTGCTTGTTTTGACCTAAGATTTTGGAAACACTTAGTTTGTATGCATGCTTAGTGATAACAAGTGATTAAACATACTTTTTATAACCTGTTAAAAAGATTTGAGTGTTTGGAATTAGATTTGTGGTCAAGTATATCAGCAAAGTATCAAAAGTGCATGTTCTTTGTTCTTCAGTAACATTTTTGAGCTTGAATCTTGATCTAGACCTTGAACCATTGCATGAAACTTGTTGATTTATGTTCATTTGAATTATTTATAGCTATTGTATGCATTTGGTGAAGTTTGGCTGGCTTAATCTTGCTAAAAGTGCTTATTTGGTGAAAACTGCTTATTGTTCATATCTGGGCAAAGTCTGGTGATGTTTTGATTTAACTATACTAATTGGCTAGGTGTGATTGTGATATCTTTATTGTTTTTCACTCCTTGTGATCCATTGATTACAAGGGTGCCTTGTTTGTAACTTGAATCCAACAAAAAGTTACTAAAGATACAAAGTCAAATTGGTCAAGCAGTGGGAACTCCTTTCCCCTACTACTAGCCACTGCTAGTGTAATTTATTAAACAGCTTATTCATAAGCTATTTTGGCTTATCTAGACTTGCAACAACTTATTTTTTGTGATAGATCTTCCTTATTTGACCCATTGATTTGATTTAGAGCTTATTAGGGATTGACTTTTAAGTTTGACTAGAAAACCAAACAGTTTGACTTTTAACATAAGTGCTTATTGCTTATTCTAGCTTATTGCTTGTGCTTATTGGAAAACTTTTTGATTATTTTGCTTAATTAATTCATTTAAAACCTTTTGCAACTTGAATCAGAACTTGAGGTGGTCTAGAACTCAAAAACGACTATTTTGTCGTTTTGTGAAGAGAGCCTTGGCTTATTTCAGACTTATTTCTTGTGCTTTTTCAAAATTTCTTTTCACAGATCTCTTTGGTAACTCAAAAGAAGCTTGTGTGTCAAATTAGAGCTTATGGCATTAGCTTATGGCTTAATGGGCTCAAAATCCCATTAAGAATAAGATGTTGACTTGATAAGCTGTGATAAGCACATTTTCAGCTTTTGGGCCTTCAGAGTTTTGTTCTTAAAATCAAATTTTAAGTCAAACAGGAAGTTTTGGGCTTATTTGGTTGACTTTTTCTTATTGGTCCTAATTTCAGCCCATTAAGGATTTGTTTTGTCTTTTAGCCCATTTTAAGTCCCAATAGGGGTATTTTGGTAATTTCAAGTTCATTTATGTGTTATTTAGGTTACAATAAACTAGTTTGCAACTTTTTAGAATTTTTTATAAATTTTGGATTTTTAATATTATTTTATTATTATTTTATTATTTAAAATTAAAATTTAGATTTTGCAAATTTTTCTTTTTTCCTATTTCAAATACATTAAGTTATGATTTTTTATAATTTTTAGATTAGTTTTATTGTCATTAGATTAATTTTTAGAATTATTTTAAGTTTTAATAGTTTTTAATTGTTTTTAAATAGTTTTAATTAATTTTAAAATTTTCAAAAATAGTTTTAAATTTAGTTACGGTATTTTAGAGGTTTACAAGTTAAAAAATCTCATTTTGGGCTTTTTGTTAATTAAATTGATTTTTTGGGCTTTAATTAGCATTAAACAATTAATATTTAATTAAATAATAGGTTTGAGTGATTCTTGATTTTTTGTAAACTCTTATTACATTTTTTTAGCATTTATTGCACTTTTCTAGGAATTTTTAGGGTAATTTTTAGATTTGGTGACTTTTTACGGTTTTACGTGCACGACTTCGTCTTAGTTCAATTCATAATCGTAACCGTCATTCTTTTCTAATCTCTTTTCTATTTTTCTTTTCTAATCAGTATAATCACAAACACTTAATCATCTCTTTACACAACACACAAGCCTCCTTGAGAACGATACCCACTTTGGGTCATTAGTGCTTGTTTTTCTAAACCGACACTTAATACTTGCCACTTTTCCGCTCTTTTCCAAAAGGGTAGTAAAACCACTACATCAGTAATCCAGTTTAGATGCAGTGTAGAGGCCCCAAAATACATGAGCCTGAGGGGGTCTCATTTGGTCAAATCCACGAGCCTTTGAAGTGAGGCACTTTGTGATGATAGTGACGATTGCTTTCCACGGTTGCCCGATGTGTGAAGTGGAAAACTGAGATAGATTATGAATATCACCCTCATAGTTCAGAGCTCTAATTACTCTAAGCATTTCATCTTTTTTGGGGTTAGGCACATACTTTTCTCCTTTTGCTAACCTAGGGAACTTGAACAATTGCCTGAATTGAGTTAAATCGAGAGTCAATTTCTGCTTATTGATCTTGAAAGTGATAGACCTCTTAGATAATTGTTTTGTCGGTGAGATCGATGTTGTGGCCCAAAACTCGTGAATATAAACTTCAGGTACTGATGCAGTGGCTCTAAGGGCGTCCTTTATCGGTGACATGTCCAGGATAACCATTGCGACTTTGAAAGCTGCAAAATTTGGATCAGAGTCGTCTTTCAGACGAGAATTGTTCTATGCAGGTGGTAGTCATGCATTGAGTGGAACTAGTGTGAGGTCTAGTTGTTGTTGTTGTTCTTCGGTGATTGACATGGTTCTTTCTTTAGATAACAAAGACACAATTGGTATATACAAACATATACATCGTATTATCCATGAAAATCTGTAGCATGGTAAGTATAACACAACAAATGTCATCACATATTATTTAAACACATTAAGATAATACAAACGACGTTCATATGAAATACAATCATACATTCAGTTTAAAACCTAAAGGCATGGTAGTATAGCACAGAAATTTTATTCTAAGGACATAGCGACCTAGCTTTAGTTCCTTGAGGATTTCGTTTTCCTGGTTATCATTACCACTAGTTCTATAGGAGAACTAGTAGAAAGATGACGATGAAGTTCAACAACCACTTCAGTAGGCCTAGACATTACTACAACCTCAGTAAGTGTTGGCAAAACCTCAACCTCAGTAGGTGTTGGCAAAACCTCAACCTCAATAGGTGTTGGAAAAACCTCAACCTCAGTAGGTGTTGGCAAAACCTCAACCTCAGTAGCTGTTGGCAAAACCTCAACCTCGGTAGGTTTGAACTCAGTGGTTGCTTCCATTGCCTGAGAACAAAACACAATACATGGAATAAATAATTTTATCTCTTTTGTTTACAGAAATATCAACTTATAAAATAAGATGAATTTTTGTAATAAGAAACCTTTCAAGTATTCTTATGAGACAAAATTAATTAACTCCGATGAAACTTATGTTCGTATTAAAGGCCCTAATTCTAAATTCCTCAAATAAAAACCCGAATAGTCATCTAAGTCGAATGCATAAAGTGGAAGCTTGCTATCTTAACAATTATGTGAAGCATATTACTTAACAACAACAAACCTATTGCAAAGTCAATATTTCACAATGTCTATCTATCACAATGTCTATAAGTCCATCGGAATGACTCCATCGGAATGACTCCATCGGAATGACTCCATTGGAATCACTCCATCAGAATGATTCCATCATAATGACTCTATCGGAATGACTCCATCGGACTGACTCAATCGGAATGACTCTATCGAAATGACTCCATCGGGATGACTCCATCAGGATGAATCCATCGGAATCACCCATCAGAATACCCCATCGGAATCCCCCATCGGAATCCCCCATCGGAATCCCCCATCAGAATCCCTCATCGGAATCCCCATCGGAATCTGGGGCGGATATAACTAGGCAACTTTTTAACTTTCGATTTCGAGACATAGGCAATGTTTTAAGCAAAACGGTTCAAGACCTATGTTTATTTATACTAATCAATCATTTCCCCTCTATCAATTTCACTTTTTAAGCACAAGTCAAATCGAAACCATAAACTGTTAATCGAAACTTAGGTCACGTTTGTAATGATAAGCAATAGATAATCATGTAAATAACATGTCTGTGATGAATACCTAGATGTTATAGTAGGAGATCAGCAAAATAAAAACGAAGGTATGGAAGAGCTTTAGCAATGGCGGAAAATGTATAGTTGTGTGTGTGTTTGAGACGAAAGGGATAAACAGGGGGTGGGAGTTTGACTAGGTCAATCCGAAAACCAAGTTTGCAAAAAATGCATTTTGGTCCCCCCATTTTTAAAGTATGTGTAAACTTGTAAAAAAACAAGTTAATAACACAAAGACATTACCCCGTAACCACTTATCTTTCATAATAACACGATCACGCAACTAATGCACTTAAAATACCTAAGGCCAAATTAAAATTTCATACATAGGGCACACATTGCACATAAGGCACACATAGAGCAAATTTTCTGAAAAATTATTTGAAGACCAAGTTGAAAAAACCAAGATGAAAAGATACTTTCTCCCCGTTAAACTCTGACCCGTGTTCTAATTAAAGAGTTGTAGTTATTGTTTAAGGAGTCAAACACCGATGAAGACATTTTCATAAAGTAATTTTTGAAACGATTCTGGTGGCAATAAGATTTCTCTTATTTTAACAAAATAAGTGCACTGAGGCGTACAAAAATTTGTGTTAGACCAAGTTATAAGTGCACTGAAACGATTCTGGAGGCAATAAGATTTCCCTTACAAGGTTTTAAAGTAAACCTTGCCCGAGAAAATTAATTCCCGTTGTGAGCCAACGTTTTCAAAAGAAATACGTGACTTTAATGCGAAAAGCGGGTTGCAGTCAGAAATAACTACAAGCCATATGGGCATGTTTTAAAATATGTACAACTTTTATACGGACTCTATTTATGGCGCCGTGTCAATACTAATCGACATTTCTTAGACCGTAAATATTACCGTACTAAAAGACATGCCCGATTTTAAAATGAAAAATATTTTTGGATTTTCATTATATTTTTTATGGTTTTTGTATGTTTTATATTTTTGTATTTTTCTTTTGGTAGTTTATATATATACGATAATATACACGATCACCAATAAAGGGTACTCTAGAATAGTTTACAACCACTATTCTGCAGATTCTTCTGCCAACTCTGATGACGTATAGTCCCTAGTCGGGCTGGATAGTCCGACTCACGGGTACTACCCGCATCCATCAGGAATGGATTGGATACTTGTGCGATGTGTGCACACCGCCCAGAAGGCCCGGTAAGCCGTTGTCGCACAAGAGGCTGATTACTTAGCCAAGTCCTCGTCGTAGTGTGAAAGGATCAGACAGAATATAACTTATATTATATTTACATTCGCCTAAGGAAAAGGGATATAAACTTGCCTTAGTTGGATAATGAATATCAAGCTATTTCGAGGCATTATCTCTTCCTTAGGCCGCAAGAACAGGGAGCCCAGCCTGGGCTCTCTCGAGTATAAAAGGAACCCCTTCGGTTCCACAAAGGTACGATACACACAATACCCTAAACACTTACATACTCAAATCGATTACTTACTCTCACGCTAGAGTCTAATCGTGGGTCACACACCCACGGTAAGCATAACGGTGTCTGTTTAGTGCGCAGGGTCCTTTAACAAGTTTCACTTGGTGCAAGAGCTGGAGTCCACAAGACCCCGAATTAAGCCTAATTCGGGTCAAGCTCGGTTGATCCAACTTTTGTATCAACAAGTTGGCACCATCCGTGGGACCCCAAACTAAACTCTAGCCAATGACGAAAAATGGCGCAAACCCGCCCCCACCCAAAGGTGGATCCAAGAAGGCAACAGGTCCTTACTCAATCCTTGAACCCAATAACCCAAGTCATGGGGGGAAAGGACTGCAAGTATCTTTCTCTCCGCTGGTCACTCCAACTCTATAGACGGTCGAAACTGCATCATCCTCTCAAGAGATCCCTAATCAAGGCCGCAAGGAGACCCTGGACGCAAGGGCTGTGATTGATCCGTAGGTGGAGACAAAAAAACCCCCCTCGGCAAAGCAATGTATGAGCGACTATGTCGCAGAAAACTATGAGGCGTTAATCCCACTCATGAGGGTGCAAATGAGGGCGAATCCAGCAAGAGACCTTCAGATCAGTTTGGACTTCGATAAAGAATTCAAGTCTAAGGGAGGCTCAAGATCTGGTAAGGAAGCTAGAAAGGAGAAGAAAAGGAAGCAAAGAGCGACTGAGATCCCAGCATCCACTTCGGATGCGCCTCTCATTGAAGACACATCGTCCTTAGACAGGTCCAGGGACTCAAGAGAAGAGGATGGTTTCATGAAACTAGTCATTGATCACCGGCGCACAAGCGTGAAGGACAGACTAGGGCCTAACCCTACTAGTAGACAAAGCACCCTTAAAAGGCTAGGCCCCTTAGAAGGAGACGAATCTCAGGATCTGCGAGTTAAGAAAAAGAGTAAGAGTGTTGAAAGGAGACGCAAGAGGTATTCTTCAAGCAAAGGTTCCTCGGACTCTAATCATAATGACCGCCACCCCCGCCATAAAAGGGTCTCTCCTTCATCCACTGAGGACTCTGAATCCTCCGACTACGACAGAAAAAACCGCAGGGCACCAAAAAGACCAACGATACAAGATGAAGATCAATGGACCTTGCCATGGCGTCGAGAGAAAGGAAGCACGTTTTCAGATCACATAACTACTTTCAGGGATAACAAAAAAAGACACATGTCGTCCAATGTTAAGACCTACGACGGCACGACAGATCCAGATGATCACCTGAAAGTATTCGAATCTCAGGCAGGGACAGAGCAATGTCCAGAAGCCGTGTGGTATCATATGTTCAACTCAACACTCATCGGGAACGCTCGGACATGGTTCGACCGTCTCCCACGAAGGAGCATTCATGGGTTTGAAGAACTTCGAAGAGCGTTCAGCAGGAACTATGTGCAGCAGAAGAAGTATGACAAAATCCCGGTTGCACTTGCGAGAATGAAGCAAAGGCACAACGAGAGCCTGGAGGACTTCATGGAACGCTTTGAATCTGAATGCAACCAGATTAAGGATTTCCCGGAATTTCTAAAGATTTCTGGATTCCTCGTAGGAATCACAAATCCGGACCTAATAAAGAAGTTGAACGACAGAACCCCCACAACATTTGACAGGGTAATGAAAAGGGTCCGAGCATTAATTCAAGGAGAAACCGCAGTAGCAGATAGCCGACAGATGGCGTCAGGCTACAGGTAACAAGACAGGCCCAAGAAACAAACGTATGGGCAAAATATCAGTCGCACGTTGGACTTCCAAGGAGCGGCAAAGCAAGGGCGCAACAATAACAAAAACAACAACAACAAGTTCACCCCGCTGCAAAAAACCTCCAGAGAGATATTTCTATTAGAAGGAGCAAATTTTCCAAAGCCTAGCCCAATGTTGGGACCAGTGGATAAACGGGATAACACAAAGCACTACGAGTACCATGATGATAAAGGGAACGCTACATATGAGTGTCTTCAGTTGAAAAGACACATTGAAAGTCTGGTAAAAGCAGGGAAGCTGAACCACCTGATAAGGGATTAGAGAAAGAACGCAGATGCAAAGAAGGTCAAAGTGAAAAAAAAGAAGGATAAACCTATAACCATATACATGGTAGAGAGGGAAAAATCTTTCATGCAAAGAAGAGTGGTCGCGGATTTTTCGCACGATAACGAAATAGCATTCCCTATCCTTTCATATATGTACTACAGAGTCAGGTCGTTGACAATTGACATAGCCCTCGGCGACCATACTTTAACACCCCCAAATTTATCCGCAGCGGAATACATCTTTGGGTGCTAAACAATGGTATAAAAACACACAATTTATAAAGAACGACTCGAAAAGAGACATTTAAATTTATCGTTCCTAAAACATTCATCAGAGTAGCATCGTCCCAAGTAATCGTTACCAAAAGATAAGTTAAAACAACATATTAGTTTGTTTTAAAAATTGAACGATTAATAAATCAAAGAGTTTGAACAACAAAAGCAGTGCACAACTTCATTCCCGTGACCTCCAAGCTTCCACTTCTTGTTACCTGAAATACATGTAAGTAAAACAATCAGCAAAAATGCCGAGTGAAATCTATAGGTTTATGTAATCATTTTGAACACAAGCAAAGATTATAATTTTGTGTCATACATGAAGGCAACAAGCATCAAATAATAATTTGCATCAACAAGAATAATTGTATATAGCATAAATTGCATTAAGCTCATGGAACCGAGCCCTTAGGCACTCCGTTAGGTCTAATAAGACAAGAGATTTATTAATTGTTATTACCTCCAGATTATTGGTACATTGCCGTATACCTGACTTCTCAATACAATATGTTCAAACAGTGTGGATGTCGGGCCGAAGCTTCTATGACAAGTCCACACAAACTGAACCGGGGCGGCTTCCCCCATAGATCTATTAATTGTACTAGCGGTTAACCCATCGTAGGTTAATTAACGGTCCATAATTGAGGCTTTAACAAAGGCAATCACCTAATGCAATTTAAAGGCAACCACGGGTCCATTCATAGAGGGATAAGCATACCATAAAAGACTTGTGTGCTAAGTTTATGAAAAACATGTATTCCCCCTCGCGGGTTTTAAAGTCATTTAATAACTAGTATAAAGCGAGGCTATAGACTCACCTTAGCCAATAGTGGTAATGAGACGATCGCTGACGATAGATGATGCCTTTCAAACACGAGAACCGCAACCTATCAAATAAGGTGCGTTCATTAATAATAGACTAGAGGAATAAACCATACATAAGAATATAAAACTCGACTCATAAAGTCACGAAAAACTAGAGAGAAAACGATACAAGTGATACTGTTATACTCTCCTATTCATTCATTTCATTATTCTATTCTTTTAATAAAAATCTGTCGGAACATACCGAATGTCCAAGCTGTTTTCCCATACTTAGACACATCAAAATTTCATGATACTACTTAAGGAACTCACATACTGTATGTAGAAAGTCCTCACAAGAGCCCATCAAAAGATTTTACTTCTAAAGTTCCCTGCCCGACACATCTTTGAATTACAAAATTCGGACAGTTTAGCGACCTTGACTTACGAAATCATTTTGACCATTCTAAACAACTCCATTTATAAAACCAACACTTGATTCTAAAAAAAGACTCAAAACACTAACTATAGAGCTTGAGAACAGCCCTTGAATCCTTTTGAAACTCATTTTATAGTCCCCGAGATTCTATCCAAATATCGATAACAATTTTCGGATTGTGTCAACACTCGTCTCCCGGTACACGAAAATCAAACTAGTGTATCTTCCATCTCGTTTGGAGTTGGAAGGCCTACTTTATATCAAATCGAAGCTAAAGAAATTCTATACAACCTAATCCTATAATATCAACCTCTATTCAGACTTAAGACCCCCGAAAATGGCCTCAAACCTACTGCCCAAAATTGACTATTAAAATCTCCTACAAAATCATGTTTTTGATCAATTCCAACAACTTTTGTCATCAACCTAAGCCCCTAATATCATCATAAACCAATCCTAACACTTGTATCATTATCAAAATCAAAAACCCAAAAATTAAAAATCAAATTTTTAACAAAAACATAGCATAAACATCTCTTGATCATCACTAGTAACACATGCATGATCAAAATTCCCACCTAACAAGCCTAGTTTTTATCAAAATCAAAAACTTAATGCATGTTGGTAAAAATAGTATCATTAGAATCACCTTGCAAAATTCGGAATGGGTCCTGTTTTAGTTTGGATTGAATCAAGCTAGAAAACCAAAAATTTTGATGGTTTGTGTGTTGGGGGTGTACGACCAAAAAAGAAAAGGGAGGAGGAGATGGTGATTTTTGTTTAATGAATTTTTAAATGAAATTAGATAGTGGAAATTATATATATAGTGTAAGGTTAGGGTAGTTTTTGCCAATTTGTGATAGTTTTGGTCGAAAATGTAAATATTAGTTAAAAAGCGGGAAATGACTATTGGTCAATTTCATAAATATTTACGGGATTCGGGTTTCATAAAAATACTTTTTTTTAAAGTTTAAACGCACACGAAAAATAATAATATAACGACTCGATACGTAATTAAAACGATATTGTTGAAAGTATTAATTATTGAAACGATCGATAATAAAATATAAAATTTTAGGCATCCGTCACTATCGCGATCACTAGTAGTCCTCGTTACTCGTCAAAATATAAAAATAAAATATTCAATATCGGTTTCAATTTAAACCGTTAAGCATAATAGTATTTAACATTATAAAATACTTCAAAAATATTTGAAAAATATAATTAAATTATGACCTTATTTTTACGGGTTTTACACACACTATAGAAGGCATGTGCGTTGATGGGGGGTCTGCATCGAACATATTAAAAGAACATTGTTTCGCATGGCTGCCATGGGAAGTAAGGAAACAGCTATAAGAGACAGCACAGATTCTTACAGGGTTTAGCGCTGATAAGACTCGACCACTGGGGCATCTTTGCACACAGGTAACCATTGGAAACGGGGAACACTCGATGACGGAGTGGATGGACTTCATGGTTGTGCGCTCTCAATCCTCGTACAACGGGATAACTGGACAGCCGGCGCTAAAGACGTTGCGTGCAGTAGCTTCTACGGCACATGGTATGATCAAATTTCTGGTGAAAAATGGAGTAGTCACCATCCGTAACATAGACACAATCGAAGGGGGTAACAGTAATTCTAGCACCAGCACTAAAAGGAAGCAGGTGGACATGTGTCAACATGATATAGAGCCCAATCCACAGATAAACAGAAGGAGGCGTGTCTCGGAGGAATCCCAGGCGCCAAGCATATCTGTGCGCGCAGACTCGCTGTCAGGGCTCCCGTGGGTCCTTTTCTCGACAGGCTTCGCAAGAAAAGGGGGGCCAGATGCTGGGTTCATCCTCACGAACCAGAGCGACATAAAAATCACGTACGCATTGCTGTTTGACTTCCCCACTACCAGCATGGAAGCAGACTTCGAGGCCCTCATAGTAGGTCTTAGATTAGCGTTAAGAATGGACATGAAGCGCCTAGTGGCCTACACATACAACCCTCTGGTGGCAAGTAGAGTCAATGGGTCACGCGAGCCACGAGGCGGGTGCTAATCGAGTATACGGAAAAGATACGGGACATGATGTCACGGTTCGAAGAGTTTGCTATACGAAGGGTTGTAGAAGAGGAGGACGAAATCTCGGTGGACATGGACCAACTTTCAATTGTAAACATGAATAAGCCTCTTGGTCACGTTCTAGTAGATTTTATCTTGCACAATGCGGACATGGAGTCACTAACATGGATGACACCCATTCGAATGTTTTTGTCACATAACAAATTTCCAAGCAGTAGAAGGAAGGTTAGGCAGATACAGGTGCGAGCTAGGCACTTTCAAATTGTCAAAGGAACGTTGTACAGGCAAACAGGAAATGGTCGGTTGTTGCAATGCTTAGCACCAGATCAAGCGCGGGCAGTGGTGGAAGTCGCACACAGAAGAGTGTGTCCTCGCGGCTCGGTAGCTATGGTTGAGGAAGTCACTCGCTCAGGGTACTTTTGGCCATTTGCACATAAGGATGCGCGCAATAGAGTGGCGCGTTGTCAGAGATTCCAAGAGGACTCAAGACGCCGGACGAATCCTAACATGATTACTGGCCCACTCTCAACCAAAGGTGCAGAGGAAGGAGGAGTATTCTCAATGTTGGGGCGTACTCTAGGTTCCCTAGCGACGTCAATTGGAAATATGGCACGACACGCGGTAACACTGCTCCCAGCTAAAGGTAACCATCAACAACAGCGCAGGGGAGCAGTCGTCCCCGCATCCAGGATAACTCCACATACCATGTGGCAGCGGGATCATATGGGCGTATTACCAGCAGCACGAAGCACGAAGGGGCGTGGTCAGGCGAGCAAAGGATCTTCCCAGACTAGGATGAGTGTCCATGGCTATGCGGAATCGCTATCTAGCCCTACAAGGAATGACTTAAGAGGCGACCAGAGTTCTGGGTGATATTCTCCTTGAGATATCGCATAGTTGGCATGGACCATTCTCTTGGCTACTAATATCTTCAATAAGGATCCATGTATTTTTTCTTTCTAATCGTTTTTTAGGTTCTTGTTATTTGTTTCAAAACATTTGCAAAGGGTATGAATAAAATTTTGTGGTTCCTAGCTAGTTCCGCAGTCCAAATGATGTTTTTTTCTTTCTTATCTTTAATGCCTGCAAGTATTATTTCTTTTATATAAATTTGGCCTTTAGATGTACATGTACAATAACGTTTCCAGGTGGAATAAGAGGAATAATTTTACCCTACTAATTAGACTTGTCGCGTAAGAGGGATGCACCCTAGCGGCGCCGGATCAGGTATCCTTTGTTAGGCAGCTTTTCACAAGATGTTGTGGTAAGTATAGCAGTCCTCATACTTTATGACGAACAGGCACAATGTGCACGCCTAACGAACATGTCATTTTCGATTACATTGCTTATGGTAGTAGTGTCAGGACCACACGTAATGACCTTTAGACTCACCCATAAGTCTAGAGTCGCACTCCAATGGGCGTACTCATAAACAGGCGTTTAATATTCGTCTTTTTAAGTATAATCGTTCTCGGTATCTTATCGAATTGATATCACAATTTTTAAGCTCGACTTTATTGTTTTTGGTTAAAAAAAACAAATTTTGGTATTATTAACTACTTGGCACACAAAGCATGTAAAAATGTAAAAATACTCTATATTACCTACGTATACGTACTATACTAAAACACTTTGCACTTATCACAATTAAATGCACAAAATAGAAAAATGACAATTCAAAATTAAACTACAAAAATAAAATGGTAACTCTAAATCTAACAAATACAGTTACAAAAAATCAACTTTTACTAAATGTAACTACGTTTTAAAAAAAATTGAAATGGAAAACAAATTTCATAGAAATCCTATTCGTTACTTCTTACACCATAACTGGATCCACTAATAACAATTGGCCCAACAGATTATCTAGCCCAACTACATTAAAAGTATAACTAAATGGACTAATAACGCAAACCAATTTTAACTAAATGGACTAACTACGTAAATGACTAACAGAATTGGACTTAAAGTGAAACTATTACAATAACTAACGGGCTAACTGTTAACCTCTAACGATTAAGGATTGTGACTGTTATATGAATATACAAGTTGAAGGATCAAACCTGTTAATCTACCAAACTTAAACCAAACAAGATTTAACATCAGTAACAAATCCAAATCTTACTTTCCTCGTGGTAAAATCAAGTTTGCACTGCTTAAACCACTTAACCAAAGCGAAACGTTATGAATTAAAGCACACAATTATCGAACCATAACACGCTCAACTATTCCACTAAATTTGCAAGAAATCCTACTGTTTTAACCCGTGCCAAACACTACTTAAGGAAATTATGTAGATACTGAAATCAAATCACATGAAACTAAAATCTTAATGACAAGCTTATAACAAACTAGATATGATGAACTAATCAAGTAATTACAAATAAGATTCTACACTATCATTATAGCTACTGAGTTTTGAAAAATGAAAAATGAGCTTAACCGTACTCTTCCAGGCCAGCCCGTTGATGACGAAGCTCGGCGCTGAACCGGCTTAGAAGCTAATCTCTACAACGCCAAACACACTCCTACTGATCTGCGTCTTCCAGGTCTGACCACTGATGTCGAAAAAAACTGCTGCTATACTACGAAAGGGAATCGAAACAGAAACCTGCACAATGAAACCAAAAAGAAACTGCAAGAAGAAAATACTATACTCTAATTTCAAATTCACTATCTGTTGTACAAATCGATATCCACTTTGTTGATGTAAAACTTAGATTATCACTAATTTTAATCGAAATTCATCTTCTGAAAATGAAACTGTAATACTTCTAAAAATGACTAAGCAGATTCTTTAAACCTAATATCTAAGATTAAGCTTCTAATCATTCTCTGTCTAAAATACAATAAACTGTACTCGTATTCTGAAAATCCTAATGGAAAATGAAACTTGAACTAAACTCCAATTGGTTCAACTCAAATAACACTGATTTCCGCTGAATCTGCAACAGGAAACTAATCATAAGCTCATTACGATCTAAAAATATAGCTTTGAAGAAGGAGTAAAATTTCATTAATTTTAGATCCTATTTAACTAATTTTAACCGAAACCTCAGTTATAGTCGAATATACATGGAGTCTAGTATCAAAGAAGTTTACTGAAATCTTAACATTCTTTAAAGGTCTTTTTTAACAAACTTTGAAAACATACATAACAATAACAAGAAGCTATGCAAACGTGAAAAGGAGTTCATTAATGTCAAAAAGAATCCGTTACACTAATCTCAACTGACAAGTAACCATATTCAACAAACTCGCTTGACAGCATAATCTGACAAAAACTAGTGTATTAAGATAGAAGAAGAAAGATGAGCTATTAATGAACTGAAAAGAGAGATGAGAGATGAGTAACAGAAAACTCGAAACTTTCATTAATGGAAGATCAACTAGTTTGTTACAACAATTAAAACTGAAAAGTAACTGATGAAACTGATTTGTTAACAACTAAAACAGATTTTTAACAACTATGAGAAAGATTATCTAATCTACACCTACAACTATGTGTAACTAATCCTATGCTAACCGCTCCAAATGAGGCCTTGATCTTCTATTTATAGATGTTTGAGAGTGGAGTAGATGTGGTGATGACATGTTCTATCCAATCCAGTGAAGACACGTGTTTAATACGAGGATTGATCATTAGGGTTCTTCACATCCAATTGGGCGTTTCTTCAATATTGAGTCTTGATCTAATTAATTTGTATCATCATGAAGAGGAGAGCAAGAGGATCGTTTTTGTAGTTTGAAGCTTGGCCTGAATCTTCTTGTATCTCTTGTGAATTTGATTTGCAGGTTTTGGGAGGATAGAAGAAAGATGACGGCATTTTATTTCTCTCTCTCTTCACGTTGAAGAAGACACGTCTTGTGAGTGTTAATTGACCATGACTTGGTCTTTTGACCAAATAAATACTGGAAGTTAATACTTCTTTTCATTCACTTTTCTTTTGATCCCTTCTCTTTGTATTTTTTTCCAAAAGTTATATATACTTTTAAGCAATTTCTTTTTTTCATCCTTCATCTTGTTGAAATCAACTTAAGCCCTCGATCTTAGTAAATGAGGGCAAGTAAAGTCCTTAAAAGCATCTTTCGTCTTTTTCTTCGTCTTTTGTGATATAAATCCCTTGAAAATGCATGTTTGCTTCAAATTGTATCTTGTTTATCTGAAAACACACAAAACACAAATAAACGCGTAATTCTGGTATTTTAAAGTTAAATATTATATATTTGACTGTGTTTTGAGTGGTTTATGGATCATTATTGATGAGTGTTTTCACACTTATCAACTCCCCTCCACTTGACCATTGCCATGACCTCATGCAATGCAGCATTTTAAAGCACCAAGTTACACTCTTCTCATAATTAACCCACCTTAGCCATTATGGAATGTTTCTAGACTATGCTACACTATATGATGCATGATTTAGATTTTATACAATGCAATGCAAAGAAAAACAATTCTATTTACATCTTTTTGTATTTTCTAGAAATGGGTTTGATGGAAATAACTCATAAAGACTCAATGACTTGGATTAGGGCTTTTGTACCATAAATTTCTATCACCCTCAAGTTTCACTTTCCCCAAACCAAGCTTAAAAATGGGATCATTTCATTCACAAGTAAAAAGTGCATCAACTAGTTCATAACAATTAATTGTGGAACTGATTATTATTTAAGCAAATTGCTTTTGGGCAAATTTGTCATTTATTCAAGTGTGAAATATAAGAAATGCAAAATCCAAAAATAAGGAAGAATGGTTTTAACCCTAAGTAGTCATCTCATCCATTACTTGAAAAACCGCTCATGGTTAATATAAGTTCGTTTCAAGAATAATAAGTCATTCGTTTTATGTGTAAAATCCTCATGTCATGCTTTCATAAGTAGCCACACACTCGCTAAGGAAAGAAAAATAAAACTCACGTAATAATTTACATCCGTCGCCTTTTTGAGACCTTGGATCTTCAACCCCGCAACCCGTCAAGGTAATATTGGATTGGAGAAATCTATCGAATCCCCGCAACCCGTCAAGGTAATATTGGAATCCAATAGTCACTATAATTAACACCACACTGCCCCTCTTGGGAGTCTTGTATAATTATTTTTTTCCTTTTATTTTTTTTTTATTTTTTTTCTAGCCACTCATATTTTTTCATAAGCCGCTCTTATTTTTCTTTATTCCTCACAAAGAAAGTAGAAAATAATAAAAGGAAAAACACCCGCTAAATATTAAGCATGACATAAGTCTAGTACACATAAACCGTCCTAACTTAGAATCTTAAGACGTACTTATATCACCATGAATGATTAGTCAAAAATGCATAAGAGACTACAAAACGATTAAAACCGTTCTTGATTATTTATTAACAATATATTCATGCGAAGAAAATAGAGGAAAACAAGAGAAGGGTTTAGCCACAATTAATTGTCATGAAGTTTATCTAGCCCTTTTACACTTGCTTCAACTCTATCATCTCCCATTCTCCACAAATTTAAAATCTCAAATAATGAGACTCGTGGATGCTTAGCCTAATAGACCAATGAAGGACTACATGGTTAAGGATACTAGCTAGAGAATGCTTAAATGAGCAAACTCGGGTTGAGTCAAAAAAATCATGACGGGCCTAATATGTCAAAGAGATCTAAATTTGTTAAACCATATCCTTTTTTATATTTTTTCCTTTTTATATATTTTTGATGAAAAATAAAAGAAGAAATATATACAATGCAAATGTGTTATGCAAAAGAAAAATGATTTATGCAAAAATTATGAATGCATATTTTTGGTGGCCAAAGTGGATCAAAAATGTTAAAAGCGTTGAAAAATAATATCCAAGTTATCATGACGACAACGACAATGGTCTAGGTAAGGTCACTTTGATTGAAGACCCCCCTACACTTGAGATAAACATTGTCCTCAATGTTAAAGAGCATGGGAGTCTAAACTCCCCTACACCTATGACAATGACTAGACTTTGTTTAACTCTTGTTAAGGAAAGATCCACTATTGGGTATTCATTTTAAAGCACAAGTGTTTTGAATATCACAAGAGTAAAAACTAAACGAAGTGAACCAGATATACGGGCCTCCTCCATAAGCTCCAAGCATGTAATGATGAGAGAGCAACCCTTGAAACAAACACCAAAAGACGAAGAAAGGCACACCCCTCCAGTTCAACTCTACTATAGCATCCTCTTAATTAAACCTAACCTATTTAGATCTACTCTACATTTCTAACCTAGTTATTCATTGCTTGAGTTTTTTAACCCTAAGTCGCTAGTTCGACTCGGCCCCGAATTAGGTTGTCCTTGGGGAAACCATCATGGAGAGTAAAAGATTTACCGTCTTAGGAAAAACTCTCCATGATGAGGGAAAACAAGTTCTTAAGTACACAAAACCCCATAAATATCCACCAGGATCAAATACATACTTGCCCTCCCAAGAATAGCACATCCCAAAAGTGGAATTCTTAATCAATGGTGAGGTGGGTGAGGTTTCTTTGTTTATGCTTCTTTCCCTTAAGTGTCCCATAAGATAATATGGTGATACTTTAAAGTTTCCCACAAGTTTTCCTTTTAATGCATCAAGCGGATACTGAGTTGGCTCAACATTCTCTATACCAGGATAAAAAATATTTTGCTTCATGGGAAAATAACAAGTGGTGGGAGCCTTTGAAGATTCTCCTTGATACTTCACATCATGAGAGAAAGGGTGTGTAGTAGTAAGTGTCATCACACTTGTAGAGGAAACCACCATTTCTTTCTTGTTCTTAGAAAACTCCTCATCAAAAACATCCTCATATGTTGACATAAATAATCTCTCCAATTCAACATCCAACTGATACAAGTCACTATCATCTTGAAATTTCGCAAATATTGGTTCATCAAGTGAAGGCTCAAAGAGATTGTTTGAATTGGTTTGTAAGAAAGGTGGTGAAATAAGTGAAGCATTGTGGTTTTGAGGTGTTCCACAAGGTGTGTAAGAAGGAGTAATAAGTGAAGGTTCTTGAGAAGGTTGAGTGGGAATGGAATCTCCATAAAGCAATCTTTCTATTTCACGAATATCCTCATCCCAATTAGAAGAAGATGTATAAACCACAATATCATCTCTCTTAAGATAAGCCTCTATCTCCTCATTAATCAACTCATCTTCACTAAGCATTCTTTCAATCTTTAGAACATCCTCTTCCCAGTTTGAACTAGAGTGATCAATCTCAATATCATATCTCTTAAGATAAGCCTCAATCTCCTCATTAATCAACTCATCTTCACTAAGCATTCTTTCAATCTTTAGAACATCCTCTTCCCAATTTGAACTAGAGTGATCAATCTCAATATCATCTCTCTTAAGATAATCTTCAATTTGTTTATCTATCAATTCATCCTCACTAAGCAATCTTTCAATCTCAAAAACCTTATCACTCTCATCAATGATAGAACCCTCCTCATCATGATAGTCATCATAGATTGGCATATCAAGTATTGGTGTTTCAAAAGGTATCTCCTCAAAACTCAAGGTAGTGTGATCATTAAAGAATAGAGGCTCAAAAATGGAGAACTCATCATCACTATGTTCATCATAAATTGGTGTATCAAAAAGAGGTGGTTCATCATAACTAGAATCCTCATTTGCTTCCTCATTGTTGTTGAAAAAAGGATTAGAATCTCCAAAATGAAATTGTTGGGGTTCATGAATATTCAATGAGGAAGTAATGGAGGCTATAGTCTCAACATAAGGAAGATCATATTCACCACTCTTACAAGCTTCATGAAAGTATTCACTACACACTTCATCAAGAATATCAACGTGATTCACCTCTTATCCCCGGCAGCGGCGCCATTTAATATTCGTCTTTTTAAGTATAATCGTTCTCGGTATCTTATCGAATTGATATAACAATTTTTAAGCTCGACTTTATTGTTTTTGGTTAAAAAAAATAAATTTTGGTATTATTAACTACTTGGCACACAAAGCATGTAAAAATGTAAAAATACTCTATATTACCTACGTATACGTACTATACTAAAACACTTTGCACTTATCACAATTAAATGCACAAAATAGAAAAATGACAATTTCAAAATTAAACTACAAAATTAAAATGGTAACTCTAAATCTAACAAATACAGTTTAAAAAAAATCAACTTTTACTAAATGTAACTACGTTTTAAAAAAAAATTGAAATGGAAAACAAATTTCATAGAAATCCTATTCGTTACTTCTTACACCATAACTGGATCCACTAATAACAATTGGCCCAACAGATTATCTAGCCCAACTACATTAAAAGTATAACTAAACGGACTAATAACGCAAACCAGTTTTAACTAAATGGACTAACTACGTAAATGACTAACGGAATTGGACTTAAAGTGAAACTATTACAATAACTAACGGGCTAACTGTTAACCTCTAACGATTAGGACTGTGACTGTTATATGAATATACAAGTTGAAGGATCAAACCTGTTAATCTACCAAACTTAAACCAAACAAGATTTAACATCAGTAACAAATCCAAATCTTACTTTCCTCGTGGTAAAATCAAGTTTGCACTGCTTAAACCACTTAACCAAAGCGAAACGTTATGAATTAAAGCACACAATTATCAAACCATAACAAGCTCAACTATTCCACTAAATTTGCAAGAAATCCTACTGTTTTAACCCGAGCCAAACACTACTTAAGGAAATTAAGCTGATACTGAAATCAAATCACATGAAACTAAAATCTCAATGACAAGCTTATAACAAACTGGATATGATGAACTAATCAAGTAATTACAAATAAGATTCTACACTATCATTATAGCTACTGAGTATTGCAAAATGAAAAATGAGCTTAACCGTACTCTTCCAGGCCAGCCCATTGATGACGAAGCTCGGCGCTGAACCGGCTTAGAAGCTCATCTCTACAACGCCAAACACACTCCTACTGATCTGCGTCTTCCAGGTCTGACCACTGATGTCGAAAAAAACTGCTGCTATACTACGAAAGGGAATCGTAACAGAAACCTACACAATGAAACCAAAAAGAAACTGTAAGAAGAAAATACTATACTCTAATTTCAAATTCACTATCTGCACAGACTTGTACAAATCGATATCCACTTTGTTGATGTGAAACTGAGATTATCACTAATTTTAATCGAAATTCATCTGCTGAAAATGAAACTGTAATACTTCTAAAAACGACTAAGCAGATTCTTTAAACCTAATATCTAAGATTAAGCTTCTAATCATTCTCTGTCCAAAATACACTAAACTGTACTCGTATTCTGAAAATCCTAATGGAAAATGAAACTTGAACTAAACTCCAATTGATTCAACTCAAATAACACTGATTTCCGCTGAATCTGCAAAAGGAAACTAATCATAAGCTCATTACGATCTAAAAACATAGCTTTGAAGAAGGAGTAAAATTTCATTAATTGCAGATCCTATTTAACTAACTGTAACCGAAACTTCAGTTATAGTCGAATATACATGGAGTCTAGTACCAAAGAAGTTTACTGAAATCTTAACAGTCTTTAAAGGTCTCTTTTAACAAACTTTGAAAACATACTTAACAATAACAAGAAGCTATGCAAACGTGAAAAGGAGTTCATTAATGGCAAAAAGAATCCGTTACACTAATCTCAACTAACAAGTAACCATATTCAACAAACTCGCTTGACAGCATAATCTAACAAAAACTAGTGTATGAAGATAGAAGAAAAAAGATGAGCTATTAATGAACTGAAAACAGAGATGAGAGATGAGTAACAGAAAACTCGAAACTTTCATTAATGGAAGATCAACTAGTTTGTTACAACAATTAAAACTGAAAAGTAACTGATGAAACTGATTTATTAACAACTAAAACAGATTTTTAACAACTATGAGAAAGATTATCTAATCTACACCTACAACTATGTGTAACTACTCCTATGCTAACCGCTCCAAATGAGGCCTTGATCTTCTATTTATAGATGTTTGAGAGTGGAGTAGAGGTGGTGATGACGTGTTCTATCCAATCCAGTGAAGACACTTCTTTAATACGAGGATTGATCATTAGGGTTCTTCACATCCAATTGGGCGTTTCTTCAATATTGAGTCTTGATCTAATTAATTTGTATCATCATGAAGAGGAGAGCAAGAGGATCGTTTTTGTAGTTTGAATCTTGGCCTGAATCTTCTTGTATCTCTTGTGAATTTGATTTGCAGGTTTTGGGAGGATAGAAGAAAGATGAAGGCATTTTATTTCTCTCTCTCTTCACGTTGAAGAAGACACGTCTTGTGAGTGTTGATTGACCGTGACTTGGTCTTTTGACCAAGTAAATACTGGAAGTTAATACATCTTTTCATTCACTTTGCTTTTGATCCCTTCTCTTTTTATTTTTTTCCAAAAGTTATATATACTTTTAAGCAATTTCTTTATTTCATCCTTCATCTTGTTGAAATAAACTTAAGCCCTCGATCTTAGTAAATGAAGGCAAGTAAAGTCCTTGAAAGCATCTTTCGTCTTTTTCTTCGTCTTTTGTGATATAAATCCCATGAAAACGCATGTTTGCTTCAAATTGTATCTTGTTTATCTGAAAACACACAAAACTCAAATACACGCGTAATTCTGGTATTTTAAGGTTAAATATTATGTATTTGACTGTGTTTTGAGTGGTTTATGGATCATTATTGATGAGTGTTTTTACACTTATCAGCGTTCTCCCTCACAACCTCAGGTGTGGGTGTAGGAACCTGGACATATATATATACGACTACACATGAACATAATGCAGGACGTTATGTACTTACAAACATATGGGCCGCTATTATCATTGTGCAATTTATTAATTTAAAAGATTAGTTCACGTAAGATACAACAACAGATATGGTGAGGCAAGACACCTTCTATAGAAGTTCGCTCGTTGACAGTGACCTCTTTAACCTGCGATGTTGTGGGTTCCGTGACGCGCAATGTTGTGCCCATGCCTCTTTCATATATCGCAGCACGCGTGTTTGGTATACCTCAATGGAGCGAAGACTCATAGGTACACAGTCAGATAGGCTAGGATGGGCTAGTCCTAGACCAATGATGGCGCCTTTTGTGGAGGTGTGATTCTTTTAGCGATACGACGCACGTGCTGATTTAATTTGTCTTCCGGTGGAATCAGTATCGGTGCACCAGAATTATGCACAGGGACTTGTATTTGGGATATGTCCGGCTCGCCCGTGGTTTTAGGGTCTCCTTCTGTCGGGTCTGCACTGTCATTCGGAAGCATAAGGCCTGTCATGGTTACACTAACTGGGAGGTCCTGGTCTTTCTTGATAAGGTCTATGATGGGCATCGGGAGGTTCCCTAATCTATGGAAGGCGGCGTCAAACATCTCCTGTGCATACTTGGAATAGATGTCATTTCCCTCCAAAGGACCCCTTAGTAACTTTTCTTTGAGAGCGCGCTCCATCGCGAGGCTTGATCCAAGCAGTAGTGCGGCATAGTATACACCCTTGACCGCTTTTTCAAAAGGAGGTAGTTTCAATACGCCTTTGGCAGCAAGCGGAAGACCATGTTTTATTAACCATCGGTTCTCGGCGCGCACTGCGGTAAGGTGCGGATATAGCTCTTCATCAAAATCCGTACTCATATACTTCAGAACTTCCGACTTCTTGGCCATGTCTTTATGGCAGTTGGTGACAAAATTATCGCAATTAAAAGCAAGGATACTAATGCCTTCTTCTAGTTTAACCATGGCCCAACGGTTTTCGTCCTCTTGCTTCGCTCGCAGGCGGCGCTCACAATCTAGGAGCTCAGAGAGCGAGGATTTTTCGTCCTCTAAATATTTGATGGATTCAGCATTTATACTCGACACAACACGCAAGCGGGCAATTTCGAACTTAGCACTTACAAGTTCAAGGTCTTTTTGTTCTGTAACTTGGTTGACCTCTTTGTTTGCTTGTGCTAAGCGCTCGGACAGCTGGGATATCTTCCTTTTCAAGTAGGCAGCTAAAGTTACTTCTTGTGCGGCAGTTATGTCCAACTCCCTCATTAGTAGTTCGTCGGACATTGCGTGCAAACGTTGGGCGCAGCCAAGGGGAGTAATGTGTTGAAGAAAGTCCCGACAAGTGTCCACGCTATCTAGAGCGCATGAACGGGCGTATTTCCAGGGAGGAGAGAATCTGATGGACTTCACAACACCCGCCTCGGTCCTGGATGCAAGGGAGCTGCAAATTTGATGTCCTACGAATATTAGAGGCATGCGCATTGTTTGTTTTTTGCGAAATTAAGAAGGGCATAGTGGTATACCTTGGTAGTTGTATGATTTACCGTGGCCTAGGGGGTGCTCCCCACGATGTCGTATTGGCACGTGGTCTTGTTTGCAATGTTCTCCCCCTTCTTGGAATTTGCTGCGTGGGGGAGCACGGTAATTTTTTGTAACTCGGAACAGGTATGACTAATATTTGTCTTTTTAAGTTCGTTTTTCTCGGTATCGATTCGAATTGATATAACGTTTTCTAGCAAAGACTTGATTGTTTTTGGTTAACAAAAGATTATTTGGTATTTAAGCTACTTGACAAACAAAACACTTAAAAAGGTAAAAATAGCTATATACGTAACCATACTACGCTAAAACATATTGCAATTACCACACTTAAACATACAAAATACAAAAATGTATAAAACAAATTTATACTACAAAATAAAAATACAAAATAGAAAATATAAAACTAATTCTATTAAACTATCAAAATTCCCAACTAAGAATTAGATCAGCTTAAGTAAAAAGAACTTGCTAAAACAAAATGTGCCTAAATTGGATTATCTACGGTAGTAATATTAATCTGCTAATATCTCCACAATTGTATTAAGTGGGCCAACAACTACTTAGCCCAACAAGATATGTAACAGATTTATTCCTGAACTAGTTGTTAGGACTAAAAACGTAAAAAACTAACAAATCAAGTACTAATGAGAACTTATACCAACAGATTTGGACTGTGACCGTCAAAACATGTATAACAATGAAGGACTAAAGATGAACTTTTAACTAAAATCTTATCAAAGCTTAAAAGAAACATTTTGTGCAAGAATCAGATGAAATTTACTACTGTACTTAACTCTTTTGAATTGAAACTTCAGTTTTACTATACTTCTACTACCTAAATGTCAAACTTGCAGATTCAGATACTACTGAGCTATACTCAAACACTATTTTACTGATTCTTAAATCTAAGATTAACTAACTGCATATCGAAACAAAGCAAACCAAACAAGACAAACTGAATTTAGCACATTACAGGGAAGTATTAAACTACTCTAATATCAGCTAGCTAAAACCAAAAATTGCAAAGAAAATAACGTAGGTGACCTGCACATCCGAAGCCAGTCCGTTGTGGAAGAGAAACGCGGCGCTGAGCCAGTTTAAAACCAAACACACCTAATCTACTACCTTATCAAAAACTGCAAGTACGGCTACGCTTGACTGCTACTATTACGCTTGACAGCTACCTTCATACAGTAATCCTGCATGAGCTTCAAAATAAACCTGCAAATTCAAAACAGAACACAACAAAACCAAACCAAACTTCGAATTCGAAACCTGCATAAACCTGAAAATATTACTGATATTTAACTATCGCAGCACAGCTTGAACCAACTACTCAACTCCAATTCAATTCGACTACTGCTCTCTATTCTTAACCACAAATCTGATTCTCACAACTATTACGATTCCAAACTAATTCAGCAATTTGATGAATACTAACTGAAACTATGGAATATCAAAATCTACTTTTTTAAACAAAAACTTCAATCAAGACTTTTTAAACCAGTAAGTAACTAAGTACTCATGTGAAAATCATAGACATAAAACTGACAATCCTAACCACTTCATCTATTCTGCGTGAACAGTATCAGTTTAAAGGAAACAGAAATTTAGAAGAACCTTAAGAAAACTTCTGATCAAAATCCTCTCATAAGCTCATTCGAGCTTATCAAACCATATATCTCCTAACTTTGATACAGATAAAACGTTTTGACAATTTGGACTCAAATCAGATAATGAAGATAAGCTCGATTTAATAATGAAGATAACAGTAATAACAAGAATGATAAAAGAAGAGTTGAGAAAACTCAAAGATTTCATTAATGGAAGAATTTGAGAATCGGTTACAAACTGAAAACTGAATCTAACTGATTTCTTAACTGAAAATCAAAAAGAACTTTGAGAGAAAACCTAACTATCTATTCTAACTAACCTAACTATGTGAAAACTACCCCCTAAGCTAACCGCTTGCAAATGAGGGTCTTCATGTCTTTTTATAGCCGTCGAGTGGGAAGGTGTGACGTGGCTCCACCAATCAAATATGGACACGTGTAAATACGAGGATAAAACTCGTCCTTCATCTTCATCACAATTTGGGGGTTTCTTCGCCTTCAACTCTTGCTCTAATTGAGTTATATCTTCATGTAGAGGGAAGGAAGATGAGTGTTTTTGTAGTTATAAGCTTCGACTGATTCTTTCTTGATTGTCCTTGATATTGGATTGCAGGTTATGGAAGATTAAAGATGAAACCGTCTCTCTCTCTCTTGAATGGAGAAGAAGATAGAGACGTGGGTGTGTTTTGACCGGTCTTGGTCAATGACCAAGATAAATAAAACTTTTCCTTTTTTTTACTTTTTGGTCCCTTCACTTTATTTCTTTATCAAATGGTTTTGGAAACTTTTAGCAAATCTATCTTTCATCCTTTATGTATGTAGAAGTTTCAACTTAAACCCTCCATCTTTGGAAATTTGGCAAATAAGGTCCTTGGAGCATCTTTCGTCCTTTTCTTCGTCTCTTATCATGAAAATCCCTTGAAAGCTCGTGTTTGTCTCAAATGTACCTATATTACCTGAAAACACAAAAACACCAATACCCACGTAATTCTGACAATTTTCAGTTAAATATAAGGTATTCGACTGTGTTTTGAGTGGTATTTGGATCATAATTGATGAGTGTTTTCACACTTATCAACTCCCCTCCACTTGACCATTGCCATGTCCTCATGCAATGCAACATTTTAAAGATCTAAATTACACTTTTCTCATATTTAACCAACCTTGGCCATTTTATGATTTAATAACTATACTATGCTATATGATGGATGGTTTTGAATATTTACAATGCAATGCAAAAGAATCAATTCTATTTATATATATTTTTTTTGAATTTGTAAATGGTTTTGATGGAAATAACTCATAAAGAATTCAATGACTTAGATTAGGGCTTTGGTACCATGGACATTTATCACCCTCAAGTTTCACTTTCCCCATACCAAGCTTAAAAATGGGATCATTGCATTCACAAGTAAAAAGTGCATCAACTTATTCGTGACAATTAAATGTGGAACCGATTATTAATTGAGCAAATTGCTTGTGGGCAAATTTGTCATTATTTAAAGCGTGAAGTATAAGAAGTGTAAAATCCAAAAATAAGGAAGCACGGTTTTAATCCTAAGTAATCCTCTCATCCATTACTTGAAAAACCGCTCAAAACTAATACAAGTCCGTTTTAAGAGTAATAAGTCATTCGCCTTATGTGTAAAATCCTCATGTCATGCTTTCATAAGTAACTACACACTCGCTAAGGAAAGGAAAATAAAACTCACGCAATAATTTACATCCGCCATCTTTTTGAGACTTTGGATCTTCAACCCCGCAACCCGTCAAGGTAATATTGGATTGGAGCAATCTATTGAATCCCCGCAACCCGTCAAGGTAATATTGGAACTCAATAGTCACTATAATTAACACCACACTGCCCCTCTTGGGAGTCTTGTATATATTTTTTTTTCTTTTCTTTTCTTTTTCTCTTTTTTTTTCTAGCCACTCATTTTTTTTCATAAGCCGCTCTTATTTTTCTTTATTCCTCACAAAGAAATTTGAAAAGAAGAAAAGGTAAAACACCCGCTAAGTATGGAGCATGACATTAGTCTAGTACACATAAAACGTGCTAACTTAGAATCTTAAGACGTACTCATACCAACCATGAATGATTAGCCAAAAATGCATAAGAGATTACAAACCAATTAAAACCGTACTTGATTATTTATTAACAGTTATATACATGCGAAGAAAATAGAGGCAAAGAAGAGAACGGTTTAGCCACAAGTAATTGCCATGAAGTCTATCTAGCCCTTTTACACTTGCTTCAACTCTATCATTTCCCATTCTCCACAAATTTAAAATCTCAAATAATGAGATTGGTGGATGCTTAGCCTAATAGACCAATGAAGGCCTACATGGTTAAGGATACTAGCTAGAGAGTGCTAAAATAAGCAAACTCGGGTTGAGTCAAAATATCCATGGCGGGCCTAATATGTCAAAGAAGTCTAAATTTGTTAAAACCATGTTTTATTATATTTTTTTTCCTTTTTTTATATAATATTTTGATGAAAAATAAAAGGATATATACAATGCAAATGTGATATGCAAAATGAAAAATGATTGATGCAAAAAATTATGAATGCATATTTTTATTGGCCAAAGTAGATCAAAAATTTGAAAAATATTTGTAAAATTAATTTTCCCAATTATCATGAAGTTAAGACAATGGTCAAGGTAAGCTCACTTCGATAGAAGTCTCCCCTACACTTAAGATAAACATTGTCCTCAATGTTGAAGAGTATTGGAGTGAACTCCCCTACACTTATGACATTGATAACCTTGCTTAACCCAAGTTAAGGAAGAGGCAACTAAAGGGTATTCATTTTAAGCACAAGTGTTTAATATCACGATAGCAAAAACTAAGCAAAGTGAACCAGATACACGGGCCTCCTCCATAAGCTCCAAGCATGAAATGAGAGAGAGCAACCCTTGAAACAAACACCAAAAGACGAAGAAAGGCACCCCTCCACTTCAACTCTACTAAAACAACCTTTTAATTAAACTTAACCTATTGAAAATCTACTCTACGTTTTCTAACCTAGTTATTCAATGCTTGAGTTTTTTTAACCCTAAGTCGCTAGCTCGACTCGGCCCCGAATTAAGTTGTCCTTGGGGAAACCATCATGGAGAATAAAAATATCACTTTGAAGCTCATCTCACATGATACACTCAAACTTAGCATGTTGCCATTTACTATAAGATTTACAATATCCGCCTCGATAAATGGAACGGTCCAACGTGTCTCAAGTTTGTCCAACATACGAAATCTCTCAAATATGAAGCACCCCAGGATCAAATACATAGTTTCCATCTCTACATTCGAACAACTCCAAAATAGGTAACATCACCAAAGTAAGCTCATACAAGAAGCGCATATCAATCGAAGGCACACTCTTAGGTGGAGTAGATGAAAACCAAGGTGTCTCAAATTTATGTATCCCAGGATCAAAAACCTTTCCCTTCATGGGAAAATAAGAAGATGAGCTCATATCAACCATATAAGATTCCCCCTTAGATATCAAAGCATCATGAGACAATGAAGGTGTAGGTATCAAAACATTCATAACTATTATGTCCATATTAGGCTCATCATCATCATCAAAAGGTGGGTAATCTTCCATAGAAGGCATAGTGAAAGGAGGATCAATAGTAATAGTATCTTGTGAAGGAGGTGTAGTCTCTATGTTCCCAAAAAGCAATGTAGTAATAAGACGAACCTCCTCTTCCAAATTAGAAACACTATCGTCGACCTCTATATCAAAATGTGCAAGAGTATCCTCTATGGTGGCATCAATCTCCATAAAAGAGTCCATATCAAAGGTTTTGAGTTCTAAAGGTGCCTTAGATGAAAAAGTATCAATCTCTAAGAGGAAAGGATCTTCATCAATAACCAACTTCAAGGGTGGCAGGGTGGGAACATAAGGCTCAAAAGGAGGTGTATTAATGAGAGAATCACTCAAAGGGATGATATGATCATGAAAATCAATAGGTGAATCCTCAAAAACCAGTGAAGGAATATCAATCAAGGGTTCTTCCTCTATAAACTCATTATTAGGTTCTTCACAGTCCTCAAAAAGTGGATTATCAAAACATGTCTCAAAAAGAGGATTTGAATGTATCACAAAATCACTTAGAGGAATAGGTGAAGGAGTCATAGAAGAAATGGAGTCATCATCATCAGATGTAAAAGACTCATCACTATCATAAGGATCATCAAAGGTTTCATCACAAGAATCATAAAGTGGTAGAGGAGAAGGATCCACTTTTCCTATAAAAATAAACTCTTCATCCAAATTAGGAATGTTATCTTGACAAGACAAATCATCGGATGATATAGCATAAGACGCGTCACTAGAATCACAATTTTCATCCTCTATTTGTGTCAAGTCTTCCTCAAACTCTTCCTCAATCTCATTATCCCTTTCTTTAAACAATTCATCAAGATCAAAGTCACCAAAATCACTAGTAGTAGCATGAAGGTCAATATGGGATGAAATCTCAATGTGATCATGAGGAGAAGAGGTATCAACACAAAGTTCATCACATGGTTCATTGGAAACCCTCTCAAGCTCTCTTTGGATTGGGATAAGGTTCTCAACACTAGAAAAGGTTAATTCATCCGAATCGGTGTTTGTATTAGTGCTAAGAGACTCGTCCCCCATGGTTAAAGAGTCGGTGGGTTCCACGTGAGGTAAAGGTGATGAAGGTGTGTCATCATTTAGTGTCATATAAATCGAAGGTTCCTCATCATCTTCATCTAATAAGCATTGTTTAAGCAATCGAGCACGATTAGCAAAAAATCGTTCTTCTTCCTCTTTTTTATCAATCTTAATGAGTAAATCGTCTAACTCTTTCTGGAGGAACTGAGAAGATTTGTTCACCGATGCTCTATAAATGTCACCAAATCTCTTGATATTAAACCGTTTGTTCCTTAAATCATCCTCAAGAGACTTAATTTCTTCCCTTAACCATCGAGATTCTTCTCTCATTTCTTCGATACTCATCTCTCTCATACGTTTAAAAGCCTTTAATCTATATCTATCGTTTCTTCCTAGTTGCTCGACTACAAAAGAAATCTCATTGCGATTACTAAGAGTATAAGAAGGCGGATCCCTTGATCGACAATCATAACCATAATGGGGTTCTTTTCCACAAAACTCACATGAATAAGTCGAAGAATAGGGTGGAGGTGGATTTCCATAATTAGGTGAATTATAGGTTTGAAAAGAGTCTTGATTATGAAAATTCTCATGATTGTAACCTTGAAAATTCCCTTCATTTTGAAAACCCTCATAATTGGAAAATCCTTGGTTTTGGTATGGCACATTAAAGGTTTGATCATGAAATGATGGTGGAGGTTGTGATGAAAAACCGGAATATCCCATATAGTCATTACAAGTGTAGTCCATTTGAGTGTTAGGTTGAAAATTAGGGTTCTCGGTTCCATTATAAGCATATCCCTCCCCATAATAACTATTATTTTGATCACATAAATAAGTATCGTGAGGACCACCACAAGTCGAACAAGGCGAATAATTAGCGTTGGTGGATCGTTGTTGCAAAATCTCCAACATGGAACGAGTATCCATGTGTAACAAGGTGGACGAATGTATATACAAGTTTAATGACGTTTAAAATCTTCCTCGGGGAAGGAAGTAATACACCAAAGGTGGTATGTTTACACGTGTGCGAGTACACGTGTAAGTAAACACGAGGAATGAGGGAGTAGCCCTCGGTCGACTTTTGAAGGAGAAGAGATTATCTCCCTCGAGGTTCGATATAAAATATCCACAAGAAAGTATATATATAATTACTACTTGGGTGCAAGACCCCCAATAAAGCCTTCCTTCTTAGAATACGCACTAGTGAACGGGGGGTTAGGTGGCGCGAAGCACTTAAGTACCTATTAACCCTTAGACGGCATTTTATAGCACATCGCCTATCTATTCACTTTAGTAGTTTGTATTCTTCGAATTATTGCCTATCGGAAGTATTTATCTATTCTTGCTTAATTAAATTCGATCGATACGCGTATCAAGGACCGGAACGCCCCTCAACACGGTGTATTGCCTCGGCAATACTTATGGAAATAGGTAACTTGGTTGTTCTTATACGTATACTTATTTACATATAATAATATATCAAAAATATTTTTGTATTTATTTGATTTTTTACGAAAAATACTATATGTACGTAAAAAGCGATGAAAACGATATAATATATATTTTTGGGTGTAATCTTTTAGGAAAAAGATTACTTTTTGGATTTTTTATTTTTTTGGTTCAATTCTTTAGGAAAAGAATTGACTTTGTTGTTTTTTATTTTTTTGTATTTTTATCTTTTTGATTTTTTTATCTTTTTGATTTGTAATACGTAAAAATAACGTTCACAAAGTGAACGTATCCCAAAATCCAATCGTCTCACTCGAAATCGTTAATCTTCACGAAAAGAACCGGCAGCGGCGCCATTTAATATTTGTCTTTTTAAGTTCGTTTTTCTCGGTATCGATTCGAATTGATATAACGTTTTCTAGCAAAGACTTGATTGTTTTTGGTTAACAAAAGATTATTTGGTATTTAAGCTACTTGACAAACAAAACACTTAAAAAGGTAAAAATAGCTATATACGTAACCATACTACGCTAAAACATATTGCAATTACCACACTTAAACATACAAAATACAAAAATGTATAAAACAAATTTATACTACAAAATAAAAATACAAAATAGAAAATATAAAACTAATTCTATTAAACTATCAAAATTCCCAACTAAGAATTAGATCAGCTTAAGTAAAAAGAACTTGCTAAAACAAAATGTGCCTAAATTGGATTATCTACGGTAGTAATATTAATCTGCTAATATCTCCACAATTGTATTAAGTGGGCCAACAACTACTTAGCCCAACAAGATATGTAACAGATTTATTCCTGAACTAGTTGCTAGGACTAAAAACGTAAAAAAACTAACAAATCAAGTACTAATGAGAACTTATACCAACAGATTTGGACTGTGACCGTCAAAACATGTATATCAATGAAGGACTAAAGATGAACTTTTAACTAAAATCTTTTCAAAGCTTAAGAGAAACATTTTGTGCAAGAATCAGATGAAATTTACTACTGTACTTAACTCTTTTGAATTGAAACTTCAGTTTTACTATATTTCTACTACCTAAATGTCAAACTTGCAGATTCAGATACTACTGAGCTATACTCAAACACTATTTTACTGATTCTTAAATCTAAGATTAACTAACTGCATATCGAAACAAAGCAAACCAAACAAGACAAACTGAATTTAGCACATTACAGGGAAGTATTAAACTACTCTAATATCAGCTAGCTAAAACCAAAAATTGCAAAGAAAATAACGTAGGTGACCTGCACATCCGAAGCCAGTCCGTTGTGGAAGAGAAACGCGGCGCTGAGCCGGTTTAAAACCAAACACACCTAATCTACTACCTTATCAAAAACTGCAAGTACGGATACGCTTGACTGCTACTATTACGCTTGACAGCTACCTTCATACAGTAATCCTGCATGAGCTTCAAAATAAACCTGCAAATTCAAAACAGAACACAACAAAACCAAACCAAACTTCGAATTCGAAACCTGCATAAACCTTAAAATATTACTGATATTTAACTATCGCAGCACAGCTTGAACCAACTACTCAACTCCAATTCAATTCGACTACTGCTCTCTATTCTTAACCACAAATCTGATTCTCACAACTATTACGATTCCAAACTAATTCAGCAATTTGATGAATACTAACTGAAACTATGGAATATCAAAATCTAACTTTTTAAACAAAAACTTCAATCAAGACTTTTTAAACCAGTAAGTAACTAAGTACTCATGTGAAAATCATAGACATAAAACTGACAATCCTAACCACTTCATCTATTCTGCGTGAACAGTATCAGTTTAAAGGAAACAGAAATTTAGAAGAACCTTAAGAAAACTTCTGATCAAAATCCTCTCATAAGCTCATTCGAGCTTATCAAACCATATATCTCCTAACTTTGATACAGATAAAACGTTTTGACAATTTGGACTCAAATCAGATAATGAAGATAAGCTCGATTTAATAATGAAGATAACAGTAATAACAAGAATGATAAAAGAAGAGTTGAGAAAACTCAAAGATTTCATTAATGGAAGAATTTGAGAATCGGTTACAAACTGAAAACTGAATCTAACTGATTTCTTAACTGAAAATCAAAAAGAACTTTGAGAGAAAACCTAACTATCTATTCTAACTAACCTAACTATGTGAAAACTACCCCCTAAGCTAACCGCTTGCAAATGAGGGTCTTCATGTCTTTTTATAGCCGTCGAGTGGGAAGGTGTGACGTGGCTCCACCAATCAAATATGGACACGTGTAATTACAAGGATAAAACTCGTCCTTCATCTTCATCACAATTTGGGGGTTTCTTCGCCTTCAACTCTTGCTCTAATTGAGTTATATCTTCATGTAGAGGGAAGGAAAATGAGTGTTTTTGTAGTTATAAGCTTCGACTGATTCTTTCTTAATTGTCCTTGATATTGGATTGCAGGTTATGGAAGATTAAAGATGAAACCGTCTCTCTGTCTCTTGAATGGAGAAGAAGATAGAGACGTGGGTGTGTTTTGACCGGTCTTGGTCAATGACCAAGATAAATAAAACTTTTCCTTTTTTTTACTTTTTGGTCCCTTCACTTTATTTCTTTATCAAATGGTTTTGGAAACTTTTAGCAAATCTATCTTTCATCCTTTATGTATGTAGAAGTTTCAACTTAAACCCTCCATCTTTGGAAATTTGGCAAATAAGGTCCTTGGAGCATCTTTCGTCCTTTTCTTCGTCTCTTATCATGAAAATCCCTTGAAAGCTCGTGTTTGTCTCAAATGTACCTATATTACCTGAAAACACAAAAACACCAATACCCACGTAATTCTGACAATTTTCAGTTAAATATAAGGTATTCGACTGTGTTTTGAGTGGTATTTGGATCATAATTGATGAGTGTTTTCACACTTATCAATGACCTTTTCGGATGGGCTTGTGTGCGAATCCTCTACGGCACCATGTTCTTCTTCATCTCCTTGACTCATTTCTTCTGATGGAGACTCTACGTTGCATGGTACGCTTCAAATAGGGGTAGCGCTTATGGCGGTTTTCATCTCAGCATTCCCACTAGGTGTGGGAGAAGTAAACTCCAGGGTTGCGGTATGTTGACCAATGTGCCGTCCATTTGATAGTTCGACTGGCGTGAGGGGTCGAGCGTGCATGGTCACGGTGCACGGGTTCTCGCGCTTCACGAGCTGCGTATAAGTTAATTCTACAGTCATATGAAGGATGCGTGAGTATATGTGCAGGAATGGTTTACTTCTTCGATAAAAACCAAAAGAAGAAGGGGAAGCAAACGAAATAAGGGTTTCTTACCATGGTCAAAGTCGTCAAATTATTGAGGAAGGTGATTGGTATGAAGAGTTGACGTATGGCTCAGACCTAGGACGTATAGCAGCGTCTCTGGGTATTCTTGCATCAGTATCCGATCAGTGCTAATTAATTGTGCGTCTGCATCGTTATACGAACCGGAAATGGGGAGGTCATCTTTTATCATCGTCTCGGGGGTGATGAAATCATAGTCAAATGGGAAAACAACTTCGTCTACCCAGAAGAATTTATTGGTCCACTTCTTTAGGGAATCTATTTTTTGTGAGTAGCATTGTATTCCACCAGGGCGTTCCACGAAGGTTATCCATCCATTCATCCATGTGGGTCTATAAAAGGCGCGGAACAGGTTTATGGTTGGGTCAACGTTTTTGAGCAAGCAGTTTATCTCAAAATTTGAGATTTTGGCGGCACCTATACAATGTAGCTAGGAAAGATGTATACTATAATAATTTAGTATGTCTATCAGAAAACGGCTTAGAGGTATGCGATTGTTGGAAAACTCAATGAACCTGGTGTACATACCAGGTTAATCCGTCAAGAAAACTTCCAATATGCGCTTGTGGATCTGGCACAGTCGGATGAAAATCTGAAGGAATGTGGTACTTAGTGATGAAACGAGAGAGTTCTTGTTCGGATATACTGGACGTCACATCAAATAGTTGGGCTACCATTTTTTACTCTTGTGGGTATTTCAAGCAAGGGCGCAGGTGGTATATTTTGTTACGAATAGTAGTTCTTACAGTTTTCGAAAATGGTGGGAAGATTTTTTGGAAAGGTGTAGAAAGTGACTGTCAGGCTGCATTTATATACCATATGGATGTATGGGATCTTGTGGCACGTGTCTATGACGTTTGGTTCATCCTATGGAGTTTGCTGATTGCTTCTTCTGACATGGTTAATGCTTTTTCCGGTTTTCAATAAAGGACTGTGATAGTGGAGTCTGACGTGGATACTTATTTGAAGTCATGACTAATAAGTGTGAAAAAACTTATCCTTTTACCACTTATTTCTAATAATAACAAGACCAAAACGTGTATTTTATGTCGTAAAAGTCGGAATTATGCGTGGTTTGTGTTTTTATTGTGTTTTAGGACCAAAAGATGAAAAAGGAAGAAAACACGGGCTTTCACGGGCTTTTATCGAAGAAAACGAGAAAAGACGAAGTCAAAAGATCAAGAGTGCAAAAAGAACAGAAGTCCAAGGCCTATTCTGAAGATTTATCGAAGAAAAAGTCTAAAGACGGAAGTTTAATGAGGTTGAAGAACTCAAGTCTAATTGAAGAAGAAAATTACAAGACAAGTTCAATATACATCGACAAATCCCGAGACGACGTCGAGAAAGACAAAGGATTTAAATCGAGTCGAGAAGAAAGAAAGAAGAGGCAACAGATGCACACCTTCCCATTTTCCCTATAAATACCCTCCTAATACACATTAGGAGGGTTGGTTAGTTTTTAGTAGTTAGTTTCATTTTCATTTTTCCTTTCTAGTTTTTAGAGAGAGAAAGTTCCAAACTTTCTCTCACTAAGTTTCCATCTTTTCTTTCTTTTAATCTTTCAAGTTTAAGCTTTTTGCATTTTGGATTTCATTAATCAAGTTCAAGTTAAGTTTTTGTTCTTTAATCTCTTTCTACCTTTCTTGATTTACTCTAATCTTTTGATCCGAATATTATACTTCATACGTTTGATTTGATGATTTCGTGATTAAAAAGGTTAATCTTTTTATTCCTACATAAGCCTTCATATGATTTAAGCTTTAAGATCTTTGTGCTTATTGGCTTATTTGTATGTTTAGCTTATTTATTTTTCAAAAGTTTTCTTAAAAGTTTTAATCTTTTTCAAAGTTTGATTTAGAAAGGTTGCTTATTTAAAGTTTAAAAGTCCTTATTTCATGCTTATTAGTTCTGCTTATTATTGAGTTAGTTAAGTCTTGGATTGAGCTTATTGAAAATAGCTTATTTCCTAGCTTATTTCGGATTAATTCTAATCGCAAAGTAAAGCCCCATTGCGACGGGATTTGAGACACATATTGCGATCAGTGAATCGCAAAAGGGTTTATTATTGCGATGCACATTGCGATTGGTGCATCGCATTAGGGTTTATTATTCCAATTCGTTTTGCGACGGGTTTACTTTTGGTGACATTGCGACAACATTATTTTTGGTGATATTGCGATTGGCTTCATTTTGATGATATTGCGACAGTGACATTGCGATAGCATTACTTTTGGTTACATTGCGATTGGATTAAAGTTTGATATTGCGATTGGACATTGCGATCGGATTCCTTTTGGGGTGTATTGCGACAGCATTCCTTTGACATTGTGTTGGGATTAATTGTTTATACTTAAATTCATTAAGTGTTTTTCTAATTAACTTTTAGTTTAATTTTGTGAAAGTTTCTACTATACTCAACGACAATTATTTGCTTTTAGTTTAAAATTAGATAATCAAACCAAACCACATTTAATCTTCCACCAAGAACAATTGAGTCGCACTTTCTACCAGTAGTCAATTCGAAAAGATTCAGAAACAAAGAACTTTAATACTTGGTGTAAAAACCTTGTATTAAATGGCGCCGCTGCCGGGGAATTAAGTGAGAGACGCGTTGGATTTTGGGATCCGTTCATCTTTGAACGTTATTTTCCTTGCTTTCAAATTTTCAAAAATCAAAAAAAAATTAATAATAATAATATAAAATTTTCAAAAATACAAAAAAATTAAAAAACATAAAAACCAAAAATATTTCTTGCTTTGTTAGTTCTTTTGCAGGTGTATGCGCACTCGATCAACGTATTATCAAGAGCCCGAGACTCTCGATAACTTAGACATGGCCGGTGTACACAACAACAATAATAATCCACCTCAAAACAACATGAATAATAACAACAATGAACCTCTACCGGACAATCGTCCTATGATCGAACTTTTGCAAGCACATGTAGAGGGTAACCACGATGCTATTGCCATACCCGCGATTGGAGCCAACAACTTTGAGCTCAAATCTGGCTTTATTCAAATGGTCTCCACTCAACCAATCTTGCGACGTACCATTGATGATCCTCATGACCACATCAAAAGATTTCTTCAACTCACGAATACGGTCATATTCAATGGGGTTTCACAAGAGGTAATTCGTTTGCAACTTTTTCCTTTCTTCTTAGAGGGACAAGCATGGCATTGGCTTGATAAGGAACCGCCACAAAGTATTCTTACGTGGACGGACTTAGAGACCAAATTCATAAACTACTTTTTCCCACCCTCTCGTACTACCGCTTTGTGGAATGAAATCATTACTTTTGAACAAAAGTACGATGAGACTTTTAGTGAATCTTGGGACCGTTTTAAAGAAATTTTAAGAAAGTGCCCACAACATGGTTTTACCAAAGTGCACCAAATCAATACTTTTTACAATGGTTTAAGCATGAATGACCAAGATTCACCAAATAGTGCTTCGGTGGGTAATCTTTTGGTTAAGTCTTCTAATGCCGCTTGTGATATTATTGAGAACAAGTCTAGAGTGCAAACCAAGAGTGTTCGGACTAATGTGGCTAGTGCTAACACTAATGAGAGCGACAAGAGACTTGATAAGCTTACTTCGCTTGTTGAATCACTTGCTCTCCAAGCCATTAATAATACTAAAGCTATCACTGCCCAAGCCAATGCTATGACTCAATCATTTGATATATGCGGGGGATCTCACTCATACACCGATTGTCCTTCGACTCACGACAATCCGGAAAATGTGTATGCCGCCAACGGTACCTATTCTACAGGAGGCTATCAAGCACGTCCTCAAGGTGACCGCAACTTGCTCAGCTATCGCTCAAACAACTTTCTTTCACCTCCCGGTTTCCCCCCACAAAACCCGAACAACCTCAATCGCAACAATCAAAACCAACCAAGTACTCCAACTCCATATCAAAACCAAAGAAACCCATATCCACCTCAAAGAAACAACCAAGTTTACCAACAACCTGCTTATCAACCACCCGCCTACCATGCTCCTCCTCTCAACCAACCCACCGCATTACACCAAGATGTTGAAACCTACATGAGGACTAATGATATGATCATGCAAAATCTTCAGCGGGAAATGGCCAACATGAAAGCAGATATGGTTAAGCAAGGGAAACACTTTGGCAAGTCAAACGAATGACTTGAGGAATATGATGGCTAGTTTCTTCCCTAGTAATCAAGCCTCTGGATCTGGTTCTCTTCCGAGTAACACCGTTGCTAATCCAAGAGGGTAGATGAAAGCAATCACCACTCGCAGTGGAAAAGGTTTAAAGGAACCCGAGCTTCCACCACCTACACCGGTGATTGTGACACATGAAAACGAGTCTCCTTCTACGAATCCTCCATCTTTTATTCCTCCAACTTCTACTTCTCCAATTCCACCACCTTCTACTTCTACCCCTCCACCACCCAAGGATGTGAGTGCGAATTCTATCCCAAAGCCTTCATCTCAACCCAATATACCTTATCCTTCGAGGTTGCGGAAAGAGAAATTGAAGAACAAGGATGATATTCAGGTTTTAAACTTTCTTAAAATGTTTAAACAACTGAATTTCAATATCTCCTTTACTGAGGCTCTCGCTCACATGCCAAAATATGCTAAAATGTTTAAAGATCTTCTTAGTGACAAAGAGAAGCTTCTTGACATTGCTCAGACCCAGCTTAATGAGAATTGCTCCGCAGTGCTCTTAAGGAAATTGCCCACCAAACTTGGTGATCCGGGTCGTTTCTTGATTCCTTGCAACTTCCCGGGAGTAGAGAATTGCATGGCCCTAGCCGATCTAGGTGCCAGTATTAACTTAATGCCATTAAGTGTTTGGAAGCAATTATCTTTCCCTGAGCTAGTCCCCACACGAATGACTTTGGAATTAGCTAACCGTACGGTTGCTTATCCAGTGGGGATAGCCGAATACGTCTTCGTTGGTGTCGACAAATTCACCTTCTTGGCGGATTTTGTTGTCGTTGACTACGAGATGGACCCTCGTGTTCCATTAATCATTGGACGTCCATTCCTGGTGACCGGTCACACTCTCATCGATGTAGCCACATGCGAATTAATCATGAGAGTTGGTGACGATAAAATCGTCTTCAACATGGGTAAACTTTCTAAGCAGCCTTCGAAAAACGAGAGTGTTAATTTCATTGATGTTCTTGATGAGGCTTGTGAAGAACATTTCAAAGACGCTTGTAAAAGTTATTCTTCTTCTCTACCCATTGTTGAGACCGTTGCCTCAATTGCTCGGTCATTGACTCCTTTTGGAGAAAGTGACTTGGATGATTTTGAAGCTAGCTTGGGTCCTCTCGATCTTAAGTATGATGATTCTCCCACCGATTGGGACGAAGACATTCGTACCATTAAGAAACTTCTCAATGAGGACCATACTTCTCCACCATCTCCTAAGGATATCTCTATCGATGAACCGAATTTGACTACGCCTTCCATCGAAAATCCTTCGGATTTAGAGCTTAAGGACATACCGTCTCATCTCGAGTACGTTTTCCTTGAAGACACCAAGAAGTTACCGTTCATCATCGCTAAGGACCTGAAAGAAGAAGAAAAATCACGACTTATCGCCGTGCTGAAGAATCACAAGAAAGCTATTGCATGTAAAATCTCCGATATTCATGGAATTGATCCTCACTTTTGCACACATAAAATTCTCATGGAGGATGACTTTAAACCCACTATTCAAAGCCAAAGAAGGGTGAATCCTAAGATCCATGACGTAATCAAAAAAGAGGTTATCAAACTTCTTGATGCGGGAATGATCTATCCTATCTCGGATTCACCGTGGGTTAGTCCCGTCCATTGTGTGCCTAAGAAAGGCGGAATCACCGTTGTGCCCAATGAAAACAACGAGTTGATTCCTACTCGTCTCGTTACAGGGTGGAGAGTTTGTATAGACTATCGCAAACTCAATGATGCTACGAGAAAGGATCATTTTCCCCTTCCTTTCATGGACCAAATGCTTGAACGTCTAGCGGGTAATGACTATTACTGCTTTTTAGACGGTTTCTTCGAGTATTTTCAAATTCCCATCGATCCCAAAGACCAAGAGAAAACCACATTACTTGTCCTTACGGAACATTTGCCTACAAAAGGATGCCTTTCGGCTTATGCAATGCTCCTGGGACATTCCAAAGGTGTATGATGGCTATCTTCCATGACATGGTTGAAGAAACTATGGAAGTCTTTATGGATGATTTCTTGGTTTATGGTGATTCTTTCTCTGCTTGCCTTGCCAATCTAGAACGTATGCTTAAGCGGTGTGAAGACACTCGCCTTGTTCTAAATTGGGAAAAATGCCATTTTATTGTAAAAGAGGGCATCGTGCTAGGACACAAAATCTCCAAAGCCGGTCTTCAAGTGGACCGTGCTAAAGTCGATGTTATTGCTAAATTGCCTCCACCTTCAATCGTGAAGGGTGTGAGAAGTTTCCTCGGTCATGCGGGATTCTATCGTCGATTCATCCAAGATTTCTCTAAAATCGCTCGCCTGATGACCCACCTCTTGGAAAAAGATACTCCTTTCTTCTTTTCCAAAGAGTGTCTTGAATCCTTCAATCTTCTTAAGGATAAGCTAACTAAGGCACCGGTCTTGGTTACCCCTAATTGGGAGCTACCTTTCGAATTGATGTGCGATGCTAGCGACTTTGCTATTGGAGCGGTTTTGGGCCAAAGAGTGAACAAACACTTCCAACCGATCCATTACGCTAGCAAGACAATGACGGGGGCTCAATTGCATTATACCACTACCAAAAAAGAGATTTTAGCTGTAGTGTATGCTTTTGAAAAGTTCCACCCCTATCTTGTCCTTTCTACCACCATCGTGTATACCGATCATTCCGCGTTGAAGTACTTGATGACTAAGCAAGATTCTAAGCCAAGACTTCTTCGTTGGGTTTTGCTCCTTCAAGAATTCAACATTGAAATTCGTGACAAAAAGGGAGCTGAAAACCTAGCCGCGGATCATCTCAGTAGACTTGAGGATCCTTATCAAGGGGATCATCCGAATCAAGAGATCAATGACTCTTTTCCCCTTGAGGCTTAATGTCTATCAACTCCAATCTTGATGCCACCCCGTGGTTTGCGGACATTGCAAACTACTTAGCGGGTGGAATTCTCAAGGAAGGGTTAACATCCCAACAAAAGAAAAAGTTCTTTAAGGATATTGAACATTATTTCTGGGACGACCCTTACCTTTTCAAACAATGTGCTAATCTGATTATTCGTCGATGTGTTGATGGGCCGGCAGCGGTTCAAATCCTTGATGCTTGCCATAAAGGACCCACCGGTGGTCACTCTGGTCCCAACTACACCGCTAAGAAAGTGTTTGACTCTGGATTCTATTGGCCCACCATTTATCGTGACGCTCACGAAATGCTTAAGCATTGTGATGCTTGCCAACGCCAAGGAAAGATCACACATAAAGATGAGATGCATCAAAATTTCATACAAGAATGTGAAGTCTTTGATGTATGGGGCATCGACTTTATGGGGCCATTTCCATCATCCAAAGGGAACAAGTACATCCTCGTAGCCGTTGACTACGTTTCTAAATGGGTTGAAGCTAAGGCTATCCCTACGAACGATGCGAGGGTGGTTGTGAACTTTTTGAAGCAGCTGTTTGCTCGATTCGGTGTTCCTCGTGCTATTATCAGTGACCGCGGGACTCATTTTTGCAATGATCAATTTGCAAGAGTCATGGCTAAGTATGGTTTCAATCACCGTCTTTCTACCGCTTATCATCCCCAAACCAACGGTTAAGCCGAGATATCCAACCGTGGATTGAAGCGAATTTTGGAGCGTACTGTGGGAGAGCATCGTGTCGCGTGGGCCGATAAGTTAGATGATGCTTTGTGGGCTTTCCGTACTGCTTATAAGACCCCGATTGGTTGTACACCTTATCGTCTTGTATACAGGAAAGCATGCCACCTCCCTATCGAGCTGGAACATAAGGCATACTGGGCCTTGAAGTGGGATAACTTCGACATAAACAAAGCCGGTGATCTTCGGAAGATTCAACTCAATAAGCTAAATGAACTAAGGAATGAAGCTTATGAGAACTCGCTAATCTACAAAGAGAAGACCAAGATCATCCATGATGCAAGAATTAAGAACCGAGAGTTCCACGTTGGTGATCAAGTCTTACTTTTTAACTCTCGGTTAAAGATCTTCTCTGGCAAGTTGAAGAGCCGCTGGTCTGGTCCATTCACCGTTGCCAAAGTCTTTCCATATGGCACCATTGAGCTTTCTCAACCAAATGGGCCCAATTTCAAGGTGAATGGCTAGCGTGTGAAGTTGTACTTTGGTGAGGACATCTCTCATGAGATGATGCCATCCCTCACCACGTTTCCCATGAACTAATTTTGGGTCGAGTCAGGCTCGTGACTCGGTGAACAAATACAAGCGCTTCTCGGGAGGCAACCCATGATCTATCCTTTACTGCTTTCATAATAAGTGTATAGGGAGCCCCGTATGTGTTTGTTGTCTTGTTTCTTGTGCTGTACAGGGATTAAAAGCTTCAAAGAGCACCTTGATGACTTTTGACGAACCGTGATACCGTGTTCCCATCTTCCCGGTTCTATCCTAAACTCTTGTGATTCAATATTTCATATCTTATATGTCACATTGAATTCACTATATTTGTCCTTTCCTTAGCAAGATTTAGGCAAAGTGCACAATGTCCTAAGTGTAGGGGAGTTTACTCCCACATGCTTAAACATTGAGGACAATGTTTATATCAAGTGTAGGGGGGACTTCTATCGAAATAAGTGGTCTTTTCCATGAATTTGTCCTCATTTTAACCGGAAAATTTGATTTTTCGACATTTTTCAAAATTTTTAATCTATTTTGGCCAAGTTGTATAGTGGTATTTTCCTTTGTTATGTTTATTCTCTTTCCTTGCTAGAATAAAATTTCAATAGAAGTGGTTTTAAATTTTTCAAAGTCGTAAATATTTTGACTCAACCCGAGTTTACTTATCTAAGTTTACTCTAGCTAGTATCCTTAACATGTTTAAGTCAAGTTTTGCTAGGCTTTTATATCGGGAGCTTTAAAACGTGAAAGTCTTAACTTTCACGGGTTAAGAACAAGAACTTTTCGCAAGTTCCTATAATTGATCGTAGAGAGTTGTTTATCAAGGGAACTTTAAAATGCGATTTCTAAACTTGAAAAAGTCTAAGAATTTGCAAGATCCTATAGATGACTCGAAAACCCAAAACTTTGATTTAATAGGCTAAGCATCCACGAGTATCATTCCTTGAGATTTTAAACTGTGGAGAACGAGAGATGATAGAGTAAATTATAAGTTTGGTATTCTTTTGTGAATTTATGTGAGTTAATTATGAGCCTATTCTCCCATCGCTTGTTAATAAATTTATCTGCAATAAATAAGGTTGTACGATTTGAAAAGTTACTAAGCTTCAGGCCCAAGATCGTTTAAAAGTTGCTCGGTATTAATTAGAGTTCATAGCCAAGGCATAACTTATTGAAGCGGGATGCGAAGATTGGCGAGTCCGAAAAGGCCCTAACAAGGCATGAGGGCTACATTTTGCTGCTAAAGATCCAAAAGTGATGTGAAGAATCATTTATCGAAAATCAATATGAAGGATCGAGACACACGACGAAAAGCAAATACTCCCCAAAAGATCATGGAGAAGTCTATCCAAAAAGGCCCTAACAAGGTATGAGGATAAATAGATCGAAGTCCTAAAAGGAGGCGGATCGTTGTATATCAAATTTTAAAATAAAGATTGGAGAAAAATGAAGAAGTCGTGGTCCAAATACGAAGAATCTCTCAAAAAGTTCAAGTGAAGAAATTCCTATTATGAAGAGAAGACCATTATTTCATGAACGTCTCTCAAGATTCGAAGTATGAAGTCGCTGCCAAATATCGGTCCGAGAAAGGTCTCAAATCGTGAAGCGAGTTATGCCAAGATATGAACTTTATGAGGTCCCGAGAAGCAGTTTTAAAATATTTCGTCCTTTAGCTAACTATTGATTAAATCGTTCACTTTATTTTCGGCCTAAATAACTATCGAAATAAGTCAAACAATGCATCCTCGTGATCATTCAAGACAAAAATAAAATATAAGAGATACACCTAGGAATAAGGGAGTCTAAGTAAATAATTGGCCAACATGAATTCGTGTTAGTTTGCTAACTTATAATAACAATGATCTCGTTTTTAAGCTTGGTATAGGGAACGTGAAACTTGAGGATGATAAACGTTTATGGCAGCCAAAAACCAATGTAAGTCTTTGATTTCTTTACTTGTTTTTTTTATCTTTTTATTTAGTATTTAATGAAGGCCAAGGTGGGTTATTTATGATGGAAAATGTAAACCGTGCTTTAAAATTAATGCACTGTATGAGGGCATTGCAATGGTCAAGTGTAGGGGACTTAATAAGCGTGAAAACACTTATCCTTTTACCACTTATTTCCAATAATAACAAGACCAAAACGTGTATTTTATGTCGTAAAAGTCGGAATTATGCGTGGTTTGTGTTTTTATTGTGTTTTAGGACCAAAAGATGAAAAAGGAAGAAAACACGGGCTTTCACGGGCTTTTATCGAAGAAAACGAGAAAAGACGAAGTCAAAAGATCAAGAGTGCAAAAAGAACAGAAGTCCAAGGCCTATTCTGAAGATTTATCGAAGAAAAAGTCTAAAGACGGAAGTTTAATGAGGTTGAAGAACTCAAGTCTAATTGAAGAAGAAAATTACAAGACAAGTTCAATATACATCGACAAATCCCGAGACGACGTCGAGAAAGACAAAGGATTTAAATCGAGTCGAGAAGAAAGAAAGAAGAGGCAACACATGCACACCTTCCCATTTTCCCTATAAATACCCTCCTAATACACATTAGGAGGGTTGGTTAGTTTTTAGTAGTTAGTTTCATTTTCATTTTTCCTTTCTAGTTTTTAGAGAGAGAAAGTTCCAAACTTTCTCTCACTAAGTTTCCATCTTTTCTTTCTTTTAATCTTTCAAGTTTAAGCTTTTTGCATTTTGGATTTCATTAATCAAGTTCAAGTTAAGTTTTTGTTCTTTAATCTCTTTCTACCTTTCTTGATTTACTCTAATCTTTTGATCCGAATATTATACTTCATACGTTTGATTTGATGATTTCGTGATTAAAAAGGTTAACCTTTTTATTCATACATAAGCCTTCATATGATTTAAGCTTTAAGATCTTTGTTCTTATTGGCTTATTTGTATGTTTAGCTTATTTATTTTTCAAAAGTTTTCTTAAAAGTTTTAATCTTTTTCAAAGTTTGATTTAGAAAGGTTGCTTATTTAAAGTTTAAAAGTCCTTATTTCATGCTTACTAGTTCTGCTTATTATTGAGTTAGTTAAGTCTTGGATTGAGCTTATTGTAAATAGCTTATTTCCTAGCTTATTTCGGATTAACTCTTATCGCAAAGTAAAGCCCCATTGCGACGGGATTTGATACACATATTGCGATCAGTGAATCGCAAAAGGGTCTATTATTGCGATGCACATTGAGATTGGTGCATCGCGTTAGGGTTTATTATTCCGATTTGTTTTGCGACGGGTTTACTTTTGGTGACATTGCGACAACATTATTTGTAACATCCCGTACTTAACGTCATCATTTTACCCTAACTATGTAACGTATTTTGAGTTTCTAAGTAATGGTGAGTATTGTAATGTTTGATGGTTTACGTTGAAACCGATAATGGGTACATACATTTAATTGTTGTGTCGATTGAAAAGTACTACTAGTGATCGTGATGCCGATGGATGCCCAAATTTTATATTTTAGTATCGACTATCTCGATATTGGAGATTTTTGAAATTTTTATTTCATTTACGTTTTAAGTCGAGTCGAACTTCATTATTTCGTTTTGTGTGCGTTTAATTATTAAAACGATCGACTTAACAAACGAGATTTATATTTTTATGAAACCCGACTCTCGTAAATATTTTTAAAATTGACTAATAGTCATTTCTCGCTTTTTAATTAATATTTACATTTTGGTCCACAAGAATGCATAAATTGCAAGTTTTACCCTCACCCACTATATAAAAGGAATTTTTAATAATAAAAACACACACACAACTTACCTCACCAAAAATTTTCTTCTCTCCCCTCTTTTTCTTCTCCTTGCCGTGACCACCATAGCACCAAAACACCACCACCATTTTTGATTGAGCTTGATTCAAGAAAAACTAAACAAAGTCCCATGTTGGAAATTAAAAGGAGATCATTTTGGTGTAAAAATATTCCACATGCAAGAACATTGATTTTTAAAAATCATTTTGGTGATGAACATGAGGTTTGATCCATTTTATTGTTGAAAGAAAGTGTTATTATTATTATATATTAAATTTTTGGTTATTGCATGTATGATTTGTGTAGTGGGTTTTGAATGTATCAATCATGCAAGTGATTTAGGAATGAGATGAGATGTTAGGAATGATTAATATAGCATATTTGAGGTATTGATGATGTTTAAAATGGGTCAAAATGGTTGTATATGTGATTTTTAAAAAGGTGTTTTACATCAGTAGGTTTAGGCCCGATTTTCGTACAGTAGATGTTGGATAAGTGTTGGTATTACTGGATATTGTTGTAGTAGTCGCCGAGACGCTCGTTTCGGTATAAGGTAGAGCTTCTAACTCATAACGAGTCAAAAGTTACATAGGTTTGAATATTCGTGTACCGGGAGGCGAGTATCGACGCAATCCGAAATTGTTGTCGATATTGGGTCAAATCTCGGGGACTATAACTTGAGTTTCAAAAACGGTCAAGGGCTGTTCTCAGGCCCTAAACTTAGCATTTTGAGTCTATTTTCATAATCAAGAGTCGGATTTGTAAATGGTTTTGGTTAAGGAGGTCAAAACGGTTTTACGATACAAGTGTGCAAAACTGTCCGGTTTTTAGTGTCTAAAGATATGTCGAGCAGGTGGGTCTAAAATGTGAATCATTTGATGAAATTTTAACTGAGTCTTCTACAGATATTGAGTGAGTTTGTCACCAAGTTTCGTCAAAAACGGAGTTGTTTAGGTATGGTAAAACAGCGTGTACTTTTGGTAAGTACCGGCTGAGTATTTCTGGGAGGTACTTAACCTCGCGTCATAGTTTGAGGCGAGAGGCTAATCTATTAGCTTCTCAAAGTTTTAAAAGGATATAAGTCTTATGTAAGAGTGTATATTCTGAGATTGGAGACCCATTTAGGGTACTTGAGCCGTGTTGATTTGGCATCTTGAGATGGATCAACATCGAAGGTGCTAGTCTTGGAAAGCTAGTACTTGTCGTGGAGTTAGAAGGAATTCACTTGCATTGATTGGTCATGTCTATGTACATACTATTTTGAGTCATTGATTTTATTATACTAAGTATGTTTTGAGGTACTTGAGTATGTTGTTAAGCGCGCACCTTATTTGTTAGGTGGCGGCTTTTGACGTGTATATTTGGGAGGCATCTTCACTTCGGCGATCACTACTACTACTAGCTTCGTGTATCATCTAAGGTGAGTCTATAGCCTCGCTTTTATATTGGTTTTAAATGACTTTAACCCGCGAGGGGGAATACATGCTATTTGAAACAAATAGAACACAAGTCTTTTGAATGATTGCTTAAACTTAAATGTTGTTTTGATTGTAACAAGTACGTTGAGTACAATGGAATTAGTACGTTGAGTACAATGGAATTGGTACGTTGAGTACAATGGAATTGGTACGTTGAGTACAATGGATTGGTACGTTGAGTACAATGAAATGGTGTGGACTCGTATACCAACGTAGGGTCACACAAGGGAATTGTGATTGAAATGGAATTGGTATGTTGAGTACAATGGATTGGTACGTTGAGTACAATGGATTGGTACGTTGAGTACAATGAATTGGTGTGGACTCGTATACCAACGTAGGGTCACACAAAGGAACTATAAATGAAATTGCTTTTTATATACTTGTGTTCAAATGATGATTTGCAAAACCTATAGATTCGCTCAACCTTTGTGTTGATCCTTTTAAGCATGTATTTCAGGTAATCAAGATGGATAGCAGCGGAGCATGCAAGGAGAGAGTTGGTGCTTACTTGTCTAAATTTTGTTTATTTTTCATCCTTTTTAAATTAACCATTTCATGCAAGTATTTTGAGGGACATGTTATGTTGGTAACGGTTTTTGGGACTAAAACGCTACTCTGATGGTATCTTTTGGGATGGAAAATATTTTAGACAATGTTATATTTATACATTTTAACGTCTCTTTTGGGATTGTTTTCTATGATTGTGTGTGATGTGCTATGAGTAACACCCAATGTGGACATTCCGCTGCGTGGTAATTTGGGGGTGTTACAGATTGGTATCAGAGCCACAAGTTATAGAGAACTAGGTCGATTTTTTTTTGAAAATGTCCTAAACTATAACTTTTGGTGTGTCGTAAAAGTTTTAAGCACGCAACTACTCCGCATGGCTCCGGTAAGGCTATTCTTGTATTACTTTATATTTGACTATGATTATGTGAACCTATGTGTATATAGGAATGGTAGTATGTATATGTATGAATATACTATGATATTTAAAGGCGTTGTACGCGAAGCAATGTTCCTTGAATGATTGTTGTACATTTTATAATTCGGTTTTGAATAGGATTCGGCCTCATCGCCAATCACCGATCTTGATAATTATGTATTATGAATACGAGTGTGAAACTCGTTTGATACTTTGGGTACGTGTATATTGTTTCGTAATCTATCGCATATCGACTTGTTTAAGTTCGGTCGTTGTCGTCACATCGTGATGTGCTATTTTAGGACATCTCATATTGAAACGTAATTGATTAACGTGATATTTTTATTTCCGTTACTCCTTATGATTTTGAAGAATCATTTATCCAAGGCGACATCTTCTACGTAATGCGACGTGTGATTTGGTTTTATATGACTACGTTTTACTGGCGAAAAGGAGGATGCCAATGTTGGGCTTAAGATATATATATCCTAATCAAATATATATAGTTTGGGTACAACAGAGATATGCTCGTAGTAGTCATTCGGTTGAGTGGCTTAATGCCTTGTATCTAAATGGAATGGGACATTTAGATATAGAGATTTTAACTCGCTCAACTATGAGTTGTTTAAGGGTATCTTATTGAAATGGATTGGGACATTTGAATAAGAAGGTTTTAAACCACTGGACCTTAGATCGTTATGATCTCCTTATTCAAATGGAATGGGACATTTGAATACGGAAATCATGATGTAAGTTTATTTGACACCTTATATTCACTATGGTATTTTGATGTCGTGTTGAGAGATAGTAATACTTGAGTAGGATGACTTATAATCGTCTTGTTGAAATGGATTGGGACGCCTTTTCATTTGAACAAGAAAGTTATAAGTTTCCGAACCGTAAATTTATAAACTCTTGTATACATGGAGGGGGACGCCTTTTGATGTAGACAAGGAGTTATAAATGAGTGGGCCCGAGTATGTCTGGCTCGATTTGTGGATGTTTGGTGTGAGTACGTCTTCCTTCGACTCGTATTTCGTTGGTAAGAATCGTTCGGTGCTGTCGTCATTATGATGATCGTCGATTATCATCTATGTACAAGTAACTTGTTGGAATTCTCTCGAGTTATGATTTATTCCGATGGACCATTTCTAATGTGTCTCGAGTCTCGATGATCGCGAGCTTTAAAAACAGATTGTTAAGAACCATTGACCGTTCCGAGAATTGGCGACTCGCTTAAGCGTCACCATGATTTATGTGTGTACTTGCGGATTGACTGAGGATCAAGTTATCGACGACAACTTATCGTGGATGTAAAGATTTTGTAATTTTACTTGCTACTATCAAAGGGACACTGAAGAATTTTCTTGATGACGAAACTCTTGGGGCTAGTATGACGAACAAAAAAAAACGAGGAATATGATGCATCACCTTGAGCACTGAAGTTGAAATTATTGGGACGCCCTTGTACGATGAACGCTGAAGCAAAAGTAAGTGGGACGCTTTTGTACGTTGAACACTGGAGCAGAACTTAATGGTATGCCCGATATGTTGTGAACCATCCCAACGGATCGAATTTCTTAATGACTCGAATTAATAAATTTGTTATCACCTTGAGGAGTATGTTACAGACGACACCGCAAATGGAAAAACTTTGAAGATCGAGTTGTATTATCAAGGGCTAGTCCAAGGTTTTATCGATGATCAACGACGGAGATTTACATTTGATGTTTATGTTTGACCTTTGTTTTTAGGTACTTATGTGGTATGCGATCTAGTTGAGTGATCGTAAGTTGTGAGAACTTGAGGCGTCATTGTCCAATGACGTCCGATCACGGAGAACGTGTACCATATAATATTTTTTTTTTTCGACTTTCAATGACGATGCTTATTGAGACTTTGAATGCGCGTGGGCGGAAGTGAGATGGTGTCTTTGTATTATCTTTTTGGTATGGATCCGCGTGTGAGCACCCTCTGATGACGAAATATTTTCTTGTTATTTCCTTTGATGTGCGTCCATGGCTATCCGGCCAGTGGATGTCCTTTTGCTTGCAATTTTCATTACTTCCCACTGGGCGAGAAGTGCACCTAACCCACCTGCCCACTCCTCAATCACGGTGCTCAGCCAACTTGCACTGATAGACCCCTATTGTATTGAAATTAGGCGCCCATCTTTTGACTGTTGTCAACTAATCTCTTCAATGTCATTTCTATTAGCTTATGGCCTTCCTTTACAATCACATTGGTGGCAACAAAGACAACTATCCTTAAACTCAAGCTAACTGCACATCTATTATCCAAACCTGCTTGACAGATACCAACCCTAGCACCTGAACCAATTGACTGGACTTGCCCGAAGGTCTTGTCAATTGATCTTATTTATCATGGCTTGGCTATTTAGCAAGCATGAGTTAACCTGATTGAATTTATTTACGTGGCATGGTTTGGCTTTTGACAAACATGTCGTGACTTGATTTTGCGTCCATGGTGTTGTCTTTTGTGTTTGAATTAGATCGTAATGCGTCCGATAGCGCAATGTATACGCTGAAGGGTTTCCGTATCGACGAACTCGCGTTTGACGAAGTAGGTTGGCATGTTCGAGAATACGCAATAAGGTGATTTTGTACGACTACTACTAATTACCTCGTCTCAATTCTTTTCTAGAATGTTTTCGATGGAGTTTTATGCGACCCATGCGACTATCTTTCGTGAGTGGTTGTTTTTGTGAGGATCATGAACGGTGGTTTAGATCGCCAGATTGTTGGAATAAAGTAGATGAAGGACAAATTGGAACTGAGACTATTTGGGAGACTACGAAAAGATCGTACGGATTGATAATTGCTTGTAAACCGTGAGGAGTCATCAGAAGAACTGTGCCAATAACCGTAGGGAGCCGTTGGAAATCTGAAGTTGGATACATGGCAATTATTAAGGTATCACCTTGGGAAGGTGTAATCCGTTTTGGAAATGGAGAAAAGTTAATTCCAAGGTGCGTTGGACCGTTTAAGATCACCCAGCGGATGGGACCGGTTGTTTATAAGTTAAAATCGTTGGATGAGCTCTTGTAATTTGTGTAAGTTTTCGTGTGTCGAGCTTGAAGAAGTTCCTGTCGGATAAGGACTCATTCATCCCCTTTTGGTGAGATACAACTTGGCGACGAGTTGCATTTTGAAGAAGAACCAGTAGAGATCTTTGATCGATAGGTTAAGCGTTTGAGACCGAGTAAGATTCTCGTTACGAAGGTGCGATGTATTTCGAGACGTGGAACGAGATTCACGTGGGAACGTGAGGATTTCTTTATAGGAAGTGCCCTCGTTTTTCCTAGGAGAGCGCGATACGAGTATGAGGCGAGGCGAGCGCCGGGACGTCGCTCCTTTAAGGAGGTGAGAATGTAACATCCCGTACTTAACGTCATCATTTTACCCTAACTATGTAACGTATTTTGAGTTTCTAAGTAATGGTGAGTATTGTAATGTTTGATGGTTTACGTTGAAACCGATAATGGGTACATACATTTAATTGTTGTGTCGATTGAAAAGTACTACTAGTGATCGTGATGCCGATGGATGCCCAAATTTTATATTTTAGTATCGACTATCTCGATATTGGAGATTTTTGAAATTTTTATTTCATTTACGTTTTAAGTCGAGTCGAACTTTATTATTTCGTTTTGTGTGCGTTTAATTATTAAAACGATCGATTTAACAAACGAGATTTATATTTTTATGAAACCCGACTCTCGTAAATATTTTTAAAATTGACTAATAGTCATTTCTCGCTTTTTAATTAATATTTACATTTTGGTCCACAAGAATGCATAAATTGCAAGTTTTACCCTCACCCACTATATAAAAGGAATTTTTAATAATAAAAACACACACACAACTTACCTCACCAAAAATTTTCTTCTCTCCCCTCTTTTTCTTCTCCTTGCCGTGACCACCATAGCACCAAAACACCAACACCATTTTTGATTGAGCTTGATTCAAGAAAAACTAAACAAAGTCCCATGTTGGAAATTAAAAGGAGATCATTTTGGTGTAAAAATATTCCACATGCAAGAACATTGATTTTTAAAAATCATTTTGGTGATGAACATGAGGTTTGATCCATTTTATTGTTGAAAGAAAGTGTTATTATTATTATATATTAAATTTTTGGTTATTGCATGTATGATTTGTGTAGTGGGTTTTGAATGTATCAATCATGCAAGTGATTTAGGAATGAGATGAGATGTTAGGAATGATTAATATAGCATATTTGAGGTATTGATGATGTTTAAAATGGGTCAAAATGGTTGTATATGTGATTTTTAAAAAGGTGTTTTACATCAGTAGGTTTAGGCCCGATTTTCGTACAGTAGATGTTGGATAAGTGTTGGTATTATTGGATATTGTTGTAGTAGTCGCCGAGACGCTCGTTTCGGTATAAGGTAGAGCTTCTAACTCATAACGAGTCAAAAGTTACATAGGTTTGAATATTCGTGTACCGGGAGGCGAGTATCGACGCAATCCGAAATTGTTGTCGATATTGGGTCAAATCTCGGGGACTATAACTTGAGTTTCAAAAACGTTCAAGGGCTGTTCTCAGGCCCTAAACTTAGCATTTTGAGTCTATTTTCATAATCAAGAGTCGGATTTGTAAATGGTTTTGGTTAAGGAGGTTAAAACGGTTTTATGATACAAGTGTGCAAAACTGTCCGGTTTTTAGTGTCTAAAGATATGTCGAGCAGGTGGGTCTAAAATGTGAATCATTTGATGAAATTTTAACTGAGTCTTCTAAAGATATTGAGTGAGTTTGTCACCAAGTTTCGTCAAAAACGTAGTTGTTTAGGTATGGTAAAACAGCGTGTACTTTTGGTAAGTACCGGCTGAGTATTTTTGGGAGGTACTTAACCTCGCGTCATAGTTTGAGGCGAGAGGCTAATCTATTAGCTTCTCAAAGTTTTAAAAGGATATAAGTCTTATGTAAGAGTGTATATTCTGAGATTGGAGACCCATTTAGGGTACTTGAGCCGTGTTGATTTGGCATCTTGAGATGGATCAACATCGAAGGTGCTAGTCTTGGAAAGCTAGTACTTGTCGTGGAGTTAGAAGGAATTCACTTGCATTGATTGGTCATGTCTATGTACATACTATTTTGAGTCATTGATTTTATTATACTAAGTATGTTTTGAGGTACTTGAGTATGTTGTTAAGCGCGCACCTTATTTGTTAGGTGGCGGCTTTTGACGTGTATATTTGGGAGGCATCTTCACTTCGGCGATCACTACTACTACTAGCTTCGTGTATCATCTAAGGTGAGTCTATAGCCTCGCTTTTATATTGGTTTTAAATGATTTTAACCCGCGAGGGGGAATACATGCTATTTGAAACAAATAGAACACAAGTCTTTTGAATGATTGCTTAAACTTAAATGTTGTTTTGATTGTAACAAGTACGTTGAGTACAATGGAATTAGTACGTTGAGTACAATGGAATTGGTACGTTGAGTACAATGGAATTGGTACGTTGAGTACAATGGATTGGTACGTTGAGTACAATGAAATGGTGTGGACTCGTATACCAACGTAGGGTCACACAAGGGAATTGTGATTGAAATGGAATTGGTATGTTGAGTACAATGGATTGGTACGTTGAGTACAATGGATTGGTACGTTGAGTACAATGAATTGGTGTGGACTCGTATACCAACGTAGGGTCACACAAAGGAACCATAAATGAAATTGCTTTTTATATACTTGTGTTCAAATGATGATTTGCAAAACCTATAGATTCGCTCAACCTTTGTGTTGATCCTTTTAAGCATGTATTTCAGGTAATCAAGATGGATAGCAGCGGAGCATGCAAGGAGAGAGTTGGTGCTTACTTATCTAAATTTTGTTTATTTTTCATCCTTTTTAAATTAACCATTTCATTCAAGTATTTTGAGGGACATGTTATGTTGGTAACGGTTTTTGGGACTAAAACGCTACTCTGATGGTATCTTTTGGGATGGAAAATATTTTAGACAATGTTATATTTATACATTTTAACGTCTCTTTTGGGATTGTTTTCTATGATTGTGTGTGATGTGCTATGAGTAACACCCAATGTGGACATTCCGCTGCGTGGTAATTTGGGGGTGTTACATTATTTTTGGTGATATTGCGATGGCTTCATTTTGATGATATTGCGACAGTGACATTGCGATAGAATTACTTTTGGTTACATTACGATTGGATTAAAGTTTGATATTGCGATTGAACATTGCGATCGGATTCCTTTTGGGGTGTATTGCGACAACATTCCTTTGACATTGTGTTGGGATTAATTGTTTATACTTAAATTCATTAAGTGTTTTTCTAATTAACTTTTAGTTTAATTTTGTGAAAGTTTCTAATTTACTCAACGACAATTATTTGCTTTTAGTTTAAAATTAGATAATCAAACCAAACCACATTTAATCTTCCATCAAGAACAATTGAGTCGCTCTTTCTACCAATAGTCAATTCAAAAAGATTCAGAAACAACGAACTTTCATACTTGGTGTAAAAACCTTGTATTAATGACTGTGCGGATTTACTTTTTGATAAGCATTTATGCGAGCGGGCCTTGATTATTCATAGTCTAGTAGCCGCGGATTCGACCTGCGACCACTAGACTGGGGGGACATGATGACGTATATTCCCTAGTAGGGCTGGATAGTCCGACTCACGGGTACTACCCGCATCCATCAAGAATGGATTGGATACTTGTACGATGTATGCACACGGCCCAGAAGGCCCGGTAAGCCGATGTCACACAAGAGGCTGATTACTCAGCCAAGTCCTCGTCGTAATGCGACAGGATCAGACAGAATATAACTTATATTATAGTTATATTCGCCTAAGGAAAAGGGATATACACTTTCCTTAGTTGGATATTGAAGATCAAGCTATTTCGAGTCATTATCTCTTTCTTAGGCCGCAGGAACATGGAGCCCAGCCTGGGCTCTCTCGAGTATAAAAGGAACCCCTTCGGTTCCATAAAGGTATAATACACACAATACTCTAAACACTTACATACTCAAATCGATTACTTACTCTCACGCTGGAGTCTAATCGTAGGTCACAAACCCACAGTAAGCATAACGGTGTCTGTTTAGTGCGTAGGGTCCTTCAACAAGTTTCACTTGGTTCAAGAGCCGGTGTCCACAAGACCCTGAATTAAGCCTAATTCGGGTCAACCTCGGTCCATCCAACTTTTGTATCAATAAACTCCTTAAGAGTCGCCGGTGAAAATGATTTCATGCATAGCTTTTTGATCAAAAACTCGTTACGTCCTCGATCTAAGGCCTTTGTGAATATATCCGCCAGCTGATACTCAGTGTTGACAAAATACAACTCGATTACTCCATTTTTCACTTGATCTTTGATAAAGTGGTAGCGTATGTCAATGTGCTTCGCCCGGGAGTGTTGAATGTAGTTGCAGCAAAGGGCAATGGTGCTTTTGTTGTCACAGTACATCGGAATTTTGTTGAATCCAAGACTGTAGTCAGTTAATTGTGATCTCATCCATAGAACTTGAGCACAACAACAGGACATAGCAATGTGTTCAGCCTCTATACTTGATATCGCAGCGCTTTTCTGCCTTTTGGATGTCGAACTAATCAGTCTATCTCCTAGAAGTTGCACACTGCCAGAAGTGATACGTCTAGTATCTTGACACCCAGCATAATCCGCATCTGCATATGATATTAGTGCAATAGAGGAATCCTTCGGATACTAAAGACCACGATGAAGTGTTCCTTTAAGATACCGAAAGATTCTTTTCACAATATTTAAGTTCTTTTCGGTAGGCCGAGCCTGATACCGGGCACACATGCATATAACAAATTGCAAATCAGGCCTGCTAAAAGTTAGATAGAGAAGGGTGCCGATCATTCCACGGTAAAGTTTAGGATCAACATCAATCCCATCCCTATCCTCATCTAACTTGGATCTCTCTACCATTGGAGTATCCACGGGGTCACAGTTTTCAAAATGATACCTTTTCAATGATTCAAGAACATATTTGGATTGATTAATGAAGATGCCTCTGGGATTTTGAGAAATTTTCAACCCTAAGAAAAATGAAAATTTTCCCATCATTGACATCTTAAAGCGTGTGGACATGATTTTATTAAAATGGTCAGACAGTCTTTGAGTAGTGGCACCAAATATTATATCGTCAACATAAATTTGTACCAGTATCATGTCGTTGTCCTCCTTGAGAATGAACAGTGTTGGGTCCACTTTGCCTTTGGAGAAGCCTTCCGAGATGAGATAAGATGATAGGAGATCGTACCACACGCGTGGAGCTTGTTTCAACCCATAAAGAGCCTTTTGAGCTTGTACATGTGATTAGGATACTTCGAGTTGACGAATCCATTAGGCGGGCTTACGTAGACATCTTCCCTTAATTCACCATTAAGAAATGCCGTCTTAACATCTATTTGGTAGACGATCATATTCATGTGAGCAGCATAAGCAAGGAATAGTCTAATCGCCTCGAATCGTGCAACAGGAGCAAAGGATTCTTCAATGCCAATACCCAAAGCTTGTTTGTAACCTCGAGCAACCAATCTAGCTTTGTTCTTTAACAATCCACCTAACTCATCGAGTTTAACCTTACCCACAACAATGTAAGGATGTCAACGTTGTCGGGTAGAGGAATTAATTCCTATATTTCAAGGCGTTGAAATTCATTAAGTTCCTCTTGCATGGCTTCAATCCAAGATGATTGTGTCATGGCTTGTTGACAAGATGTAGGTCCTTCTCGCAGAGAAACGCATCAAAAAACAATATAATGCGTGCTCTTGTAGTTGATGATGTGTCAAGACTGGTCGATCGATGTCACCAATAATATTGCGGATTGGTTCCTTTGTCCATTTGGTGTTGTGATTTTCAATCCGTGGTGGTCTGGAGTAAACGATTGCAGGAACTTCCTCTAAGGTAGACGCACCGTTAGGGTTTTTGGGTATTTGTAAACCAAAGAATGGAAGCTCTTGTAGGTGATAAATTTCTAAATCGTGATCATAGTAATCCTCTTCAACATCATTAGGAATGAGTGGGGGTGTAGATTAGGGTGTAGTTTGAGAACTGTCGGGAGATGGTGCATCTGGTTCAATGGTGACTATAGATGCATCGGATTGATTTCCATTATCTTAAGCAACAACTTCGGGAATCGGAGCTACTACTATAGGTGCTGGAGAATCATCACTTAGAGGATCAAAGAATTCATCAAACATAGGTTGAAATAACTCATCCCACTCGGGCCTTGTAGGTGGTGTAAATGATGGAGAAGTAGGATTGTTGGGAGTTAATCCGGAACTAATCGTACCGGTTCCCATCTCATAAAGTGTGGGTTCAGAGTTATGTTGCTCAGATGCCATTGCTGTCAGCTCATCAAAATCGACATCCAAAGTTTCTACTATCTTGCCAAGACGAAGGTTATAAATCCGGTAAGCTTTCTTTACGGGTGAGTAACCAATGAAAATTCCAATATCAGCCTTCGGTTGAAGTTTGCCCAAGTTCTCACTATTAGTATTTGGATAACACAGTGCACCAAACACATGAAGAGAGGAAATATCAGGTTTGTGTCCATGAAGTAGCTCATATGGAGTTTTTCCATGGCGCTTACGAATGATGGAGCAGTTTTGGGTATAACATGTGGTTGCCACTGCTTCAGCCCATAAGAATAAAGGAGCATTCGCATAAATCAACATAGTTCTAGCAGCTTCCATAAGTGTACGGTTACGTGTTTCTACGAAACCGTTTTGTTGTGGAGTGCGAGCAACTGAAGTTTCATTTGAAATACCGACCTCTTCATAATAGTCTCGTAGAGTCTGATTAACGAACTCAGTTCCATTATCAGTTCGAATGCGGCGAACAGTAGCATTAAGACGCACCTGGATCATCTTAAGAAAAGTAATAATATATGTTGGTGCTTGATCCTTGGTTGCTAACAACTTAACCCATGTAAACCTAGAAAAATCATCCACCATGACGAGGATGTATTTTCTACCACTCACACTAGCCGTACGCATTGGCCCGTAAAGATCCATGTCCAAAAGATACAGTGGTTCTTGGTTGGTGTCTTCAGCTTTTCCCTAAAGAACACGTGGAACAAAAATGATCCTTATCAAACTTGAGTTTTGGAAGACCACGAACAAGCTCGTTTTTAGCCAAATGATTAATAGCATCAAAGTTAAGATGAGATAATCGGTGATGCCACAACCATGACTTAGTCTTAGATGCTTTGGAGAGAAGGCATACAGGAGAGGCGGCCATCATGTTTTGAATGGAGAGTGTATAGAGATTATCCCCTCGAGAACCTTTTAACAAGTCATTTCCTGCAAGATCATGAATGAAGTAAGTATGTTGTCAAAAAGCAACCTCAAGGTTTGAATCGCAAAATTGTCCCACTGAGAATAAGTTATGACCAAGTCCCTCCACGTACCCTTGAAATCGTAACATTCCCAATTTGATATTCACTATAACCCATGATCTTGGCAATATGGTCGTTGGCAAATTTCACCGTATCTAGAAACTTGCTGACGAAATTTACGAGCATCGAGCGGTCTCGAGTCATATGATTCGAGCATCCAGAATCCAAGTACCAGAGGATGATTTGGACCACCTGAAAATATCACCAGACGAAGACAATGTATCGGAATCTAATTGTTCCTCTGTGTTAGCAGGTACATATATATTTATCTTAGATTTGCTATCAGAAGAATTCTTAGGCTTCCAAATTTTCTTCCTAGATGCTGGCTTAGATTCTAGTTGTCTAATATCCTGAGGTACTTCTTCACTGGTAGGCACAATAGTGGACGCAGACCTAGTTAAAGGGCGCTTTTTCCATTTCTTAGTGTTGGAGTTCCTATTTAAAGGACGCTGAGACCTAACTTCAGTGGATGTGATCCTAGCTAAAGGGCACTTAGTTCCATTTGCAGTAAAGGTCCTACTAGTGGGTTTCCATTGCCAACCAACTTGGGTGAATTTCTTCCCTGTTGGAGTCCATTCATGATTGTTCCTAATGGAATACATTTCATTTACATGGTCAAAAAGACATAAATCATGACGCTGATAAAGCATGCATTCATTACAATTCCAACATCTCAAATTAGAATTCACATTTTGCTTAGGCTTCTGCATAGAGGCAGAACCTTTTGTCTTAGCTACATGATTCTTTTTATTTAAATCTGAAATAACATTCCTAGGGTGAACTTCTACTTTCTTCTTCATAGTCCTACTAGTGGAAGGCTTGATCCTATCTTTCTTGTCTTGAGATCCTTTAGCCTTAGTAGACACAATTACTCCTGTAGAAGCCAAGGGAATATTAGTAACAGATTTTGATTTAGCCTTGATAGGTGTGTTTAAAATAGGCTTAGCTCATGGGGTCTTACTGAATGGAGTTATGGCAATGGTGGGGGTTTGTTGTTTAAGTGGTGTAGAACCCGGTTGTCCTTATAGTACATTGGGTGTTACTCATAGCACATCACACACAATCATAGAAAACAATCCCAAAAGAGACGTTAAAATGTATAGTGACTATTTGAGGGATCTAGTTCATAGAGATCATCTACAACATCCCTAGAAAGATCTGTATGCTTAATTGCATGCTGCATATAGACCATATATGATAGAGGATTGTTCTTATAGTACATGTTCTTATAGATCACCACCTTTTTTGTTTTTGGAGTACTAGAGGACGGTGCAGAAATTGTAGATAGGTTATCAACAATTTCTTGTCCTCTGAGTTGAAGTGTCTCCTTTAACTCAGCCAAAACCATGTTTTTGTCTATAATGTTGGAAATACGTTTTTCCAAGGAAAGTCTCGGTGACATCATTGTTAGCATAGATCACGAGCTATAGACTATTTAGGACATTGTAAATTGGAGTGACCTCCCTTAGGGGGAGATTGTTGGAAATACGTTTTACGTATTTAGAAAGAATCGGTCACTCCAAATATAGACACAAGTATTGGGCTCGTGATCTAATGTATTAAGATATAGTCCACCAAATCCCACATGTAGGTTGGCTATATAAACCCCCTCCTAGCATGTTAGGAGGGGTTGGTCATTCACTTTTCACACACTTAATCTAATCTTTCATTTTTCTCTCCAACCTCTCTCTAGTTTCTCTCTCTACATCTTCATCTATCTCTCTCTCTAATAATCATCTCCATAGTTAGATAATACAAGGATTACGATAAATTAACAATTAGTATCAAGAGCCATGGGATGATTGTTTGGTTTTTGTGTTTGTGTTCTTGATTATCTCGCCTATTTTGATCCGAATTCACAAGTACAAATTTGTTTTTTGTGTTTTTATGGTTTAATCTTGATATACTTCATCTAGTTACTTATTATTGTGATTTGGTATTGGTATTTTGGTTAAAAACACAAAATTTTTGGGCGTTTGATTCGTTTCTTGGCTTGATATTCCGAATTGGTTGTGTACTATCCGAGAAAAGTGGAAAAATACTCCTTCGCAAAGTTGGAAGGGTTTTATATTCCGATCTGAATATTGCGATCGCAAAAGCCTAGGGTTTCAACATTGCGATGAATATTCAGATAGTGTATTCCGATACCCCTTATTACGATCGAGGATTGCGATCGATCATTGCGATCGTGGATTGAGACGGAATTAAGAGATATTGCGACGTTACTCTGTCCATATTTCGATCAAACTTAGCGATAGGCAACATTGCGATTGGCATCGCGATCCAATATTGCGATAGGTAACATTCCGATAGGCAATATTGCGATGTGTATTCCGATGGGTAATATTGTGATGAGTATTCCGATGGGTAATATTATGATGGGTATTGCGATGAGTATTCCGATGGTTTAAACACTAATATTCCGATAGGTATCCCAATCCACATTCCGACAGACTTTCCGATAGGACATTCCGATGGTATGCCGATGGGTATTCCGACGGATTAAATTTGAGGATTCCGATACAGTGACAAGTATTTCAAGAATTTTCAAAAACGTGTTTTTGAAAATTTTTAACACGTGTGTAATTTTGTCTTGGAATTTTTGGTTTATCGAGGACAATTATTAGGGGATTTTAACATTATTTCTCGACTTCTACTCACAACAACAAACACAATTACTTTCTTTCATTGATCGATCGACAGGTAATCCTTACTTTCATTTATCATCGATTTTCAATGGATTCGTTGAATTTGACATCTCGAGAGGGAGACTTGCATCTCATGCAAAACACAGCTAGAGAAAGTGGTATAACGTTCTTTCGACTACTCCAGTCTCATCTAGTGATCATTTCTTGGTTTCAAGGAGGAAGCGAATTTCTGACACTCTTCGGTCAAGATCGTTATATATTCATCGATTCTATATTCCTCAACTTGAACCAACTAGTTGAGCAACTTCACAAAGAAGACTTTAATCATTCTGCATCAACATCTGCATATCAAGCTCTAGTGACACAACTTACGCACTTCTTCAAATTCAACATTCTTAAGTCTGACAATTCAGGGATATGTCAATCATTTCTTCAGTACACACGAATGGAAATTAAAGAGTTCCGTGGTACATTGTTGAAATTAATTATATCGGTCTCGTCGTCGATTTATGAAAGATCTCGACTTCAGCAAGAGTATGATAATGGAGTGCAAGAATCTATGATGCAGATGCAAGAGGAGAATGATCATACGGTTGAAAACTTGGAGCGTAAAGATTGCAAGAGCAAGGATTCGGGAGGAAAGCATGATACAAGCAGCATGTCAGGGATTGATGATACCATACCCGTATCTGACGAAGAGTCTACAAATACGGTACAAAGGAATGTGGTATATGATGTCTATGCCGATGAACTACCGCATGTTGCGCATTCCGAACCTAATTATGACAAACATGGGATGGAAAAGGGTGATAGTTTTACCACTTCAGATTCATCCGATGTGAGTCAAAATAGGGGAGAAATTGTTCAGAATGCTATAGTTCATCAAGATAAATGCCTTATGACTGCTTCTCTAACCGATTCAGATTCCAAGATTAAAGAGCTTGAAACGATTTTAGCTCAACAATCTAAAGCTCTTGAGGATGCCAAAATTGAATTTTCGAAGAAAACAAATAAATTTGAAAAGTATTTTGAAAAACTTGAAAATTCAAACGTTATTCTTGAAAGAAAATTAAATCAAAAAATTCAAGATTCTAATGCTGAAAAAGATAATTTTGTGAAACAAATTACTTTGTTGGAATCTAAGTTGGCATTCCAAGATAAATTGCTTAAAGATAATGAGAATTTAAAGGCCCAGGTTCAGGAAAAGGTTTTTGCTATAGCTGCGTTGAAAAACGAATTAAGAAAAACTAAAGGAACTAGTGTGGACACTAAGCAAGAAAAACCATCAATCTTGGGGAAACCGCCTACAAATCAGTTCGTCAGACAACCGACTGCATTTAGATCCGAGCGACCTCAATCCTCGAGACCGCGGTTTGCCTTCCAAGTTCATATGGTTCATCTTTCTAGACCAGTCACTCCACCATCTAGGCCCAATGTGACTAAAACAACTTTTTCAAGACCTAATCACATGATTGCATCTAGTCTCCCTAGATATAATCCAAAGAACCCGTCTAGAACTAGTTCAACTGACGTTCACCATAAATTTGGTCTAATGGATGCTATTCAAAAGAAACAAGTAAGAAATAAGAATTTTAAACCTAGTGAGATGTCTACTAGATTACCCAACACTGCTAACCGTAGCATGTCATATCCTAGGAACATCAATCAATCATCTAGGAATTCTAGATCTTACTCGGACATTAAATATGCTACTTGTAAAACATGTAGGAAATGTGTCTTTAAAGCCAATCATGATTCTTGTGTCAAGAAATTACTTAATGAGGTGAACTCCCGTGCTAGACTTAAAACCCGGTGGATAGCTAACATCAAACCATTTGTGATAATATCCCATCATATAGCATGATAACGTTGCTAACAGGGATTGAAAGTTTGGGGCACACCAAGTAGATCAACAACTTCTCTTCTCACGCTTGAATAATTCTTCTGAATTTTTCTTCCCCCTGAGAAATCAAGATATGCATACTAGAAAGAATCAAGACATTTCTTCCCCCACATAGTTGAAGAAAGTAAATCAATCTCGAGTATGAAGCTCAAATAAGTAGACACTTTATCCCATTCATTAAGTTGACATCGTAACACCAGAGTCAATTAAGTCCCGGGAATGCATATAGGATAATGATGATGAATAATTGCAACAACCAAACAATTAAACATCGAATTAGTAGTGTACCGTTTAGAGATTGATAATGCCACGAGTTAAAACACTGATTTTCTCTGCGGCTATGACAAATGTCATCCCGGAATGTCTTCAAATCAAAAGAAGTTATGAAGTTCATCACGTGTACTCATTGTGCGTTCAATGTGTCTTCTTCTTCCCCCTTGATGGTTTCGAAACTCGGAACCATCAAAAAATCGTACGCACATATACCTGAAATCTCGTGAGAATATTAAATAAGCTGAATTATATAGTTTGTGAGAATCAGCTGTTGATCGAAAATCTCTACTCATAAACTCTCCATGGTCATCTTTACCAACCCACGTGAAAGCAATTTGAAGTGACCACTGATTGAATGAGCCAGATACATCAAACGTGAAACTGAATAAGAATCCTCCGATCTTGTGACTTAAGCTTGCACTATTGTTGAATGAAGAACGGTGGAGAAATCTCTAAGTACTCAATGCATCACTGAAGAAGTCAATAAGCACAACACCTCTTGAAATTATCCACGTCGACTAAGCGCGTGACACTGAGTACAACAAGTAACCCCTTTAAGTGATAGTTATCCGAGTCATCAACCAACCACCCCGAACCCGGAAACCAGATAAACAAGTCTTCATTCTAATATGAAGCACGAGCAAGTTATCTTTGAAAGATAAAATAAGTTCACGCCTTCGAAAAATCCGTCTTCATCTTCAAATAATTTATACCCGATCAAATAAACCCATTGGTAAAATGTGGCGCCCCACTGGTAGAAATTTCACTCTTGTAGGAAACAAGTGCCCTTTAACTAGGATAGTCACCGATTCTACTAAGACTACTAGGGAGGAAATTGATAAGGATGATACATCACTTAAGCCTGCACTTAAGGTTTTCTATAAAAGGAAACGTTTACCGGATAAGACAAGTGAATCTTCTCCTCAGGTCACCTCCAGCACAAGAAATGACAACTATGAACCCCCACTTGCTTCTAAGATAGATATCGCTAACCCATATCAAAGCATGCAAATTCCAAAGGAGAATGCAGGTACCAAATAGATGTTCCAAAAGAAAGAAGCGGTCCAATCATTGTATACCATTCAATTAAGGACACTCTCAGAGTTTGGTTGCTGAAGAAGCAGATATCAGAGAAACAAGTGTCTCAGGGGATTCATGGTTAAGCTTACCAAAGGACTTATAGTCACATCACAGACTATAACTCGATCTTCAAATAAAGGAAAGTTTATCGCCGATGATAAACTTATCCTTACAACGAGAAATTAATTTTTTCTCGAGCATGAGCTAATAATAAAAACATTCAAAGATTTTAAGCTCATGCACAATGATTTACAGTTAAATATGAGACTGTAACTCGAACTTCATTTTTAGGAAAGCTTATCTTTAAAGATAACTTATCCTCGATACGAGAAATTAATTTTTCTCGGTCATGAGCTTGTATTAAAACATTCCAAGTTTTAAGCTCAGAAAGGAAAGCGTATCTTTTAAATAAGAGAACATTACCTCATAACGAGAAATTCATCTTTCTCGGTCATGAGCTTTACGTTAAAACATTCAAAGTTTTTCAAGCTCATGAAAACGACTTCTAAGTAAATGTCAACTTAGAACTCGTTCCTCAGTTAAAAGGAAAGTTTATCACCGATGATAAACTTATCCTTAACAACGGGAAGTTTACAACTTCTCGGACTTGAGCTCGTTTTATAAGATATTCAACATCTTAAGCTCAAGTAATTGATTTTCAAAACAATGAACACAATTTTTCGAGAATTTCTCAAAAGGTTTTTCTAAATCTTTCAAAATTGTGTGTTCAAAAAATGTTTTGATAAAAAGAGCATGTCTTCTGGAATCGATAATATTTATGATACTAGAAATGTCATTCAATAATGACACGGGTTTGTAAATAAAATTCGAGCAGAAGTTCAAATGTTTTAAAACATGCTCAAAATGGTTTGCTATTATTTCATATTGTAACCCGCTTTTCATACTCAAGTCAAGCATTTCACCGGAAAGCTTTGACTCAACAACGGGAATTAATTTTCTCGGGCATGGTTTACTTTATAACCATGTAAGGGATTGTGTTTACGTTATAACACAATCTAACACGAATATATGTACGATTCAGTGCATTTATTTGTTAAAACAAGAGAAGTCTTGTTTTTTATGAAGTTATCATCTCCACCAACCGTAGCAATTTACAATTGATATCTACATACTCGACGATGTGACTACTCAAACGGTGACTACAGCTCTTTCAATAGAACACGGGTCAACAATTGAGGGGAGCAATTGTCCAGCATTCAGAATCATTGACGCCGAAAGTGCCAAGTTCACATGTTGGTGTCAAGACAACGATATCAATCATATGGAGTCAACAGATAACTTCAGACGTGATGAGGCGACCAACATTCGTGAACAAGAACCATGTGCTTCTTTCATATGATGTTCTCCATCATTCAGGTCCAACCTCATAAATCGCAAATCTTGTGAATACATTATCATATATGATCTTTGCACGTGATAAATACCTTACACTTTTGTTTAAAAAGGTATTTAATTTTCATTTCAGCACACCCTCATTAATTTGAGGGGGAGATTGTGTAATTCATGAAGATAATTGGATTTGCATTTTTCTTCCCAAAACCTTTGTTAAAACTTCATTAAATCAATTGATATTAAAAACATCAATTGGGTTAATATTTTTAATATGGGAAAGAAAATGTGATTTAATATGGGATATGATTAATCATAAATGGTTTGACTTAACGTGATAGCTCATCCCGACATGTGCGAAATGTTTTCGGATATCGTGGCATATGTTAAGGGGGAGCAAAATGGATTTGCACTTTAAAATGGATTTCATGGTGATTTATATACTTACCCACAACCCTTTTATTTCACGACGATGAAGATTGTGGTGACATAAGGATGGTAGGATAGGTTAAAGTCCAATGATTCCTCTAGAACCGGAGGAATCTTACCAAGGACATTCCATAGCTAGAAATAGTAGTCCTTAGGAAAGATGGAGAAAGATTGTGAACGTAGCTGAATGCCGACCAAGTACTTAAGTTAGCACTGGAACAATCACAACAAGGTGCTAGTGATGAAGTATTGGTAAGAATTGAAGGGGTTGAAGAATGAAAAAGAATTGTAAAGATAAAGGGTGTAAAGAAAGAAGCCCTCCTTATAACTTTAGGCAGAAACCGGGTCAACACATATACTATTAAGATCATTGTTTAATGATTCTTGATATTGAAGACAAACATCATGGACCCAGTGATGCAAGGCACAACCCATCCCAGCTAACTCAGATATCTCTTAAAAGATATTTGTTTTAATCACACGGAGACAACGCATTATCTATTGATTCATTCACTCCGAATAAATTGGTATTGAAATGGTGGCACTCCTCTCCAGCCTCCGATCACTAAAATCCAAAATTGCACGATTGAGTCTAGAGCCATTTGAGATCATCAATTATCTCATTAGGACACAATTTCATAATTCCTTGCTTCTTCATACACTATGAAAAGTAAGAAAGATCTTAAGAGTCCTACGCAAAATCTTCATGATCTTGCTTGAACATCCGAGTAATACGAAAGTATTTACAATGAAGATGGAAATCCTTCTTGAGCGAACATCAAAAAGCTCATGGTAGGTGACTTGTGCGATTCTTTATGAATCAAACTTGTGATAACTGGAAAGCAACAGTGGTTTAATTCTTAAATGAATTTAAACACGTTCTAGGCCTCTACGCAATATCTTAGTGATCTTGCCAGAACAGTCAGAGTGATACCTTAGTGTTCACAGTGATGAGTGGAAATCCTTCTAGTGTTAACCTCAAACAGCACTTGGTAGGTAACTTGCAAGATTCTATACGAATCAAGCTCGTGACAACTAGAAAGCAACGATGGTGCGGTTCTTAATTTAATTTCACTTGTTCCAGGAACATGAATTGACGGCTTCAAATCATGCGGATATGATTATCAAAATGATTCACTCTTTATGTTCGCAGTCAGCTTTGGACGGTCGAATAAATAGAACGGGTTTACCCGCGAAATCCTGTCAGGAAATTACTTAATTGAAACTATCCGTCACGGGTACGATATCTAATATAGTCCAACGATCTTCACCGACCGGAGGTAAAATGCTACCGAATTAAAATGAAATGTTCAAGGCCATTTCATCCGTGTATATGTTTTGTTGTTAATTGTCTTATGCAGCATAACAAGAAGGTGGCATTGCGGTGTACAATCCAGAAGAAGTTGTCACCACATTCTTATACTGTATGCACTTAATACTTCAACAAATTCAAGAAAGTCTAAAAGTCAAGTTTTCCGCTGTATCAAACTCTGAAGCTTTCAAGAATTTATAAAAGTATAAGTATGTGGAACATGAAGTCACGAGGAGGCAAATATCATAAGTGATGAATGCACAAGGTCAAGGCAAGGAAACATGCTCAAGACTAAAGTCAAAGATCACATCAATCATATTCACAAGAACAAGATCGAAGACTCAAGCATAGTATGCTAGGTTTAAGATTTTGTAAAATGGTGTGACCTCCCTTTGGGGGAGATTGTTGGAAATACGTTTTTCCAAGGAAAGTCTCGGTCACATCATTGTTAGCATAGATCACGAGCTATAGACTATTTAGGACATTGTAACTTGGAGTGACCTCCCTTAGGGGGAGATTGTTGGAAATACGTTTTACGTATTTAGAAAGGATCGGCCACTCCAAATATAGACACAAGTATTGGGCTCGTGATCCAATGTATTAAGATATAGTCCACCAAAGCCCACATGTAGGGTGGCTATATAAACCCCCTCCTAGCATGTTAGGAGGGGTTGGTCATTCACTTTTCACATAATTAATCTAATCATTCATTTTCTCTCCAACCTCTCTCTAGCTTCTCTCTCTACATCTTCATCTATCTCTCTCTCTAATAATCATCTCCATAGTTAGATAATACAAGGATTACGATAAATTAACAAATAAGTTGAATATTTAAGTCAGAGATTTCCTCACACTTTTGGTTCAGTTGGTCAAAAAGTGACTTTTGCTCTGCCGCATTAAAGCAAAGCGTTCTTCTAATGAACCATAAATTTGTGAAAAACCCTGCTTTACTTTATCAAACTCCCCTAGCATAGAAGTAATTTTATTTTCTAAGGCATGGTTTTTAATCTCCGCGGCCTCTAGTTCCACTCTCTCTTTTAATGACTCTCTCTTAAGTTGTCACACCCCACCATGGCGAAATATGGGGCGCGACGTATGGATATCATCACAACAATAGTGTGTCTATATAGATAACTAAATGAAATGGAAATATCATAAATGGTGACATAATGTAATGAAGATAGCACAAATAAGGCATGCGTCTAGGTAAGTAGGTAACAGGTCTACCTCTTACCAAAGACATACAATTAACAAATACAAACACATAGGTGTCTACAAAGTATCACTTATTCAAACATAAGTAACGACTAAGAGGAAAGGGGGTTCCTCAATGCAATCCTAAGCCTCCCAGCTAGCCACTCCTATTCTCACGCTTAACCACATTCTCACCGGAAAGAGACACTTAAACACGTCAACATAAAGTTGGTGAGAGTCATAGATTTAGACTCCAACTCCAAATCAATTATAAGCTGTGAATAACAACCATTAACAAAAGAACATATGGACAATATGCTACAATTATGTATTAACAACTAACATTCAAGATTAACCAATCACCACAAATCCAAGGCCCCAAGCCTTACCAATAACCATGGTCCCATAGGCGCCCATACACCTATGAACCAATCCCACGGCCCCGCCTTGTCAATATCCCCTTGGTACCAAGTCAAATCACAATAACTGAGCCGGTATGTGTCTCCCGATCCAAATCATAAACACAATCAAGAATTACATAGCAGTTAATCACATAAGTGCACACACAAGTCCATCACAAACCATAAAAACATTCACAGGATTAGTTACAAAACCATAGAGTGTCTCTTCCATCCCATCTGAAATTCAAATCATAAAAAGACATAGGATTATGAAACTCACCTGAACAAGCTTCTCCAAATATCCGCGCTCTAGCAAAAATCTAAACACACAAACGTATACAATCAAGACATGAACTACATACCAAAATGGCTCACCAAGATATGATGGATATATAACCTTATCCTACCACTTAAGCCCATTTATATGCCATATGCATCTCATTACATCCCTCTATAAAGCCCTTAATTTAGTTTAGTTCATAACTCGGCCCGTTTACATTTAACCCAAAACAGTCCCTTTTTCATACTTCAAACTATGGATCGAACACCCCCTTAAACAAAATACCATGCCCTGTAAAAGAAACCCTCTGCCCTTACATGTGTTAGCTAACTCTCACATTTGGCCTAAATCTTAAAGCTACTGTTAACGCCTCCATATATATATATACTGATTTTGAACATATGAAAAGTTTGTTATGATCAGTGGGTCTGAACATAACACATTTGTATAGACCTCCTCCAGATCTTTTATTTAAAATATAATCTAAGTATCATGTTCGTTTGAAGGTCCAATTATACTCCTAAGTACCCTAAACATTTAAAACATTAATTTAAACCAGACTGATTTCAAAACTGTTTTGACCTTCGAGTGTTGTAACCTGTTTTTGACTCACTTCCCTTCTTCCAATTTATTCCTAGTTTCTTGCATTCAAAAGCCAACTCAAATAGCGTTTCAGGGATACTTGGTTCAATTAATGAATATTCCTAGAACTCTAGATATGATCAAAACAATAACCATAAAATTCTGCCCAGTTTTTAAAAGCGATTTTAAACATGATTAAACCCTAATTAATCATACATAACCCTAGTTAATACCTAAAAACAATTTCGAATGATAAAAAGCCATTAATTACCTCACTAATTACAGGTCCTTAAAAACCCTAATAAAAATTTATGAATCTCAATCCTAATCTATCATATTAGGTTACATATACGTAAATTAAACGTTAATTGACATAGTTTTAGTGTGTACCTTAAATCCTAATTGAATTATTGGGTTTTCTTGCTCCTCTATTGATACAAACGACTGATATTTGGTTTGGGTAAGGCTAAATTCGTTTTTTGGTCATATGGAGTCTTACTTATGGTTAAAATTAAAAAGGCTTCCTATTAGGACTCAAACTGGGCTCCCTTTCCCTTCCTTAAGTTTAAGTCAGCCTAAATCCAAGCCCAAACACCATATAGCCGACTTTTTTAATTATATTACTTTAAATTAACTAATAATTATTATTACCTTAAATTCCCTTGATTTATTTCATCTCCTAAAGCCTCCAAAACCTCAAAACCGTAAAACTAGTCAAATTTACGCGTATACCGTAAAAGACGTAAAATATACAGTTTTATAAAAATTCTTTAAATATGAAATAAACTAATTAACTAAGTCCAAAATGACTTAAAACCATCCTGAAAAATACTCCCGTGACTAATTACCTCATCCGAGACCTCTAAATGATAAACCTTAAATCGTAAAAATACGATTTTCTATAATACATATACGTATACGTAAAAACACTAAATAACACCATCTTATTTCATAGTCACTACTATGTGATATCATGAACATAAAAACGTCACACATCATTTCACTCACAAGGTAACCCCTTCCCGAAAACGATGTCCAAACCACACTCTATTCACACCAAATAACACATAAACACATAAAGACACATAATTTCACGAAATACGCCCAAAATAAAACTAAGTGACAAACCTCAAAACCATGGTTTTCACATCACTCCCTCATAATAGAAATCTCTTTCCGAGATTTACTCCTTAGGATTAAACACACAATTAACAAATCACATGAGTATACTTGTTCTAAATGAACTCCTCTCATTACCATGTGTACTTCAGTTCATGTCTCAATTTACCACATATACTAACGAACAATATTAAAATTCATTCCCAAAGTCATGACCTACAGCCTATAAATCCCACAAATGAGTCTTTGATAAATCGAAGATTCCTATTAACACAAATCCCAAATAACCGTACATGCAAATATGCATTCTCAAACGACATTTCCCAATCTTAATACATGAAATATATCATGTACACCACTTAATTCCCCAGGTAATACGTTACCCATAAGCTACTGGTCTGATCTTTCCAAAGATCATAAATGGACCTGCAAAACTCGACATCAACTTTTCCCTTTTTACCAAATTATACCACCCGTTACTATGGGTGAAACTTCCTACATAACTTTGTCACTAAACCCTAGTGGTTTCCTCCTTTTCAACATAGCATCTTTTGTTGCTCTCATCCTTTCCACAATCACAATTTCCACATTAGTATTCTTTTTCACCAATTTTAGTCCACCATAAGGTCAACTCACCGTATCCTTCCATATAGTGCCTCAAATGGCATTCATCGACTTCTAGTATGATAACTCTCATTATATGAAAACTCAGACATCGCAAACGAGTTTCCCACCTCCCTCTAAATCAGTCACCCAAGCTCTCAACATGACTCCTATACTTGTTGAAATTTCTCACTTTGTCCATCCTTTTCCAATTAGCTGGATATACGCATATCCAACCATGTTCATCAACTCCCTTTAGTCTGTACCCCCAAACTACTTAAAAATTCCAATTTCCATACACAAGTGACCTATGACGGTCTTTCACATATTCATTAGTTAGTTTTATCAACTGTCATCAAAACCCATGTTACAACTACTTCTATCAAATTTGGATATCTCATTAGTAGCACCCATACACTTCTTTTCTCACTTTCCTCAATTAAAGATTTTTTTATATACTTTTTTAATTACCTAACATTTCCTTTATACCTACACAATGTCTTACCTTCAAGGTCATAGTGCTCCTCATCTTGTCTCAATTAGACCACCCTTCGTCTCTTATGACACATCACATCTATAACTCCTCATCCATTCGATTATCAATACTAAGCCTTCTAATCCAACAATATCGGTCAGTGCCATTCCCTTTTCCACACTACAACAATATTAGCATGCTTTGTGCTTTAGTCTACTCATTAGGCTATACCAAAGTTTTACCTTCGGTTCCTATCTCGACCTATTTCATTCATGATTCACATCTATCCACACTTCCTTATTCTTCCGCGGCTAATGGCATACATCACGAGGTTATGCTTCACGTCTTTCAAATAATCTATACGTCAAAATTTTCCACATAGCTTCACTTGTTTTCCTCATGACCAATTCTCCTACTCCCTCCTAATAAGGACAAACTAGAGTTTCATGTGATTACATGCGGATCACACTCTCATCTTATACCCATATTAGTTTCCATATGTCTAAACTAAGCCATATTCTAAATTCTTACTCAAGTCTCATACTTCTATTATGACCTTGCACCTAACATGAGGTACTTTCAATCATCATCTTCTAAGAATACTTGGTTCTCTCTTTCCATTGTTCTCCCTAATTCATACACTATCATGTCCAACCAAAATTTCTCACTCAATTCATCAACTCTATGGAAATCTTTATTTCATTGGATAATGCATAATTGTCTCTTCCAAATATCCTTCATAAACACCTTCACTAAACTGACCCTATAATCACTTCTCCACGAACTTATTCCGCTCAGCTTCACTACTCATCCCTCGATATTGATTACCACGAAATTCTATCTTTGTGTAGTAACTCGACTCCCCTTGTTACTTCCACGAGCTCTTAATCTCCCATGTTATGTATTCACTCCATCACGATCCATTGGTTCAGCTTTTTGTAGCTCCACTCCATTACTCGATCTGTCCTTCTTTGTCACGAACCATACGGAAATTCCCATCATAGTGCTTGTCACCTTTCCAGTCCTTGCAACTTTTGTGACTCCTTCGAAATCTCTTGCATCCTTCTAGCAGCCGGCACGTAGTCCTTTCGGCTCCTTGCTTCATGATGTAGCTCTTCACGCACTCCTTCTCGTCTCCATGATGTTACCTAGGAACTTCACACTACGTAGTAGCTTCTAACTTCAACTCATCAACCATAATATTTCTAAAGGTACTTCAAGCCCTCAATGGATCACTCTTCCTTACGTGTTGTACTTCACCATTAATCAGCCTCCTACTAATCATTCTTTCACATCCATGTTTTCCTTCACTTGTCTACTACTACCTTGCCTCTATAACTATACCAATTCCCTTGCGTGTTATTTGCCCCATCTTTCTATTAGTAGAAAGTTTCTACTCTACCCTCAAATCTGCTAGTACTTTCATCAATCTCCTAATGGTACTTCAACCAACTTCTCATAGCATGTCTCGTTCCCACAACCAGTCAACTAACTTTGTTTACTCCCTTATTCCCGTAACCAATCTAAGTTTCAATACTCCAGAAATCTTAATCATTCCTTCAACACCACCTTTAAACCAAAACACGTCTATGCATTCTAATATCTAACCATAAGTAATACTACCCAACTCTATCCTCTCATCCTAACGTTTCTACAACCGCATAACTAAATGAACCATGACGTGTACCAAAAGAATTCCAAACGATCGCGTACCATAATAAATATAGGGTAAATCGAAAGATCAACCATAATGAACCCTAGCCAAAACAACTGAAAACGAAACAATGTAATTCGAAATATCAATAGAGTGTGCCAACAACAAAAGATAGACTCATCACGATTTGTATTACCAAATTTCAATATCTTATAAAATTTTAAATTTTCATCTCAATTAGTTACTTCACATTAGGACCATATTTTAATACTAATAAATGAAATCATACTCATATTTTACCATCTTCGTTACTATCAAAGGGCATAACTCAGTTAGTGTACTAAAACTCACTTTATCTATCATCTCCTTTAACAATAAACTCTTCTTTTATCTTCATTATTTTATCAAGGTATCTACTAGTTAGTAGAGTATAACGTTATTCTAACCATTATCTTGTTTACTCACATTAAACTCATTTCACTTGTTATTATGAATACAATACGTGTTTACAAAATATGGTGATTTTATTTATTTTATTATATATTATAATTATTTTATATAATTAATTTAGGCTTGTTATAACTAAATATTACACGTTTACAAGGTGTGGTGTTATTATTATCATTATTATAATAAAATCTTACTTTTTAATCTTTCCATCTATTTAAATACTTCTAAAATCTTAACTCCACTTTTAAGAAAATTATCGTAAAATTTCTTTACCCTTTATACGTACTATCAAATGTTACCTAGAAAACTGATTCATTCATTGTCAAGATTTTTCCTTAAACTTATTACCAATAAACTTAAAGAAAAGATATGTAAGTCAGGAAATCATACCATAAGCTTACAAAGTATATTCAAAAGCATTTTCCTTTAATTAACTAGACTCCTTTGCAAGAAAATTTGGTAGTTATCATCAATTAAAATACATACCCGAATGTAGACACACTTCAAAAGATTCAAAACGTCGTTGGAACTCCATCAAACTCCAACACTAATAAACTGTTTAAACATGAGAGAACACTAGGTACGTTCAAGTTATAATAACTATTGAACGACCGTATATCATGACATAACATCTACTAGTATATATACCTCCGCATATATATACCTATTAAATCTCCCAAAACATACTCGTTATCATACATGTCAAGTCAATAGATCGCGTCATACACTCGTTTTTTCATACGAGTAATCACCATCTCACCATTTCACCATGCCACAACAAGGCATAAAACCCATCACCAAAACCAACCCATATCGTGTGACCCCTAATCACACAACATGACTATTACTTAAAACATAAAAAAACCATAGATATATCATATGCAACCATTACATAAACCCTATTGTATATTAATACCCAAAATACAGATCTCATCATATACAAGCATGTACTAACCCCTTTTTCATGCAACCATACTTGGAAGTCCATCGGTGTTGTGGCACATATATAAGTACGTAGGCCTCCATAATTATATATGTCCCCTTTCACCCATGTACTCCCTCCTATGACGACGCGCTTATAAGAAATTAGTACTACACGAAACACATATATACCACATAAAATACACTCTATATATATACCATATAGGTCAAATAAGAACATCTCATACGTCAACCCTAACTTCATTCATAATTCGAGGCTCAAACGCCAAAATAAATCAATAACAACAAAATATCCAACATTAAAGAAAATGATCATAACAATTCAGGCGGAAATTCGAATCTACTACTAGTCGCAGACTCAACATCGGTACTATCCTATTATTACCTAGCGCACCTCTTCTTCTACGCGACATGGGTAACACTAAATAGGTTCCTACACTTCCGGTTCATACGTCGCATCAATAGAAAATAAATGAATGTACTTACATATACTATGTCTCAATAAGTAAGTATGAAAGTAAATAAATATCTAAAACGAAATTAACACTTAAGCACTCCATATACTATAATGCACACATACCCCTATGATACCTACATGCATGGACCCTTAAGCTATAGACTAGGCTACTAAACTAAGCAACATAATTCTCTATAACAATTATCTCTGATACCATTCTGTCACACCCCACCATGGCGGAATATGGGGCGTGACGTATGGATATCATCACAACAATAGCGTATCTATAGAGATAACTAAATGAAATGGAAATATCATAAATGGTGACACAATGTCATGAAGATATCACAAATAATGCATGCGTCTAGGTAAGTAGGTAACTGTTGATGCAAAAGTTGGTTGATCCTTGCTAGACCCAAATTAGGCTTAATTCGGGTAGACTGGGCTCCGGCTCCTGCACCAAGTGAATTGTTTGGTTGGGATCCTGCACACTAAACAACACGCGTTAAGCTTACCGTGGGAAGGTTTCCTACGATTAAACTCCGGCGTGAGAGTAAGTAATCGATTTAGGGTTATATGTGTTTAAAGTGAGTCATAATACCTTTGTGGAACCCTTGGGGGTTCCTTTTATAGGCAGTGAAACCCTAGTGGGCTTTCACTGATCCTTCGGCCCCAAGGAAGAGATAAGCACCAGAATTAGAATGATTGTTATCTTCTAATTCTGGTAGTGAATATCCTCTCCTTATTGGGGTAAAGATATTCCTAGACAGAATATCATTCTGTCTAACCCTATGTCGGCCGTGTCGGGCGTACCGGGCCGTGGGCCGCACACATGTGTGCGGTTACTGTTCATTCAACCCCATAAGCCTGACTGACATTATCCCACCCATCTGTGATGGGCCGGATACGGGTAGTACCCTTGGGCCGGCTCCATGACCCGGCTGGGGACTATACGTCATCATGTCCCCCCAGTCTAGTTGTTACAACCGTAGGTGGAACCTCTAGACTACAAAGATGCTCCCGGACGTACCAAGGAAACCATAGCAAAGGACTATTTTGTTCAAGAATTTATGTTGGCCGCACGTGGCAACCTGGCTTAAGAAGTTATCTTATCACTACTTCATCCATACATAGTAGCCGAGACAAATTAAATATATCATTAAATGTCAAGTCTTACGTAAGAGCCGCATAACCCGACATGAACAACTGTTCATCTGACTTGTTTGACTGACAAAAGTGCAGACAGTCAGAACATTGAGCTATGCAAACGTGTGGGTCAGATATGACCCGTGGGTCCCACCTGACGTTTCACTTGCCACTTGCCCCCTAGCCACACGATTAAGAATAGTGGCCGACACGTGTCACACATCCAACAGGCTGTGACCCTCGAGGCAACCCTATAAATAAGCCACCCCTACGGCTGTGTGAAACACACAGTTCATAACCTCCATTTCTGCCATTAAAGCTTTTCTCTTAGCTTGAACCAAGTACGCACGGATCCCTTCACACGTAGGTTAGAATACCACGTCCTTACACTCTTTTTTAGTAATGGCTCATAGAAACAGCCCCACCATCGGATCCGTGCTAAATGTCATGACCCAAGACCAATTAAACCATTTTTGTACAAATTACTTCATCCCTACCAACCTACACCCCTCACTTCCTGGCGCCGGAGACCTCATAACTGAGGCTCCAGCGGGTAAGATAGGCCTTTATACTCGCCTGTTTGACGCGGCTAATTACCGCATCCCTTTCACCCACTTTCTCGTAGATCTGCTAGGATATTATAATGTACACATTAGTCAGCTCCACTGCATAGGTGCCTGTAAGATTAGCCAATTCGAGATTCTTTGCCGTGCTAGGAGAATCCCCCCAACCGTAGAGTTATTTAGGTTGTTTTATACCCCCAACTTAGTGAACGGTTGGGTATCTTTCAAGAAACGAGCCTCCAACAGTCCACAATCACACAACAAACCAATGGATTCACTGAAAAATTGGTATGATCATTACTTTTTCATTGACGCAGTGGTGTGGCCGGGTGATTATGTCATTAGAACCAGATTCCCGCACGACCCCAAGCCGCACACCAGTACATACAATCCTCTTCACTCCCAAGATTTAGATCTAAATAGGACTGGATTCCACAGAAACCTACCCGAATCATTCCTATGCTTGCTAGGAATTAGCCGCAATTACTTTGGTCCTTCCAATAGGTATCCCGTTTTTTGGAGAAGGCAGGGCGAAGGTAGGCTAATCATCCGTACGCCAAGAAGAATGTATACATGTGTTTGCATAATAACTAACATTTATTGTTTTGTGCTGGACAGAAATGAACTTTTTTGGACTGTTGCGCCAGGGCGATCCAAGGCTTGTGCCGGAAGGTCTCCGTCCTCTTCGTGAAAATGAACAACCCCTTCTCGAGCACACCCGACCATTGACGGTTGCCTTGGAAGCCGTGCCTGATCCCCATTCTGACGAGGGACATGGAGATAACGGCGGTGGTAACAACCAGATGAACCAAGGAGGGGCCGGTCCCTCCTCTCCACATAGAGAACAACAAGGAGACAATATTGAACAAACCGACTCCAGCATTCGCCGACTGATGGGCGATGATGATGATGAAGTGCAACAACATGTCAACTTGGACGAAGAGGAGGAAGCCGAAGAGGAGATTGCTGAACTAACAACGCAGCCCATCACCAGGCGTACCCGGAAGAGGGGAAATCATGCGAGAGGGACTGCCTCGGTCGAGATTGGTGAACACAATGCTCCCGCCAAGAGGCTTCGAGAAGACCACCCCATGTATCAATCTGTTGGGAGTGCCACCCAGGGTTCCGAGGCTAACCGGGCCGCTCATGTCGATCCCGTCACCCAAATTGCCCCAACCGCCCCCGAAGTAGCAAGAAGCAATATGTAAGAAACCATCTCAATATGCAAGAATTTCCGCCTCTTCTTTTTTTTTAAGCCATACTTAAGATATTTCGTAATACTCGTGTCACAGGGACAACCAGGCTGGTGCCGCGCCTCCTTCTGACACCCAAATGGATAAGGAGAAAGGAAAAGCTGTTGAAGAAAACCCCACGGCCCCCACAAGGTCCGGCCCTGTTTTTGAAGATGGTTCACCCCTAGCTTCCCAAGACTTCCCCACATCCGGCGCTCCCCAACCTTTCAACCCTGTATGGACTATTACCACGGCGTCGCGATTGAGGAATGCTGACGAGTGCCGGGAGTACCTCAATAACTGCATACCACCAAGCTTGGTGCAAGAGGTAAACTCGCTCAGTCATGCGGATTTGGCGGATGAGTATAATGGGACGCTGGTACATCAAATGGCGATGGGAACCTCAATGAGGGTTAGGTTTGAAGCTGCGCTTGGGCATGTTGACTCTCTCAAGAGGAAAGTTGGACGGAGAGAAAAAATGATTGAAGATAATGAAGCCCTGATTGCTGACCTCCAATCCAAACTAGTGAATGCCGAGGCAACCATCAAAAAACAGGCAGCCCGCGCGAGTGAATACGATCAGCAAGTAACCCACCTTGAGTCTCAACTAGATGCTGCAAACACCAAGGTACATATCCGTGCCGCGCCACCCATATATACTAAAAAATGAATGTGCTAACACGTTTTTCCCTATAGGTAACCACGGCGGAAGCTTCTGCCCACTCTTACTCCAGCCAAGTAGATGTTCTGAACCAGAAGCTAGAGGACGCGCACCTGGCCGTCCAAAACATGGAAAAAATGCAGACAGACCTTGCTGAGGAGAGGGCCGTCATCCAAGAGCTGAAAGAGGCAGTTGCCCAAAAAGAATTGATGATTGATGCCCTGACCGCTGAGCGTGACAACGTACTATGCCCCCAACTGCTAACAGCCATTGCCGGCCGTAGGTGGATGGTTGGGCATGGAGCACGCCTAGCCGTTATGAAGGTGCTAGAGGCCCCATCCTTTGTACAACAGTTTGCCAACCTTGTATCTGATGGTATTGACCACGGACGACATGAAGGAATGGTTGAGGCTGCCGAACTGATCACGAAAGGGGGGGACATCGCCCGTCATACCTTCTTTAAGCCCGAAGCTGCCAGCAAGATGACTGCCTCCATGGCCGCGATGCAAGATCTACATTACCCATTGCTGGATGAGCTGGAGGCCACCAAAGATGCCCCAAACACTGAAATCATGGAAAAGCTCAGTCCTAGCACGCCTTCCAATGCTTCCTTTCCTCTAACCCTTCCTATATATGAGGACGTAACCAGGGTCGTGCTTGACGAGGAACCCTTAGGTGTGGTGTTGGAAAGAACCGCGGCTCAAGCCCAGAAGCGGGGAGAAAGTGATGAATGGTTGCCGCGTCTGATCGAAGAGCAAGCAGAAATGGGTAGGTTTCTCCCCTCTATTTAGGATGCTCCTTTTTCATGATCAAACTCTTGTTTTGTAATCTATGAATATGTATTTTTTCGATTCGTCCGTGCATGTACACGGCTAACAATATTTGTGTTTTATAAGTCCGTGAGTAACCACGGCAATTTTGACATGTATAGAAACCTGTGTATTTTACTTGTGTTTGAAATATTGTAGATTAATACTGCATGATATATCACGTCTTACACACAAAGAAAATGCATACAAGTCTATAATTTACTAGACATGCGACGTGCGTCTTTGTTTATGCGGAGCACCATGTGGCTATAGCATATGAAACTTACCCCAACGTCTTGTGAGTAAGGTGTCTAGTAAGGATACGTGATCCGTGCGGCTGGGGTTGCATCCCTCTTACGCGGCAAGTTGAATTAGTAGGTTCACTTAATCCTCTTACCCCACCTGGAGGCGTACGGTACATGTACAGTAATTTGAGAGAATGCATATGAATGAAACATGGCATAGTATAATACAAGTAAAATTCACACGGCTAACAAAAAATATAACAAAGAAGGAAAAATGGTTTGCACGAAACAGGCCGTGGAGCTAGCTAGGCGCCACGGCATTTTATTAGAACATTTACACTTTCGTTTGAATAATGACGACAAGTCCTAAAAAATAAGAAAGGAAACTTAAACAAACATGAGAAAAACAAACAAAACAAATGACCCGCATGGTTCTTTATTAAAGCCGCTTATAGCGAAGTCCCATGCGGAAGCCGTAGCTTTTAAAGATAGCACCTTTTGAGGTTGGAGATGTTCCATGTGCGCTCTAGGTCGCGGCCATCCATGTCACGTAACTTGTACGCGCCTCGTCCCAAGGTTTCAGTGACTTCATACGGTCCTTCCCATTTAGGGCCCAGTTTTCCTGTATTCTCCACTCGACTCGCTTCGTTAGCACGATAGACGTAGTCTCCCGGTCGAAAAGAAACACCCTTGACCTTGGCGTCATAATAAGCCTTCATCTTAGCCTTGGACTTAGCCTCATTGATGGCTGCTATTTCCCTTTTCTCTTCCAACAGATCCAGGTTGATTCTCAGTTGTTCATCATTTGTGACGACATTAACCTCCGCCGTGCGGATGGTAGGCATCCCTATTTCTGCTGGTATAACGGCTTCAGTGCCGTAAGCCAATGCAAACGGAGTATCTCCGTTGGCTGTTTTTATCATGGTTCTATGTGCCCATAGCACGTGTGACAACTCATCGACCCATTTGCCCTGTCGTTCATCCAGCCGCGCCTTGATTCCGTTCCCCAAGCTCCTATTTGTTCGTTCGACAAGGCCGTTCGTTTGTGGATGCTTAACAGATGCGAAGCGCCGTTTGATGTTCAATGATGCACACCAGTCTTTGAATGGGTTGTCCGTGAACTGCTTGCCGTTGTCCGATATAATTTCTCCTGGTAGACCGAAACGACATACGATGTGTTCCCACACAAACTTCTTGACCTGCTTACCTGTGATAGACTTGACTGCCTTGGCTTCTATCCATCGTGTGAAGTAGTCCATTGCAACAATCAAGAATTTAACCCCTCCCACAGCTACAGGAAATGGTCCTGCAATGTCAATTCCCCACTTGTAAAATGGCCATGGGGACGTGATAGGTGTAAGCTCCTGCTGCGGGTGTCGCGGCACTGGCCTATGCACTTGGCAATCATTGCACCTGCGAATCATGTCGCGCGCGTCTCTGTGCATAGTAGGCCAATAGTATCCTGTTCGTAAGGCTCGGGCTACCACGGATCGTGGGCCTGCATGCATGCCGCACAACCCTTCGTGTATGTCACTGATGACGTAAGCCGCCTGGCGTGGTCCAACACACCGCAGCCACGGCTGCAAGAAAGAGCGTTTGTAAAGGATGCCTTCTCGGAGTTCGAAATGTTGTGACTTCCTTTTAACGCGCCTTGCTGCTTTTTCCTCGTCTGGAAGGGTTTCATTAGTCAAATAGTTGATGATTGGGGTCATCCACGTAGGTCCCTCCTCCTCAACTATAGCGGCCACTTCCCCTTCCGTGATAGATTTCTCCTTGAGTATTTCCACCAAAACCTGTTTAGACAAGTGGGCGAAGCTCGTGGATGCGATCTTGCTGAGAGCGTCCGCTTTCTTGTTCTCGCCCCTTGGCACCTGCTTGATGGAAAACTTACTGAAAGTTGTGATTAACGACTTGACTTTTTCCAAATACCTGACCATGTTGTCCTCCTTAGCCACATACCCACCTAGAATATGGTTCGCGACAAGCCGTGAGTCCACGTAGGCCTCAAGGTTGCGGACTCCCATTCTAGCGGCGATTTTTAAACCCGCAATTAATGCTTCATATTCCGCTTCGTTATTGGTGGTCGTGAACTCAAAACGGAGGGCGTATGTGAATTCCATTCCTTCTGGATTTGTGAGGATGAGACCTGCCCCGGACCCGTCTGTGCATGAGGATCCGTCCGTGAATAGCACCCAAGGGTCTGCTGGGACCTCGTCTTGCTTAATGATTGGTTCTTCCTCATCCGGCTTCTCGATCAGGAAATCTGCCAAGATCTGGCCTTTAACCGCCGTCCTCGGTCTATAAGATATATTGTGCCCCCCCAATAGGATGCTCCATTTCTCCAGCCTCCCTGCCACGTCTGGCCTAGAGATAACCTGCTTGATTGGCTGATCCGTAATCACCACAATTGGGTGCGCCTGAAAGTACCGGCGCAACCGCTTTGTAGCAAATACTAGTGCTAACACCAATTTTTCCATGGAGGAATAATTCAGCTCCGCCCCTTGTAGTGTTCTACATATAAAGTAGACCGGAGTTTGTATTGTATCTCTATCCGTCATCAGTACCGCGCTTATTGCGCCATGAGTAGCTGAGAGATACATAACGAGTTCCTCCTTTGGCCGGGGAGCTACTAGCATGGGTAGAGATGCGAGGTGCTGCTTGAGTTGACAAAAAGCTTCCTCAGCTTCCTTCGTCCAACGGAAGTCTCCCTTTCTAATACACTTCTTGAGTGTCTTAAATAGGGGTAATGACTTTTCTGCGGATTTAGATAGGAATCTATTCAGCCCGGCTAGCTTCCCATTCAGGGACTGCACCTCCTTCCGTGTCTACGGGGACGGTAGTCGTATCACTGCGTCCGTCTTCTCTGGACAAGGTTTGATGCCGTTTGGGTCAATCAAATATCCCAGGAACATTCCTTCTGTTGCACCAAACGTACATTTCTTTGGATTTAACTTCATGTTAATCCTTCTCAGCGTGTCGAATGTCTCCTGGACATCCCGGAGAAGTGCCTCCTCCGTGTGGCTTTTTATCACCAAGTCATCAACATATACTTCCAAGTTGCGTCCTATTTGTGATTCGAAAGCTTTATCCACCAACCGCTGATACGTAGCGCCGGCGTTCTTCAATCCGAACGGCATTTTCGTATAGCAATATACGCCCTGGCTCGTGTGGAACGCCGTTTTTTCTTCATCCTCCTCCGCCATCTGGATTTGGTGATACCCTTTATATGCATCCAAGAAGCATTTGAAAGGATATCCACACAAGGACTCTACTTTCCAGTCGATTTCTGGTAACGGGTAACAGTCCTGTGGGCAGGCCTTGTTCAGATCCGTGAAATCCACGCACATGCGCCAACTTCCGTCATGTTTCTTGACCATGACCGGATTAGATAACCACTCGTGGTAGTATACCTCGCGCATGATGCCTGCGTCCACCAGCTTCCGCACTTCCTCCAGTATAACTTGACTGCGCTCGGGCGCCTGGCCGCGCTTCTTTTGCTTGATGGGTTGGTACCCTTGGCGGATTTGGAGCTTATGCTCTGCTATCGCACGTGGCACACCCGTCATATGTTTTGGCTCCCATGCGAATATGTCCAGGTTTGCACTTAAAAGAGAGCACATTGCCCTTTTGCCGCTATCCGAGAGCGCCCCACCTATGGATACCTCCTGTTCCGGATAGTCAGGGTGAATGGCCACCTTCCAATTGGGTGGTGGTGCTCCATCCTTGGGTGGGACAGGTGGTGCCGGTGTTGTCACAGTGTGACACTCGGATGTTGGTACGACTGTGTTGTAGATAGTAACGATTCCCCCATCAACGGGGAATTTGATCATTCCGTGTGCCGTAGAGGGTACTGCCCGGATAGCCAAAATGCCTGGTCCTATGATTCCATTATAAGGAGAGTGTGAACGTATCACCATGAAGTTCATCCACGTTGTAGTGGAATGTTCCTCATTCCCAATGGTGACAAGCAAACGCAACTGCCCTATCGGCCAGATAGTGTCTCCACTAAAGCCAGTAAGCGGCGACGTGGCCGGTACTAATTGGCTTCTTATTTCTGGGCATAACTGCACAAAGCAGTGTTCATACAGCACCTCTGCTGACGACCCTCCGTCCACATACATGCGACGAACATTGTGTGTTCCAATGCTTATCTCAATAGTGAGAGGCGCATCAATCACGTCGCTTGCTGTAATGAGAGGGAATGAGATTTCCTTGCCGCGTGAAAATTTTTGGCCAATTTTCTGTCTCGTGCGGCGCTGTCTGGATTGGATCATGTATATGGTAGAAGGCTTGTCCTTTTGGGGATCCTTCTTATCATACTTCTTGTTGTTGTCTTTTCCGTCTTTCCAATCCTTAACTAGGTGCTTGAGTTTGCCTGATTTGATTAGCGACTCAATATGCTTCTTGAGCTGGATACACTCCTCCGTGTCGTGTCCTTTGTCATTATGGAACTCGCAGAAGCGACTTCCTTGCCGACGTTCCGGGGGTATGGTCATTGGGGGAGGCCTTGGAAAGTTCGCCCCTTCAGTCAACAAGATCTCCCGGTAGGACATCTTTAGGGGGGTGAACTTGTCGTCCGACCGTCCGCCTTTGCTTTGGTTCTTATAGTCCGAGCCCTTGTTATTGTTCTGGTTGCCTTGACCGCCCGACTGTCTCTGGGACTGGTCATTTGACCGGTACCCATTTCCTCGGGATGGGTAGGCTGCGGCAACAGCTGTCTCTCCCTCTATGAAATTTCTGACCCTTTCCATGAGGTCATCATATCTCTCTGGGCGCTTGTTGTTGAGACGCCTGATCAGTTCTCTGTCTGTTATGGCGTGCATGTAGTCAGAGATTTTCAGGAGCTCTGGCATGGTTCTTGTGCGTGTGCACTCATCATTGAAGCGCTCAGTGAAGGCTTCTGTGGACTCCCCCGGCCGTTGCTTGACAGTTGCCAATGAGACCGGATCCCTATTATACTTCTTCCTTTGAGTATAATTGTTCTCGAACGCAGTGCGTAGTTCCGTGAAACTATCAATGCTCAGTGGGGGGGAGTGCCTCGAACCAGTCACGAGCGTTTCCAATCAAGGTCGAATTAAACATTTGGCACCATATAGGCATGGGCCATCGCTCAATTTTAGCCTGAGTATCGAATATTTTGAGGTGATCCACAGGATCACCGGACCCATCATAAGTCTTGATACATGCCGGCATGCGACGTTTGGTGTCCTCGGAATAGTTCCGTATGCGGAGGGTAAACGGATCTTCCCTGGGATCAGCCCATGGCCGTGTGAGCCTAGGGTCATCCCATGGTTCACACCATGGACGCGAGAGGTCCTCTGCTTCCGTATCCCGATAGTAAGGGCCACCATAATATTCCTCATTGTTTGGTGGTGGAGGTGTGCGCCTTGGCCGGCGGCGCTTAGGTGGATGGTCATCCGAGTCCTCCCCAGACGGATCTGGGGACGGTGGTGGTGCCCCGCCCTTTGAATAGGGACCACTTTTTTGAGACGAACCAGGAGCCTTTCTCCCAGTGTTCATTCTATCCCACACACTTGGGCGGCGTGTGGTTCTGGTCAGCTCTCGATCTGGCCGCTCGGGTGAGCCATCCGACCTTTCTCCTTCTTGAGACTGTGTTAGTTCTTGTATAAGGCGATCCCCTATGCGTTCAAACACATTCCGGGGTTGAGGGTTTTCCTCAAAGGTTCCCTGCTCCTGAGGCCGGGTTCTCCTTTTCCTCCGATTTTGGGAGGGGGTGGTTGGTCCACTATCACCAAAGTTAAGTCTGGCTTGGAGGTTCCTCCCCAGACTCAATCTTGATGCGATCCCTGGGACGATCCTTTCGAAGTTCTGAGTGAGAACTCGAGTAAGATCCTCCTCACTGAGTGGCAAGGCTTCCACTTCTTCCTCCGTCGAGGGTCTGCGCGGTTCCTTGTTAGGAGGGTCTGGCGCACTCCCTGGATCAGGGTTGTCCAGGGTTGAAGTAGGCGGGGGTGTCACCGAGATCGTGCTCGTCACCCCCGCGGGTTGAAAACCGCTACGGTTACCCAGCCCGCCTGCGAGACGGTTAGGTGATTGGTTGGGGATGAGAATCCCTTCCCCTTGGGACTTCCGGGTCCCAGGATTCACATTCCTGGGGTTAGTAGGCGGATGCCCCTTCGTCATTGGAGATTCGAGATGAGATTTTGTTCTAGCTTAGTGTTATGGTCCCACGGATGGCGCCAACTTGTTGATGCAAAAGTTGGTTGATCCTTGCTAGACCCGAATTAGGCTTAATTCGGGTAGACTGGGCTCCGGCTCCTGCACCAAGTGAATTGTTTGGTTGGGATCCTGCACACTAAACAACACGCGTTAAGCTTACCGTGGGAAGGTTTCCCACGATTAAACTCCGGCGTGAGAGTAAGTAATCGATTTAGGGTTATATGTGTTTAAAGTGAGTCGTAATACCTTTGTGGAACCCTTGGGGGTTCCTTTTATAGGCAGTGAAACCCTAGTGGGCTTTCACTGATCCTTCGGCCCCAAGGAAGAGATAAGCACCAGAATTAGAATGATTGTTATCTTCTAATTCTGGTAGTGAATATCCTCTCCTTATTGGGGTAAAGATATTCCTAGACAAAATATCATTCTGTCTAACCCTATGTCGGCCGTGTCGGGCGTACCGGGGCGTGGGCCGCACACATGTGTGCGGTTACTGTTCATTCAAGCCCATAAGCCTGACTGACATTATCCCACCCATCTGTGATGGGCCGGATACGGGTAGTACCCTTGGGCCGGGTCCATGACCCGGCTGGGGACTATACGTCATCAGTAACAGGTCTACCTCTTACCAAAGAAATACAATTAACAAATACAAACATATAGGTGTCTACAAAGTATCACTTATTCAAACATAAGTAACGACTAAGAGGAAAGGGGGTTCCTCCAATGCAATCCAAAGCCTCCCAGCTAGCCACTCCTATTCTCACGCTTAACCACATTCTCACCTGAAAGAGACACTAAAACACGTCAACATAAAGTTGGTGAGAGTCATAGGTTTAGACTCCAACTCCAAATCAATTATAAGCTGTGAATAACAACCATTAACAAAAGAACATATGGACAATTTGCTACAGTTATGTATTAACAACTAGCATTCAAGATTAACCAATCACCACAAATCCAAGGACCCAAGCTTTACCAATAACCACGTTCCCATAGGCGCCCATACACCTATGAACCAATCACAAGGCCCCGCCTTGTCAACATCCCCTTGGTACTAAGTCAAACTACAATAACTGAGACAGTACATGTCCCCCGATCCAAATCATAAACACAATCAAGAATCACATAGCAGTTAATCACATAAGTGCACACACAAGTCCATCACAAACCATAAAAACATTCACAGCATTAGTTACAAAACCATAGAGTGTCTCTTCCATCCTATATGAAATTCAAATCATTAAAAGACGTGGGACTATGAAACTCACCTGAACAAGCTTCTCCAAATATCCGCGCTCTAGCAAAACTCTAAACACACAAACGTATACAATCAAGACATGAACCACATACCAAAATGGCTCACCAATATATGATGGATATATAACCTTATCCTACCACTTAACCCCATTTATATGCCATATGCATCTCATTACATCCCTCTATAACGCCCTTAACTTAGTTTAGTTCATAACTCGCCCCGTTAACATTTAACCCAAAACAGTCTCGTTTTTCATACTTCAAACTATGGGTCGAACACCCCCTTAACCAAAATAACATGCCCTATAAAAGAAACCCTATTCCCTTACATGTGTTAGCTAAATCTCACATTTGGCCTCAATCTTAAAGCTACTGTTAAGGCCTATATATATATATATATATATATATATATATATATATATATATATATATATATATATATATATATATATATATATATATATATATATATATAGAATCTGGATCGATTGAGAAGGAAAAAAACCTTCTCAATTGAGAAGGTTTTTCAAAAACCATAGCTTATTAACTTTGATTCAAGTTTTTCAAGTGTTGATTCATTTTAATATGATAATAACACAAAATGAGTCATAAAATATTTGAATCAACATTAAAAAAACTCTCGATTTTACGATATTTATAAAATATTGAATTTACTGCACAAATCTATTGAATTATTTCATAACTTGATTTTTACAAAGATTTATTAATCAAACTTATGATTTATAGTTTTGATTCACTATTAAACGATGTTAACTAGTGAATCAATGAAAAATTTCCGAATCAATGGCTCAAACAAAGATTTCTCAAATTTCTCAAAATAAAAACCTTCTCAATGGAACCAGAGCCTATATATATATATATATATATATATATATATATATATATATATATATATATATATATATATATACTTTTACCTATCCAGAATTTACTGATTTTAAACATATGAAAAGTTTGTTATGATCAGAGGGTCTTACCCTAACCCATTTGTTTAGCCCTCCTCCAGATCTTTTATTTAACATATAATATAAGTATCATGTTCGTTTTAAGGTCCAGTTATACTCCTAAGTACCATAAACATCTTAAAACATTAATTTAAACCAGACTGATTTCAAAACTGTTTTGACCTCCGACTGTTGTAACCTGTTTTTGACTCACTTACCTACCTCCAATTTTTTCCTCGTTTCTTGCATTCAAAAGCCAAATCAAATAACTTTCAGGTATACTTGGTTCGATTAATGAATGTTCCTAGAACTCTGGATATGATCAAAACAATAACCATAAAATTTTGACTAGTTTTTAAAAACGATTTTAAACATGATTAAACCCTAATTAATCATACATAACCCTAACTAGTACCTAAAAACAATTTCGAATGATAAAAACCCATTAATTAACTCACTAATTATAGGTCCTTAACAAACCCTAATAAAAATTTATGAATCTCAACCCTAATCCATCATATTAGGTTACATATACGTAAATTAAACGTTAATTGACATAGTTTTATTGTGTACCTTAAACCCTAATTAAATTATTGGGTTTTCTTGCTCCTCCATTGATACAAACGACTGAGATTTGGTTTGTGGAAGGCTAAATTCGTTTTTTGGTCATATGGAGTCTTATTTATGGTTAAAATTAAAAAGGCTTCCTATTAGGACTCAAATTGAGCTCCCTTTCCCTTCCTTAAGTTTAAGTCTGCCCAAATCCAAGCCCAAACACCATATGGACGACTTTTTTAATTATATTAATTTAGATTAACTATTAATTATTATTACCTTAAATTCTCTTAATTTATTTCAGCTCCTAAAGCCTCCAAAACCTCAAAACCGTAAAACTAGTCAAATTTACGCGTATACCATAAAAGACGTAAAATATAAAGTTTTATAAAAACTCTTGAAATATGAAATAAACTAATTAACTAAGTCCAAAATGACTTAAAACCATCCCGAAAAATACTCATGTGACTAATCACCTCATCCGAGACCTCTAAATGATAAATCTTAAATCGTAAAAATACGATTTTCTATAATACATATACGTATACGTAAACCACTAAATAACACCATGTTATTTCATAGTCACTACTATGTGAGCTCATGAATATAAAACATCACACATCATTTCACTCACAAGGTACCCCGTACCCAAAAACGATGTCCAAACCACACTCTATTCACACCAAATAACACATAAACATATAAAGACACATAATTTCACGAAATATGCCCAAAATAAAACTAAGTGACGAACCTCAAAACCATGGTTGTCACATAAGTCTCATGATTTCTTCCTCTAATGCCTGAACCACCTTAATCATCATGTCACTTGTCTCAACGTTGTTTTCACAATCATTTGTTTTAGAAAGAGTTTCATTTTTAGATTGATTTTCAATTTTAAGAGATATACAATGTTGTTGAAACTCATCAAAACGTTTTGAAAGTGAGTTATAAGAATCTTGAAGCTTTAAAAATTCAGCGTTAGATTCGTGACAAGAATGATTATCTACATTATTCACAGGTTCAACAGTATTCACAGAGAGAGCATGCGCATCATCACAATTATTCACAATAGATGTAATCTCAATAGTGCATTCAATAGTTACAACTTGCATCACATCTGTAACACCCCATTTTGATAATGGAATGTCACGCATAATTATGGCGTGTCATCAAAGCATACAAGGATAAATGTCTAAAACATTACATGACCATAAAAGGAAATACCGAAATCAAACATCGGTAGTCCAAAAGTAAAGCTCATCACACACAAACATAAGTACTGTAAAAGAAAGGACTAAACAATGTCCATGGAAAGAGTATTAAATTAAAGATAATGCATAAAGTAAAGAAAGGCTAGAAAGCTTCCAGTCCATATGCACGTACGCTTAAAGTCTACGAGCGTCCCTGAGTACCTGCCGTTTTGGGAACATAGAAAAGGAAAACGGCTGAGCAATACGCTCAGTGCACGGATGTACAATAAAGCATGAACCATATAAGCATATAAGCATATAACAGCGGAAGAAACTAAGTCCCGAATAACCCGGTTAAGTCTTGGTAAAAGTGGTTTTATAGTTTGAAAAGCCTTATGTTTATCTTATAAAAACTGTTTAACATATTCTACCATTAGCCAATATAGGTCATGAAAATCCACCGTGCATGAATACTTGGAGTGGTGACCTCATCATGCAAATTAGAGGGGATGCCTCTAATTTAATATACTGGTTTGGGTAGGAGGGATCAGCTCCTTGTGAAGGATGCAAGTCACACACCACATTCACACTGAGTAATCTGCTGAAAACATGTAACTAGGATGCACCCATACACCCCACATGATAAATATAATAATATGGCCAAAAGCTGAAGGGACGCCACAAGCAATCACTCCGTGTAGGGAAGTCATAACACCAGTGCCTCTAATGTTATGGTTACGGTACCTCCATAACTAGGTGAAACTGGTCATGCATGTATATGGCTTCAGGTATTCTAAATTAAACATAAGCAAATCAAACATATAAACTTATACTACGAGAAAACAGTTGGCTGCATACGGGGAAATCCTAATAAGGAAAGAATGTCCATACTGAAAGGACGGGAATCCGTACCTTATGTCCAGTGACGAAGAAGACGAACTGAAGAGAGTCCTACTTCGGTACCACTAATGCTACATAAATACATACGTGTATAAGTATCTGATTACTAAATAAGTAACTGGTTTTATGTCATGTCTTAGCTTATTTTATACGTTCATGTCATGTTTTACTGTTTTAAGCTTTAACTGTGTTTATCTTATATTCTATCTATTTTGATTAAGTATTACTTGTATTTCATGTATTATTATACTTACTGAGTAATAATAAGTAACTTTCTAAAAATAGCAGGTTTTCTAAAATAGCAGGTTTCCTAAAATAGAAAGTTTCCAATAATAGAAAGTTACCAAAAATAGAAAGTTTCCAAAAATAGAAATTTTCCAAAAATAGAAAGTTTCCAAAAATAGAAAGTTTCCAAAAATAGAAAGTTTCCAAAAATAGTATTACTACTTAAAATAGATAAGTTTCTAAAAATAGAAAGTTTCCATAAATAGATTAGCTGCCTTAAATAAATAAGTTTCTAAAAATAGAAAGTTTCCATAATTAGATATAAGTTGGTTAAATAAGCTAATTATATAAGCTTAAGTGTTTTCTGATTATTTTTCTAAGTCATATTAATATAAGTTATAGTTTATTAATTATTACATGTAATTTAAATAAACTATAGGTTAAAAGTATTTAATTAAATATATCATGTTTTTAATTAAATAAAGTTAAATACTTAGGTTAAAACATGTATTATTAATTATTAATAATATAACCTATATCATGTTAATTAATTAATTATAGCCATGGTTTTTAATAATTAATTAATTATAAAGTCTAGAAAATATAAATACTTAGGTTAAAAAATTCATGATCTAATAATTAAATTATAACCTAAGTCATGTTTATTAAATTAATTATGCCATGCTTTATTAATTTAATTGTTAACATATGATTATTAAAATCATAAACCTTAACATAAACAATGAACTGGATCGTGACTAGAAACCATGAACCAGACCCGTAATCAACACCATACCCCGAACCACTTCGGGGTTTCCCCTTGTTTGCTGCTGCCGTGGGACCCACACCACCAAACCGGGACCATGAGGTCTCGGTGGTGGTTCATAAGCCAAACCGAGACCCATTGGGGGTTCGCTTTAGGCGTCGGCCACAACAAACACCCCTAAATCCCTTGTTTTGATTTACCCCATAACCATTTACATGTTTAATTTATTTTTTTAATTAGCTTTTTAAAAACATCATGATCTTATGCAATTTATTAAATCAAAACATAAAAGAAAAGGATTAAAAAGGTATACCGAATGCGTGGATCAAACGAGGATGAACACACAAGAATGCTTGCACAAAATTCAAGATCAAAAATCAAACGAACACCCCCTTTTGTGTCTTTATATCTGGCGGCCAAAGAGAGAGCAAGGAGAAGGAGAAAATCTTTTTAGGGTTTTTGTCATTTTACTGTAAAGTGAAAAATGACTAAAAGATTTACCTTAACCCCTTTGTTAGTAAAATTTAAATGGGCTTGGCCCATTGCCTTAGTGTAGCCGCGGGTAGGGGGATCCACATGGGGTAACCCGTACCTTTTTCCGAGTCTAATTATTTTAGTGTTCGTTCGTGTTTTATCGTGTTCGTGTTTTATGTGTTCTCGTTAATTATTAACCGTGACTTAATATATTTATTCGTGTTCGTAATAAATATATATACGTAATTAATATTAGCTCGTGATTTATTTACGTTCTTGATTTCATGATCGCATGTTCGTGATTAATTATTGTTTAAATAATTATTGTGTGTTCATACGTAATAAATACTTATCGTGTTCTAACACGTACGTAATACATAAAATTCTTATACATGAACGTAATAATACAATAAAAGGAAAGTTTTAATCCAGTACGTACGATCTTAAGGGCACTATTCATGGTAAAAGCATGCGGGTTTTACAACATCGATAGACACCACTTGTTCCAAGAATCGGTCATATTCTGACAAAATCTTTTCTTTCTCAATTAAATGTTGCTCATAAGCATCATCCATTTTATGGAAAACTTTTTGAACTTCAGCCATTTCGAAATTAAGATTATCCCTGAGATCTAGAAATCCCTCTTTCATATTGTGTACAAACGGAACGATCTCTTTCTCAAACACCGATTTCATGTGTTCGAAAGCCCATTCTCCAGCGGTTTGAGCCGTTGGAGTCGTACATTCCTTAATGACCTTGTCAAATCCGGTAAGGTATCGTCTAATCTCTTTCAAGCTTAACAATATTGTACTTACCGGTGGAAGACCCTTTGGAATTTCCTTAGGTTCATTCGGATTGACAAGTGTAGAAAATATACTAGGGTTTTCTCTAGTAGACATGGAAGTTGGTGTATGGATAAATTCCCTTTGTATATTAAAGCGAGTTCTAAAATCCGTTTCTTCATGCTCTTGATTAAGTTAATCATAATCATACTGAGGATATTCCAAAAGCAGTTTTGACTGATTCTCGTCAATTGATGATATATACTCAGAATCATTCGAATTACCAATCGGGTCTAAGATCAAACCTAAGTTTGTTGCATCATAAATTTGCGGGTTGTTGTTAATAGCTTCCTTTGCATAACCCGGGTTAGGTGGCAAGTCTGTCAGACGGGATAGAGTAAATTCCTTAAAAGATGAATGAAACAAGTGTTCTAGATGTGAAGCGGAGTATTGTTTTAAAAGCAAAAGTTCAGTCTTTTTAATTTACTCAGACGCCTCAATTTCCGTTTCAACCCTTTTAGACTCGAGAATTTCGAAATCCGTTAGCAGGTTTTGAAAATTATTAACGACTGACTCTTTTTCTTTAAGTTATTTTGAAAGATTTGCTCTTATACTTTCAATTTCTAGCAAATTATCCATTTGGACTTTCTTAAACCTATCAAATTCTGGATTGGATAAGGTATTGGTCAACGGAGTTAATTCCAAGGTTTTAACATTTTCCTTATACAAAGCAAGCTCGACAAATAATGTCTGATTAACACCGAGGGTTTCAAGGACCACATTATTCATTTGGCTAAGCATAGATGCCGACACCATAACCAAATCTTGTTGAGCAGACGAATTTGTGGACGTAATAGCTCCCGGTTGTGTTTCACTCAAAGTCTGGGGACTTGCATTGATATTGCTATCATTGTTTGTCTCCTCGTTTGAATTACTAACCACTGGAGGCTATTCCAGATACTCAGATACTTGCTCAACTTAATAAGGTACAATACTAGTATCAATGGCAGTATTTGGTACCTCAGAGATCTTATCAGCCCAATAAAGTGAAAGATTTTCCATGAGAGCTAACTTTGCGGTATTGAGGTCATCACAGTCTGAATCATATGCATCAAGATCATCGCATTGATATGTTGCATTGTTGGTAGAATCTGTTGTGAGTCCTTCAGTATCCAAAACTCCTGGATCTGCTAGAAATGCTAACTCCTCATCATCGAGCTCTCGACCTTGTGCTTGAGCATTAACAAAGTAAATCTTTTCCTGAAACCATGTACCATCCCTCTTCCTATTTGGTTTCTTACACTCCCGAGACATATGTCCTTCCCCTTTACAGTTATAGCAGATGATCATTTTCACTTTGCCAGTGTTGTTTCCCCTTGGAGCAGTGTTAAATGGGCGTGCACCAGTATTGGATGAACTTGGTCTCCCCTGAAGTGGTTACACAGTAACTATGTCATCTTGGATTATAGCTTGCTGACGAGAGTTAGAAGAATTTCTCAACTGATTGTTTGTTGGAGATGGTCCTCTGTAACCTCTTTTTTTCAACGCTTGAGTGATGTAAGTAGACATTTGTACAAGTATATCAGTAGGATTATCCCCTTGTCTGATCTCAGGAACTGGAACCTCGTCACCGCAGTAGAAAGCTGGTGCTGGTTGAGCTACATACACACTTGAAGGAGTACTGACATGTTGTGAGTAATGGGGTTGAAGAACTTCATGTTACTGGTAAGTGATGGCAGGATTTGTTGGAGGTTGATAAAGAGAGTATGGTTGTGATGATAATTCTGGTTGTTGATATTGTTGCTGATATGATGTAGGTGGTTGTGGTAAGATCGAATACTGTGGAAAGCTTGGAGTCTAAAACATGGGCTTGTGATAAGATTGTTGTCCCATAGCATACGTAGTGTTGTTATATGATAGTGTTGTATGATTTGCCATTAATGCCAATGGTTCGGAATAAGATCCTTGAGACATGTGTTTCTGGAGCACATGCTTCTCGTGTTGCTTCAAGAAAGCATAGAGTTGATCTAAATTTGATTTGTGCAAATCCCGAATCAATTTAACATCAGTGACATATTGGCTCCACTATGGGTAACGTATTAAATAACTTGGTGTTAAGTTGAAACTGAGCAATCGTGAGATTATACACATTCAAATCATTCATCAATGTAGTGAAGCTCCAGTAGTAGTCATGAAGTGTTTCCCCTGGAATGTATGAGAACCTATCGAACAAGTCATAGAGTTGACACTCTCGTTCCTGCTTGGAAAGTGAAGTCCCTTATAACAAAATCGTTAAGCGATCCCAAAGTTACTTTGCTCCCTTTTGTTTGCTTACTATACGATAACCGTAGGGTGAAAGATCTTGCTTGATGGTCTGAACGGCCTTGTCATCCGCATCGACAATGATTTGATTGGTCGTCGTTAGTTCATGAAATAGCCTTGGCCTAGTCACATTGTCTACAGTAACTTCACCCCAATCGAGTGGTCCTTGCTCAATGGATTGAACAATGAGTCTCCCACTGGGTCTATCATAATATGAGACATCATGCGACCTTCCCATGCTTCAAAAAGCTCTTTGATAAGCAAAGGTGGACGGGTATCGGTACCCGAGATGATAGAAAGGTCAGTAAGAGATGTCATTGTTGGCATGTATGAATGTGAATTCATTTTTGATCCCTTGAATAAAGATTACCAAAATGATCGAGCAATGAAATAAGGTTATGTGTTTTAGTGTTGTTTAAACAAAGATGTTGTTATCTTTAGGTTGTGTCTTTTGGTAAAAGTTGTAATGTAGAAAAATCCTCTATGTTGTGCAATTTCTATCTCAATACCCAAACTAAATCTATCACAATGTCAATCTCAATGTTGTTGAAATGCTCAAACTTAATCCGTCGTAATACCAAAAGTTAAACCTGTCGGAATATAATCGGAATGTTGATCGGAATAGTTATCGGAAAGTATGTCGGAATATCTGAGCACAATACCTATCAGAATATCTAATCCCAATAACTGTCAGAATATGTATCGGAATAGCTATCGGAATAACAGATTGCAACTCCTATCGTAATATGTATCGGAATAACAGATTGCAACACCTATCGGAATATGTATCAGAATCACAGATTGTAACACCTATCGAAATACTTATCAGAATATGTATCGGAATATATAAACCCTTTTCCGATGGATTTATGTCGGAATATATAAACCCTTTTCCGATGGAATCCTGTCGGAATAACGGTACTGTTCCGAGACTATAGGTAAAAAGGTGAGATTTTTTACAAGAAATCCATGATTTTAACCAACCCAAAGCACCCAAATCTCTACCACAACTATGTAGAAGATATATGGATCACTTGGAATACAAAAACACGAAAAAAATTTGAAACTTGGGTAAAGATCAATCAAAAACACATGAACACACTCAAATAAGCATGAACAACACAAAACCAACCTCTATTTCATCCAATGGCTCTTGATACCAATTGTAAAATGATGGTAATCTATGATCTATCAAGAGGGTTGTTGTTTCTAGAGAGAGAAAGTAGAGAGAGAGATGAGAGAAATTGTAAATGTATTATGTGAAATAATGAAACAACCAACACTCCTTTCCATGGTGGAAAGGGATTTATATACACAAGTCTCTTAGTGGACTCGGGCCTCCGGCCCATGAACATGCTCATGGGTCGGGCTAACATAAACTATAATTAAACTACACTACGAGCTCTTAACTATATTGTTGGAGTGACCGAGACTTTCTAAATACGAAAAACATATTTCCAGCAGACTACTAAATGAAAAATAGAATGAGAGAGAATTCTAAAGGTTGTGTGTTTTCACACTTTAACTACTTGCTACAAATGAACTAATCTAAGGGTATTTATAGAGATATGATGAGAAGTTAGTGAGGGCGATGACGTGTTGTAGCCAATTGCCAAATGCCACGTTTCCAAATCCTGCTACTCAGCCTTCATCCGTTCTTGATTAAATTGGGGAAATCATATGAGTGAATTTGAGTCTAATTGGGTCATTGGGTTGGATTCATCTCCTTACAGTGAGTATTTTTCATGTAGAAAACTCTTTCTGAAATGGCCTTAATCATTATGTGATTGCTGGAGTATGATGAAGTGACGTGGCACCTGTGGATTGGCCCATTAATAATGTCATGGATCGTTATCTATTACAATAGTTAGGATTGATGAAGTGGTGGCTTGCTATTGGAGGAGATTTTGAGTGCGCTGCACTGTTGAGATATGGTGCAGCCTTTCTCTTTCTTCATTTATAGCATCTAGTTGGCAATCTACTTAACTCCCATACTCAATTCTGATTGGCTCATTTTACTTCACTCGGATCATGCCTTATTTATTTTCCAAAAATGGTAGCTTTGGTCCTTTATCTTGGTAGTTTGGTATTTTGAGCTCTAATCATCATAAACTTGTCTTCCTTAGCCCTTTGACTTGCTATGTGACCAGCTTTGACCCTTTGACTTGTTGAATTTGAATTTGAGGTCTTTTGACTTTGTTCTTGACTTTATCAAATTTGCACTTTTAGTCCCTCAAGTTTTGCAGCTTGGCAAGAAAGGTCCTTGATCTTTGTTGACTTGTCATCTTGAGTCCTTCTTTTGTCTTTTCCTCAATATAAATGCCTTGGAATCCGTGTTTGCATTAAATTTGTATATTTTTACATACAAAATCACAAACAACAAAGAATACCCCATAATACTGCTTTTATAAAATCTGGTATTTTTCTTTGTGTTTTAGGGTTTAATATGATATAATTGATATGAGATTTCACTCATATCAGCGGAGCGGAGCACTTAAGAGCCTTTTCTTTAGGTCGTAAAATACAACCGCCTTATAACCACCTTATAGTTTGTATCAATTGAGATTAAATTTCTTAAGAGTATTTATCTATTTTGCCTTTGATTTTTGTTTGAATTCGATACACTTAATAATGACCGGAATGCCCACTATTAAGGTGCGATTTCTCGCGTATTTGGATAACTATTGTTTATTAATTGTGTTACGTAAATACAATATACTATTCACAGATAAAAACGAAAAACGATTTTGTTTTAATTGATTTCAATTTAACACGATATATTTATTTATATGGCTAATAATAGTAAAAATAACAAAAAATAAGTATGTACGATATATACGCTTTCCTAAAATGAAAATCAAAGATGCACTACTCACACAAACACGATAATATAATGCACTAAAAACACCTCCCCGGCAACGGCGCCAAAATTGTATAGTAAAAATATGCAATTTTAAAAAAAGACGTATTAATGACAAGTATTAAATTTTACGATTTAAGAAAACCGTAAAACCGATATTGCAAGTTTGTTCTCGGAGGAGGTGTGTATTTGTGTGCCAATAATATAACACCAAGTTTGGATTAGTGACGTTTCTGGTTGTGAAAGATTGGAAAAGTAAGGACGTGTTACACTAATTTAAACTACGACGTAAAATTAAAACGTATAACGTAAAAACGTAAAATGTGACGAAATAAAAATTTTAAACTAAAAATTAATTAAAAATAAAAATTAAATCTAAAGTAATATAAGTAAGAATAAAAATTAAATAAATATATTTTAAACTTATTATAGATTTAATATTTAATTTTAAATGCTAATTAAAGCCATAAAATTAAATTAAATCAATAAAAAGTCCAAAATAATATTTTATCAAATAAATATATTACTTGTATTAATTAAAACTAAAAAGTATTTTTTTCTTAATTTTTAAAACTACTTTTCTTTTTTTAATAGGCTAAGAACAATTTTTTAATTAAAATAATGCTAAAAAATTATAAAATGATGGAAAAAATAATTTCTTTTTGAAAAATTCTAAAATATTTAATTAAACACGGGAAAAATAAAAAAAGATGAAAAATACTAAGATTTGCCCTAACAAGACAAAAACTGAAAGATATGATAGTGACTTCTTGTCTTTATCTACTAACAGTGGGAAAAGAACACATGCAGTGGGAAATGAGTTCTCACTGCTTAGTCACAGTAAGTGAAAAATAGGGCTTTTTAGCCTTGTTTGCTAGTTTTTTTGATACAATGGACACCCCGACACCAATGGCAGTGTGGGGAGTCAATGAGAAACACACAAACACCAATTAAAGCATAGATTTACCATAAATCAAGCAAAATCTCAGCAAAAAAGGGACAAAAACAAGGTCTGGTGTTTCCTGTTTGCTAGCAGTGACTTATAAAATCAAATTAGACCACCCAAATACTTCTAAGACCCTAAAACCAGATATGTCATACCTAGAACTAACCCTAAACTAGTTGTAAATCAAAATTCAAACCTCAAAACACACTAAAGATCCTAATTCACTGCTGGTGTGTTGTGGTGGGCAGAAAAAGAACAAATCCTGGTTCAGTTGACCATATGGTGAACTTTAAACTAACAAATCTTGATTTAAAACTACCTAGACTTCAAAACATCTTGCACACAAACCTAAATCTACTTAAAGTCTATCAGAAAACAAGATTCTAAAACTAAACACAAATTCAACATCCTAAACAGCCTACTGATGACAAAATAGGTACATATGCAGCTTTTAGTCTATAAAACTCATGCAACATCCAATTTTAATATAAATCCTTGCTATTTTTCAACTCAATTAAACTAAACCAACATCCTCAAGTATGTTTGACTAGTTGTGTGCATAACCTATGTCACCTAGGTTAAAGATTAATCTAAACAACCCTTTAACTTACTAAAACCAAAAAATTTCAAATATATTTGAAGCTACACTTACCTAAATGTTTTCAAATCACAAAAACACATTAAAAACTATGAATTCTTAGCTTAAAACTTAACACAAGAATACCACATACAAAATTTCACTTAGACTCCTAAACATAACAGTGAGCAAAATAAGAATAAAGAGGGTTACCACACTTGGGTTTGTTCAACCCATGTACACACCAAAATCTTCTCTACCTTTGGCTTTCAGAGCTAAAAAGAAGCTTGTGAGCATTTTGAATGATGATGAGATCCCTTTGTTGGGGCTCAACAACTGAACCAAAGGGTGAAAGCCCGTAAGATGGAAGGAATTTATGCTTTGAGTCCCTGCACATAACCACCAACCAAAAGCAAATCCAAACACCAAACTCCTACCCAAGGCTTGTTGTCAGCAAGATTGGGAGGTGTTTGATGCAGTGAGAGTAAAAAAATAAAAAATGATAAAATTTCTTGTTAACCTTCTGAGAAAACTTGTGAGATACCACCAACTTAAACCTTTTTGGGTATAAACTTAAAGTAACATATTAATACTTATTATCCAAGATTGATTGTCAAACAATTCCTAATACAAGTTACTAATCCGGATCTCAAAGTGTTTTCCGGCCAAAAATATTTTTTAAACAAAATGCAAACTTTGATAAATTTAAACTAATTTTTGCATAAAATAATCTCTTAAACTAGAACAAGTATGAAACTTGGGAACTCAAAATTATTTACAAGAATGTTAAGAAACTCTAAATATTTTTTCATTAAATTTTTTTACATATAAAACTAAAACAAGAATATGTGGTACAAGTACCATCATATTTATACTAGAGAAAGGAAATTACTAAAACATAAACCCTAATACAAGCTAATACAAAAAATTCCCTTGTAATTCAAAATTTGAAAAATAGTCAAGACACCCATGTGAAGATTATTGTCTTGTTGTGTTGTTTCCAGCTATTAAGAATTAATCTGGTACATTCAAATCTGCGTAGGGAGCAAGCATCATGTAATGACCACTGATTCACTGCCAAAAATTTTGTCTTGGTTTGTTTTGGGTGCAGTGGACCAACGGGGTGGGGCCTAGTGAGCATGTGAATTTGTTTTGAAAGTGATTTTAGGTTGAGGTTGGGGTTAATCATAATTCTGGAATATTCGGGTGAATTACCCTTTCATTCGAATAGTAATTAGGCTTAGTGTTTATTGGGGATGAGGGTGTATTAACAGTGGTGTTTGATGTGATTATGATAAACAGTAGCATGTTTCCCTCCTAGGATATTATTATTAAAACCCGTTTAAAACAGATTAGAATAATAATAATAATAGGGTATTAGTAGGGGTGCGAATGTGGGTCGGGTATAGAGTAGTGTCTGGTGGGCTTTTGGTTGTGGGATGCTTTAAGTTTGGGCTGGTTGTAACACCCTACTTTGATAAGTGGACGGTTACGTATATTTATGGCGTGTCATCAAAGCATGCAAGGTAATATGTACTAAAACATACATGACCAAAAGGGAAAACTGGAATAAAACATCAGTTCCCAACATAAGCCCAAAACATAAAAAAAAGTAAATGAAATGAGAAGGACAAAACAAGTGTCCAAACAAGCATAAGTATAAGAGGGAAAAAAGGAGAAGAAGTCTAAGGCAGCTTCCATCCTATACACGTCCTCCAAATGCTCAAGTCCGTCCTTGGGTACCTGCTGTTTTGGGACATGGAAAGGAAATATACGGCTGAGCAATACGTTCAGTGAACGGATATAAAACATGGTATGAATTACTGAAATATAAGTAAAGACTGAAAATCAGCGGAAATGTATAAGTCCAAGAAAACCTGAAACAGGTTTATAAAACTGCTTTTATACTTTGAAAAGCTTATGATCAACTTATGAAAACATGTATTATTAATTATTAATAATATAACCTAAATCATGTTAATTAATTAATTATAGCCATGGTTTTTAATAATTAATTTATTATAAAGTCTAGAAAATATAAATACTTAGGTTAAAAATATTCATGATCTAATAATTAAATTATAACCTAAGTCATGTTTATTAAATTAATTATGTCATGCTTTATTAATTTAATTGTTAACATATGATTATTAAAATCATAAACAATGAACCGGATGGTGACTAGAAACCATGAACCGGACCCGTAATCAACACCATACCCCGAACCACTTCGGGGTTTCCCCCTGTTTGCTGCGGCCGTGGGACCCACACCACCAAACCGAGACCATGAGGTCTCGGTGGTGGTTCATAAGCCAAACCGAGACCCCTTGGGGGTTCGGTTTAGGCGTCGGCCACATCAAACACCCCTAAATCCCTTGTTTTGGTTTACCCCATAACTATTTACATGTTTAATTAATGTTTTTAATTAGCTTTTTAAAAACATCATGATCTTATGCAAATTATTAAATCAAAACATAAAAGAAAAGGATTAAAAAGGTATACCGAATGCGTGGATCAAACGAGGATGAACACACAAGAATGCTTGCACAAAATTCAAGATCAAAAATCAAACGAACACCCCCTTTTGTGTCTTTATATCCGGCGGCCAAAGAGAGAGCAAGGAGAAGGAGAAAATCTTTTTAGGGTTTTTGTTATTTTACTGTAAATTGAAAAATGACTAAAAGATTTACCTTAACCCCTTTGTTAATAAAATTTAAATGGGCTTGGCCCATTGCCTTAGTGTAGCCGCGGGTAGGGGGCCCCACATGGGGTAACCCGTACCTTTTTCCGAGTCTAATTATTTTAGTGTTCGTTCGTGTTTTATCGTGTTCGTGTTTTATGTGTTCTCGTTAATTATTAACCGTGACTTAATATATTTATTCGTGTTTGTAATAAATATATATACGTAATTAATATTAGCTCGTGATTTATTTACGCTCGTGATTTCATGATTGCATGTTCGTGATTAATTATTGTTTAAATAATTATTGTGTGTTCATACGTAATAAATACTTATCTTGTTCTAACACGTACGCAATACTTAAAATTCTTATATGTGAACGTAATCATACAATAAAAGGAAAGTTTTAATCTAGTACGTACGATTTTAAGGGCACTATTCATGGTGAAAGCATGCGGGTTTTACAACATCGATAGACACCACTTGTTCCAAGAATCGGTCATATTCTGACAAAATCTTTTCTTTCTCAATTAAATGTTGCTCATAAGCATCATCCATTTCATGGAAAACTTTTTGAACTTCAGCCATTTCGAAATTAAGATTATCCCCAAGATCTAGAAATCCCTCTTTCATATTGTGTACAAACGAAACGATCTCTTTCTCAAACACCGATTTCATGTGTTCGAAAGCCCATTCTCCAGCGGTTTGAGCTGTTGGAGTCGTACATTCCTTAATGACCTTGTCAAATCCGGTAAGGTATCGTCTAATCTCTTTCAAGCTTAGCAATATTGTACTTACCGGTGGAAGACCCTTTGGAATTTCCTTAGGATCATTCGGATTGACAGGTGTAGAAAATATACTAGGGTTTTCTCTAGTAGACATGGAAGTTGGTGTATGGATAAATTCCCTTTGTATATTAAAGCGAGTTCTAAAATCCGTTTCTGCATGCTCTTGATTAAGTTAATCATAATCATACTGAGGATATTCCAAAAGCAGTTTTGACCGATTCTCGTCAATTGATGATATATACTCGGAATCATTCGAATTACCAATCGGGTCTAAGATCAAACCTAAGTTTGTTGCATCATAAATTTGCGGGTTGTTGTTAATAGCTTCTTTTGCATAACCCGGGTTAAGTGGCAAGTCTGTCAGACGGGATAGAGTAAATTCCTTAAAAGATGAATGAAACAAGTGTTCTAGATGTGAAGCGGAGTATTGTTTTAAAAGCAAAACTTCAGTCTTTTTAATTTTCTCAGACGCCTTAATTTCCGTTTCAACCCTTTTAGACTCGAGAATTTCGAAATCCGTTTGCAGGTTTTGAAAATTATTAACGACTGACTCTTTTTCTTTAAGTTATTTTGAAAGATTTGCTCTTATACTTTCAATTTCTAGCAAATTATCCATTTGGACTTTCTTAAACCTATCAAATTCTGGATTGGTTAAGGTATTGGTCAACGGAGTTAATTCCAAGGTTTTAACATTTTCCTTATACAAAGCAAGCTCGGCAGATTATGTCTGATTAACACTGAGGGTTTCAAGGACCGCATTATTCATTTGGCCAAGCATAGATGCCGACACCATAACCAAATCTTGTTGAGCAGACGAATTTGTGGACGTAATAGCTCCCGGTTGTGTTTCACTCAAAGTCTGGGGACTTGCATTGATATTTCTATCATTGTTTGTCTCATCGTTTGAATTACTAACCACTGGAGGCTATTCCAGATACTCAGATACTTGCTCAACTTAATAAGGTACAATACTAGTATCAATGGCAGTATTTGGTACCTTAGAGATTGTATCAGCCCCATAAAGTGAAAGATTTTCCATTTGAGCTAACTTTGCGGTATTGAGGTCATCACAGTCTGAATCATATGCATCAAGATCATCGCATTGATATGTTGCATTGTTGGTAGAATCTGTTGTGAGTCCTTCAGTATCCGAAACTCCTGGATCTGCTAGAAATGCTAACTTCTCATCATCGAGCTCTCGACCTTGTTCTTGAGCATTAACAAAGTAAATCTTCTCCTGAAACCATGTACCATCCCTCTTCCTCTTTGGTTTCTTACACTCCCGAGACATGTGTCCTTCCCCTTTGGAGTTATAGCAGCTGATCATTTTCACTTTGCCATTGTTGTATCCCCTTGGAGCAGTGTTAAATGGGTGTGTACCAGTATTGGATGAACTTGGTCTCCCCTGAAGTGGTTACACAGTAACTCTGTCATCTTGGATTATAGCTTGCTGACGAGAGTTAGAAGAATTTCTCAACTGATTGTTTGTTGGAGATGGTCCTCTGTAACCTCTTTTTTCAATGTTTGAGTGATGTAAGTAGACATTTGTACAAGTATATCAGTAGGATTATCCCCTTGTCTGAACTCAGGAACTGGAATCTCATCATCGCAGTAGAAAGCTGGTGCTGGTTGAGCTATATACACACTTGAAGGAGTACTGACATGTTGTGAGTAATGGGGTTGAGGAACTTCATGTTGCTGGTAAGTGATGGCAGGATTTGTTGGAGCTTGATAAAGAGAGTATGGTTGTGATGATAATTCTGGTTGTTGATATTGTTGCTGATATGATGTAGGTGGTTGTGGTAAGATCGAATACTGTGGAAAGCTTGGAGTCAGAAACATGGGCTTGTGATAAGATTGTTGTCCCATAGCATACGGAGTGTTGTTATATGATAGTGTTGTATGATTTGCCATTAATGCCAATGGTTCGGAATAAGATCCTTGAGACATGTGCTTCTGGAGCACATGCTTCTCGTGTTTCTTCAAGAAAGCATAGAGTTGATCTAAATTTGATTTGTGCAAATCCCGAATCAATTTAACATCAGTGACATATTGGGTCCACTATGGGTAACGTATTCAAGAACTTGGTATTAAGTTGAAACTGAGCAATCGTGAGATTATACACATTCAAATCATTCATCAATGTAGTGAAGCTCCAGTAGTAGTCATGAAGTGTTTCCCCTGGAATGTATGAGAACCTATCGAACAAGTCATAGAGTTGACACTCTCATTCCTATTTGGAAAGTGAAGTCCCTTATAACAAAATCGTTAAGCGATCCCAAAGTTCCTTTGCTCCCTTGTGTTTGCTTACTATACGATAACCGTAGGGTAAAAGATCTTGCTTGATGGTCTGAACGGCCTTGTCATCCACATCGACAATGATTTGATTGGTCGTCGTTAGTTCATGAAATAGCCTTTGCCTAGTCACATTGTCTACAGTAACTTCACCCCAATCGAGTGGTCCTTGCTCAATGGATTGAACCATGAGTCTCCCACTGGGTCTATCATAGTATGAGACATCATGCGACCTTGCCATGCTTCAAAAAGCTCTTTGATAAGCAAAGGTGGACGGGTATCGGTACCCGAGATGATAGAAAGGTCAGTAGGCGATGTCATTGTTGGCATGTATGAATGTGAATTCATTTTTGATCCCTTGAATAAAGATTACCAAAATGATCGAGCAATGAAATAAGGTTATGTGTTTTAGTGTTGTTTAAACAAAGATGTTGTTATCTTTAGGTTGTGTCTTTTGGTAAAAGTTGCAATGTAGAAAAATCCTCTACGTTGTGCAATTTCTATCTCAATACCCAAACTAACTCTATCACAATGTCAATCTCAAATTTGTTGAAATGCTCAAACTTAATCCGTCGTAATACCAAAAGTTAAACCTGTCGGAATATAATCGGAATGTTGATCGGAATAGTAATCAGAAAGTATGTCGGAATATCTGAGCACAATACCTATCAGAATATCTAATCCCAATAACGGTCAAAATATGTATCGGAATAGCTATCGGAATAACAGATTGCAACTCCTATCGTAATATGTATCGGAATAACAGATTGCAACACCTATCGGAATACTTATCGGAATATGTATCGGAATCACAGATTGTAACACCTATCGAAATACTTATCGGATCATGCCTTATTTATTTTCCAAAAATGGCAGCTTTGGTCCTTTATCTTGGTAGTTTGGTATTTTGAGCTCTAATCTTCATAAACTTGTCATCCTTAGCCCTTTGACTTGCTATGTGACCAGCTTTGACCCTTTGACTTGTTGAATTTGAATTTGAGGTCTTTTGACTTTGTTCTTGACTTTATCAAATTTTCACTTTTAGTCCCTCAAGTTTTGCAGCTTGGCAAGAAAGGTCCTTGATCTTTGTTGACTTGTCATCTTGAGTCCTTCTTTTGTCTTTTCCTCAATATAAATGCCTTGGAATCCATGTTTACATTAAATTTGTATATTTTTACATACAAAATCACAAACAACAAAGTATACCCTATAATACTGCTTTTATAAAATCTGATATTTTTCTTTGTGTTTTAGGGTTTAATATGATATAATTGATATGAGATTTCACTCATATCAGCGGCGCGAAGCACTTAAGAGCCTTTTTTTAGGTCGTAAAATACAACCGCCTTATACCCACCTTATAGTTTGTATCAATTGAGATTAAATTTCTTAAGAGTATTTATCTATTTTGCCTTTGATTTTTGTTTGAATTCGATACACTTAATAATGACCGGAATGCCCACTATTAAGGTGCGATTTCTCGCGTATTTGGATAACTATTGTTTATTAATTGTGTTACGTAAATACAATATACTATTCACAGATAAAAACGAAAAACGATTTTGTTTTAATTGATTTCAATTTAACACGATATATTTATTTATATGGCTAATAATAGTAAAAATAACAAAAAATGAGTATGTACGATATATACGCTTTCCTAAAATGAAAATCAAAGATGCACTACTCACACAAACACGATAATATAATGCACAAAAAACACCTCCCCGGCAGCGGCGCCAAAATTGTATAGTAAAAATATGCAATTTTAGAAAAAAGACGTATTAATGACAAGTATTAAATTTTACGATTTAAGAAAACCGTAAAACCGATATTGCAAGTTCGTTCTCGGAGGAGGTGTGTATTTGTGTGCCAATAATATAACACCAAGTTTGGATTAGTGACGTTTCTGGTTGTGAAAGATTGGAAAAGTAAGGACGTGTTACGCTAATTTAAACTACGACGTAAAATTAAAACGTATAACGTAAAAACGTAAAATGCGACGAAATAAAAATTTTAAACTAAAAATTAATTAAAAATAAAAATTAAATCTAAAGTAATATAAGTTAGAATAAAAATTCAATAAATATATTTTAAACTTATTATAGATTTAATATTTAATTTTAAATGCTAATTAAAGCCATAAAATTAAATTAAATCAACAAAAAGTCCAAAATAATATTTTATCAAATAAATATCTTAGTTATATTAATTAAAAACTAAAAAGTATTTTTTTCTTAATTTTTAAAACTACTTTTCTATTTTTAATAGGCTAAGAACAATTTATTAAGTAAAATAATGCTAAAAAATTATAAAATGACGGAAAAAATAAAATTTCTTTTTGAAAAATTCTAAAATATTTAATTAAACACGGGAAAAATAAAAAAGATGAAAAATACTAAGATTTGCCCTAATAAGACAAAAACTGAAAGATATGATAGTGACCTCTTGTCTTTATCTACTAATAGTGGGAAAAGAACACAGGCAGTGGGAAAGGAGTTCTCACTACTTAGTCACAGTAAGTGAAAAATGGGGCTTTTTATCCTTGTTTGCTAGTTTGTTATGATACAATGGACACCCCCACACCAATGGCAGTGTGGGAAGTCAATGAGAAATACACAAACACCAATTAAAGCATAGATTTACCACAAATCAAGCAAAATCTCAGCAAAAAAGGACAAAAACAAGGTCTGGTGTTTCCTGATTGCTAGCAGTGACTTATAAAATCAAATTAGACCACCCAAATACTTCTAAGACCCTAAAACCAGATATTTCATACCTAGAACTAACCCTAAACTAGTTGTAAATCAAAATTCAAACCTCAAAACACACTAAAGATCCTAATTCACTGCTGGTGTGTTGTGGTGGGCAGAAAAAGAACAAATCCTGGTTCAATTGACCATATGGTGAACTTTAAACTAACAAATCTTGATTTAAAACTACCTAGACTTCAAAACATCTTGCACACAAACCTAAATCTACTTTAAGTCTATCAGAAAACAAGATTCTAAAACTAAACACAAATTCAACATCATAAACAGCCTACTGATGACAAAATAGGTACATATGCAGTTTTTAGTCTATAAAACTCATGCAACATCCAATTTTAATATAAATCCTTGCTATTTTTCAACTCAATTAAACTAAACCAACATCCTCAAGTATGTTTGACTAGTTGTGTGCATAACCTATGTCACCTAGGTTAAAGATTAATCTAAACAACCCTTTAACTTACTAAAACCAAAAAATTTCAAAGATATTTTAAGCTACACTTACCTAAATGTTTTCAAATCACAAAAACACATTAAAAACACATTAAAAAAAAAAATTTGTCTAGTTTATATATTTCCAGTATTCTAGACTAGTTAATGTTTATGGTCTGTCATAAACATTTTGTTTAACAAGCTGCCTGTAGCTTGCGGTTAATGTGGTATTTCAGCCACATTCCTTGTACTTCAACGTTTTTTTTGGTTCTATTTACCGGGGACATTGCTACCCTTTTACCAAAAAAAACACATTAAAAACTATGAATTCTTAGCTTAAAACTTAACACAAGAATACCACATACAAAATTTCACTTAGACTCCTAAACATAACAGTGAGCAAAATAAGAATAAAGAGGGTTACCACACTTGGGTTTGTTCAACCCATGTACACACCAAAATCGTCTCTACCTTTGGCTTTAAAAGCTAAAAAGAAGCTTATGAGCATTTTGAATGATGGTGAGATCCCTTTGTTGGGGCTCAACAGCTGAACCAAAGGGTGAAAGACCGAAAGATGGAAGGAATTTATGCTTTGAGTCCCTGCACAAAACCACCAACCAAAAGCAAATCCAAACACCAAACTCCTGCCCAAGGCTTGTTGTCAGCAAGATTGGGAGGTGTTTGATGCAGTGAGAGTAAAAAACTAAATAATAATCAAATTTCTTGTTAACCTTCTGAGAAAACTTGTGAGATACCACCAACTTAAAACTTTTTGGGTATAAACTTAAAGTAACAGATTACTACTTATTATCCAAGATTAATTGTCAAACAATTCCAAATACAAGTTACTAATCCGGATCTCAAAGTGTTTTTCGGCCAAAAATAATTTTTAAACAAAATGCAAACTTTGATAAATTTAAACTAATTTTTGCATAAAATAATCTCTTAAACTAAAACAAGTATGAAACTTGGGAACTCAAAATTATTTACAAGAATGTTAAGAAACTCTAAATATTTTTCATTAAATTTTTTTACATAAAAAACTAAAAAAAGAATATGTGGTATAAGCACCATCATATTTATACTAGAGAAAGGAAATTACAAGAACATAAACCCTAATACAAGCTAATACCAAAAATTCCCTTGTAACTCAAAATTTGAAAAATAGTCAAGACACCCATGTGAAGATTATTGTCTTGTTGTGTTGTTTCCAGCTATTAAGAATGAATCTGGTACATTCAAATCTGCGTAGGCAGCAAGCATCATGTAATGACCACTGATTCACTGCCAAAATTTTTGTCTTGGTTTGTTTTGGGTGCAGTAGACCAACGAGTGGGGCCTAGTGAGCATGTGAATGTGTTTTGAAAGTGATTTTAGGTTGAGGTTGGGGTTAATCATAATTCTGGAATATTCAGGTGAATTACCCTTTCATTCGAATAATAATTAGGCTTAGTGTTTATTGAGGATGAGGGTGTATAAACAGTGGTGTTTGATTTGATTATGATAAACAGTAGCATGTTTCCCTCCTAGGATATTAGTATTAAAACCCGTTTAAAACATATTAGAATAATAATAATAATAGGGTATTAGTGGGGGTGCGAATGTGGGTCGGGTATAGAGTAGTGTATGGTGGGCTTTTGGTTGTGGGATGCTTTAAGTTTGGGCTGGTTGTAACACCCTACTTTGATAAGTGGACCGTTACGTATATTTATGGCGTGCCATCAAAGCATGCAAGGTAATATGTACTAAAACATACATTACCAAAAGGGAAAACCGGAATAAAACATCAGTTCCCAACATAAGCCTAAAACATAAAAAAAGTAAATGAAATGAGAAGGACAAAACAAGTGTCCAAACAAGCATAAGTATAAGAGGGAAAAAGGAGAATAAGTCTAAGGCAGCTTCCATCCTATGCACGTCCTCCAAATGCTCAAGTCCGTCCTTGGGTACCTGCTGTTTTGGGACATGGAAAGGAAATATACGGCTGAGCAATACGTTCAGTGAACGGATATATAACATGGTATGAATTACTGAAATATAAGTAAAGACTGAAAATCAGCGGAAATGTATAAGTCTAGGAAAACCTGGAACATGTTTATAAAACTGGTCTTATACTTTGAAAAGCTTATGATTAACTTATGAAAACTGTATTTTATATTTAGCCAAGAGCCCATATAGGTCATGAGGTATCAACGTGCATGAATACTTAGAGGGCTGACCTCATCATGCAATTAGAGGGGTTGCCTCAAACTATACTGGTCTAGGTAGGAGGGATCAGCTCCAACGTGAAGGATGCAAGGCCCACACCACATTCACCATGAAAAACCTGATTGAAACAGTACTAGGATGCACCCATATGCCCCACATGATGAAATAAATAAATGGCCAAACTAAAGGGACGCCACGAGCAATCACTCCATCGTGGGGAAGTCATAACACTGGTGCCTCCAGTGTTATGGTTATGGTACCTCCATAACTAGATGAACTGGCATGCATGTATATAGCTCAGGAATTTTAAAACATAACATAAGCATTCAAAACATATAAAATAACTGGGGAAGCAGATGGCTGCAAATGAGGAATCCTAATCAAACATACGAAGGAATTTCCATACTAAAGGACGGAATTTCCGTAACTTATGTCCAGTAGTGAAGCTAGAATGGAAGCTGAACGATCTACTCCGACTTCATGCATACTACATAAATAAGGGACGTTTATGATTTGTCTGATTACTGTGGTTTTACTGGTTCTTGTGTGTTCTTAGCTTATTTCATATGTTCTTGTCATGTTTTACTATTTTAAGTGTTATCTTGTCCTTATTCAGGTTTTACATATATTCTGAATATGTATCTCATGTATTCTTGTATTTCTATACTTGTAGTGTCATAATAAGTAATTTTCTAAAAAAAGGTAGGTTTCCAAAAATAGAAAGTTTCCAAAAATAGTAAGTTTCCAAAAATAGAACGTTTCCAAAAATTGTAAGCTCCATAAATAGAAATAAGCTTGACTAATAAGTCCAAAAGATAAGTTAAAGCTTAAAAGTCATAATTTATAATGCATGGTTTTATATTAAATTAAATACTTAGGTTAAGCTGATTATTAATTAATAATATAATGCATGGTTTTATATGGATTATTAATCAATAAAATGACATGGTTAATTTAATAAAACAATATCATATAATTAATTAAATTTAAGTATGGTTTTTAATTTAATTATGCCATGATAAATACGTAGGCTATAACATGAATTACTAAGTTTAATAATTTTAACCTAAGTTATGCTTTACTTAATTAATTAATCTACATGTACATTAACTAATTAATTAATTAATAAGATGATTTAGCCAAAAACCTTAGTGTACCCGAGACCCAAACTTGATACAAAACCAACCGAGCACCAACAGTCAGTGGCTGTTGGTCACTGTCAGTAGCTACACAGCCAACGGCTGCTGCCGTGCCACAGATGGTCATAGGTTCCCACCGGTAGTGTCCTGTTGCACACATGATTACCAACGAGAGCCCATGGCTCTCGGTTCCCACTGGTTTTACACCTTCCCCGCTGATGGGGTTTTTGTCTTGCGACTGACCAACCAAAACCATACGCCGACCCATGAGGGGTTGTGGCTGATGGTGGGAAAAGCCCACCAAGAGTCTTAGACTCTCGGTTTGAGTGCAAGCCGAACCAAACACATTCAACCCGAATCCCTTTTTATCTTTAATCTTTTCTATAACATGATTTTTAATTTATGTCTTAAAGATTCATAAACAATAAACATAATTAAATTAAAATATTAATGGTTTGGTTATTACCGAATGCGTGAAGGGATTGAGGATTGAAACACGAACACTAACACGTAAATTCCCAAGATCAAAACCAAGTTTTCCTTCCCCTTAGTTAGTCTCAAAACCGGCGGCCAAGAAGCCATGGTGGCTAGGGTTTTTGACTTTTTGGTGAAAACTAATGAAATGAATTCCCTGGACATACTTTGTGATTAGTAAATGTTCATGGCTCGGGCTTAGCCCATCTTTCTTGTTTCTTTTGTTTATACGCCGGCCAAACACACACACTTACTAATTTTCGATTTCCATGATAAAATTATTATCGTGTAGATTCATGATTTAATGTCGTGTTTTAATTCTTGTAGTGTTTTAAGTATAATACGTAAATACTTTTCGTGTAATAATAACATACGTAATTAATTGTATTAAATGTTCGTGATTTGAATTGTATGTTAATAATATTAAAGTTTTAATTTAATCGTGATTTCATGCATTTAATGTTCTTGGTATTCTTATGCGGGTTTTAAACTGGTAATGGGTTTATGTTGGGCATAGTTTGGATTCGGGTTTCATTTGGCTAGGTTTGGTCCCCAAATTCATAAAAACTTGCCATATAAAGTTTAACAACAATAAACTCCTATTCCTTTCTATATTATCTTTGAACAAATGAAAAACTGACCCTCTCTTTGATAATAAACTCATACAAGGACTTCTTTTGCATGTAGATGATTCTTCAAGGGCTTATCTTGTATACTCTTTATACCTTAAGGACCCTTATGTCATTTTTGAGTTTTACAAGGGTTAAAAGTGACAAGTCTTCAATTCTTGAGGGACCATTCTTGTCAATCTTCAAAACTTCAAGGACTTCTTTGGGAATTCATGATTCGGGTCCGGTTCTTTGGGCGGCTTCATTTTCGTGTTTGTTTTTGCTTCTTTCTTGTTCTCTTTTGTTGATTTCACGATATTCGTACCTAAAATACACAATGAACAAATACAAGCATATTATATGGCATTTTATGATATTTTTATGCATTTTAAGCCCGATTTGGACGATAAGACTATGTATAAATGCAGTCTCATCAAGCGGCATAAGCGAGGAAAATTATAATCGCTTCCAATCTTGCAACAGGGGCAAAGGATTCCTAAAACTTGATACCTAGTGCTTTTTTATAACCGCGAGCCACCAATCTTGCTTTGTTCTTTAATATACCACCCATCTCATCGAGTTTAATTTTGTACACCCATAACAAAGTAAGACCTTGTATGTTGTCAGGTAGAGGAACAAGTTCCCATACTTCGATCCTTTGAAATTTATTGAGTTCATCTTGCATGGCCTCGATTCAACACGATTGTGTCATAGCTGCTTGCCATGTTTTAGGTTCAACTTTAGAGAGAAAGGCATCAAAGTAACAAAACAATGCATTTTCATGTAAATGATGTCGAGTAGAAACTGGTCTTGCAGTAGCACCAATGATATTTTCCATTGGATTATCCTTTGTCCACTTGGTGTTGTGTGTTTCAATCCGTGGTCTGGAGTAAACGGTTGTAGGAGCTTACTCTGAGGTGGATGTCCCGTTAGGGTTTTCGGGAATCAAAACACCAAAGAATGGAAGTTCGTGTATATGAGCAAATTCTAAATCGTGATCATTGTTATCCTCTTCAACATCATTAGAAACGACTGGGGGTGATGATTCAGGTGTAGTTTGTGAATAACTGGGGGATGGTGCATCCGGTTCATTAGTGATTGTAGATGCATCAGATTGAGCTCCATTGTCTTGAGCAACAACTTCGGGAATCAAAGCCATCACTGTAGGGGCTAGAGCATCATCACTTGGGGGATCCAAAATTTAATCAAACATCGGTTGAAATAACTCATCCCACTTGGGCCTTGTAGGTGGTGTAAATGATGAAGAAGTAGGATTGTTGGGAGCCAATCCGGAACTAATAGATCCGGGTCCCATTTCATGATGTGCGGGTTCAGATCTGTGTTGCTCAGAAGCCATCGTCATTAGCTCATCAAAATTGACATCCATTGTTTCTTTAATCTTACCAAGACAACGGTTGTAAATTCGGTATGATTTCTTTACGGGTGAGTAACCAATGAAAATTCCTATATCAGCTTTCGGTTGAAGTTTACCCAATTTTTCACTATTAATGGTCAGGTAACATAGTGCACCAAACACATGAAGAAATGATCAATCGGGTTTTCGTTCATGTAGAAGCTCATATGGTGTTTTTCCATGGCGCTTACGAACAATAGAGCGGTTTTGGGTATAACATGCGGTTGCCACTGCTTCTGCCCAAAGATATAATAGAGCGTTTGCGTAAATTAACAGTCTTGGCAGCTTCCATGAGAGTACGATTACGCCTTTCAACGACACCTTTCTATTGTGGAGTGCGAGCAAGAGATGTTTCATAAGAAATGAAAACTTCTTCATAATAATTACGCAGAGTCTGATTAACAAACTCGGTTCCATTATCAGTACGAATACGGCGGATAGTAGCATTTAGACAGACTTGAATCATCTTGAGGAACTTGATAATATAATCTGGTGCCTCATCCTTGGTGCGTAAAAATTTCACCCTTGTAAACCTGGAATAATCATCCACAATAATAAGGATATATTTCCTACCACCCACACTTTCAGTATGCATTAGCCCGCAAAGATCCATGTGTAAAAGATATAGTTTTTCTTGGTTGGTGTCTTCGGCTTTGGGTTTATATGATTTCTTGGTGATTTTCCCCATTGAACATGCAGAACATAAATGATCCTTGTTAAACTTAAGCTTTGGAAGACCACGAACAAGTTCATTTTTCTCCAAGTGATTAATAGCATCAAAGTTAAGATGAGATAAACGTCGATGCAACAACCATGACTTAGTCTTAGATGCTTTGGAGAGAAGAAATACGGGAGAAAAGGCCTTCATATCTTGTAACGACAATGTGCAGAGATTAACCCCTTAAGAACCTGTTAAAAAATAATTTCCTTCCAAATTACAGATGAAGCAAGTATGTTTTCGAAAAGCAACCTCAAGGTTTGAATCACAAAATTGTCCGACGGAGAATAAATTATGACCAAGACCTTCCACGTAATACTCGCGAGAAACCGTAACATTCCCAATTTGATATTCACTGTAACCCATGATCTTTTCAATGTGATCGTTGCAAAATTTAACCATTCCTGGAAACTTGCTGACGAAATTTTTGAGCATCGAGCAATCTCTGATCATATGCTTGAAGCAACCGGAGTCCAAATACCAAAGGATGCTTTGGACCACCTGAAAATATCAGCAAACAAAGACGATGGATCGGAATCTAGTTTTTCCTGTGTGTTATCAGGTATAGATAAAATTATCTTAGATTTTCTCACATTAGGTTCCCTAGATATCTAAGGTTTCTTCCTATATATCGGCTTAAAAACAGGTTTTAGTGGTCTAATGTCCTTAGGTATTTCTTCATTGGTAGGCACTGTAGTAGGGGCTGACCTAGTTAAAGGGTGCTTTTTCCATACTCTATTGTTTTTATTCCTATTAAAAGGACATTGAGACCTAACTTGAGTGGAAGTGATCCTAGTTAAAGGGCACTTAGTTCCATCTATAGTGAAGGCCCTACCAGTGGGACGCCATTGCCATCCAACTTGGGTAAAGGTTTTCCCAACTGGCCTCCATTCTAGGTTGTGCTTAACAGCATACATTTCATTCACATGGTCAACAAGGCATAAATCATGACGATGATAAAATAAGAATTTATTACAATTCAAACATGTTAAATTAGAATTCATTTTACGCTTAGGCTGCTGCACAACCACAGGGCCTTTAGGTTTAGCTACATGATTCTTTTTATTCAAATCAGGAATAACATTCCTAGGGTGAACTTCTACTTTCTTCTTCATAGTGATACTAGTGAAAGGCTTGATCCTATCTTTCTTGACGTGTGATCCTTTAGCCCTAGTAGGTACGTTTACTCTTGTAAAAGGCAACACGGGAACATTAGACTTCGACTTTGATGGTGCCTTATTGGGTTTGACTAGTGCCTGAGATGGTTTAGTGCCTAGGTTTTTGTTGAATGGAGTAATGGCAACAAGTGTTTGCGTCGATGGTGTATAACGCGGTTGACCAATATAGTTGATATACGCTAGGGAAAATTGTTCTCGCTCAATTTACACACAAGCCGAGCAAAATTTAAGGTCGTAATCTAAGACATCCTTAGAAAGATATGCATGCTTAATCGCATTTTGCATTTAATCGGCATAGGTATACGGGTTCTTCTTAAAAAGTGGGTTCTGATAGATCACCATCGGGTTTGTTTTGGGGGCACTAGAGGACGATGCATATATAGTAGCTACATTCTCAACAACTTCTTTTCCTTTGAATCGAAGTGCTTCCTTTAACTCAGCTAGAACCATGTTTTTATCAGTGAGTTGAACGTTTAAATCTGAAAATTCTATAAAATTTCGATTCAGTTCGTCAACAAGTGACTGGTGTTGTGCTTCATCTAAAGCGAATCTTTGTTCTATTGAATCATAAGGATGCGCACATCCCTGGTTGGCTCGTTCAAACTCCCCTAGAAGATAGATGATTCTATTTTCCAAGGCGTGGTTTATAATCTCTGCGGCCTCTGGTTCCAATTTCATAGATTCAATCGGTGACTCTCTCTTTTGTTAGAAATACGTTTTTCGTATTTAGAAAGTCTCGGTCACTTCAACAATATAGTTAAGAGCTCGTAGTGTAGTTTAATTAAAGTTTATGTAAGCCCTACCCATGAGCATGTTCATAGGACGGAGGCCCAAGTCCACAAAGGGAATTAGGTATATAAACCCCTTTTCCACCATGGAAAGGGGTGTTGGTTGTTTTCATTTCACACATAATACATTTACATTTTCTCTCATCTCTCTACTTTCTCTCTCTAGAAACAACAACCCTCTTGATAAATCATAGATTACCATACTTCTACAATTGGTATCAAGAGCAATGGGATGAAATAAAGGTAGGTTTTGTGTTGTTCATGCTTATTTAAGTGTGTTCATGTGTTTTTGATTGATTTTACCCAAGTTTCAAAAACAATTTTGTGTTTTTTTGTTGTTCCACTTGATCCATATAGTGTAAGGTTATTTTCAGAACCAAATAAATGTACAGAACTGCGAGAACCACTTTTATACTATTAACAATGCATATGTATTTTCATTATTATATTTAAATTAACATTTAATAATTGTTTTATTGCTTATAAATCCGAGTATGATGAGCGATATGAAAAGTGCACAGGTATTTTCATATTATCTCACGAAAAGATAGTTATAATACATACAAAACAAATACATGTGCATGGTCCTAGAATACATTTTCCTAGTGACTTACGATAATGAAATTTCATGTATTTCTACCTAATGAACTAACCCGATGAATATACATGTGTATTTTAAGAGTAAAAAGGTGGTTCTCGCTGTTCTGTACATTTATTTGGTTCTGAAAATAACCTCACCCGATCTATATATCTTCTATATAGTTGTAGTAGCGATTTGGGTACTTTGGTTTGGTTAGAAACACGGATTACAAGGTAAAAAATCTCAACATTTTGTTTGTTTCAAGTCTCGGACTATATTATTATGATCCAGTATTTCGATCGCAAAAACCTAAGGGTTTCTATATTGTGATCACATATTGCGATCTGTATTCCGATCACATATTACGATAACATATTGCGATCACATATTGCGATCACATATTGCGATCTGTAATCCGATCACATTCCGATAGGTCATTCTGATGACTTTCCGATAGGACATTCCAATCACTTTCCGATAGGACATTCCGATCACATTCTGATCACATTCTGGCAGGATTAAGTATTTGGTATTGATATGGACTAAGTTTGAGCATTACGACAACTTTGAGGTTTGACATTGAGAGAGAATTAATTTGGGTATTGATATAGAATTTGCAAAACTTAGAGGATTGTTCGACATTGCAACTTTCACAAAAACAATTGTATGTAGGCGCGCAACTATATACAATTTCAAGATTAAAGATGCAATACTCAGTTCGTCAAAATCTTATCATCATGTTTATAATAAAAACATTTTCATGCTTAATTCTTAAATAAGAACCAAAAATAAATTTACAAAGATTTTCTTGGTTATGAAAACAATTAAGTTTTCCAAGGTGTTTTATAAACAACTTCATTTTGATTACGATCATTTTGTAAGTCTCACTTTAAATAATCCATATGGTGATGAAAACCCAAATTTTCTCAAGGGATACCGCTTTAACTTTATAAAAACAATGAGTGATCTGCAGAAGAGTGATGAAAGCTTGTTCACCAAGAACTAACTACAATATAATAGGAAATGAGCTTAGCCAAATAATCACAAGGTTCATGACCTCGATGGCACTCACGAAGAATGATTCACAACGTAACTCAAATCAAGATGAGTACTTGTTCAATGGTTGCATCACTAATGCGAACATTAGGATGAAGCAATAAAGGATAGATAACATCGATACATGTAGAATTTAGCAATCAAAGGTAGTCTTTTCACTAATCACAAACAAGTCTAAATTGTACCGTAACACATTACGTGTCACTATGTCATACAGTTCCATGAACTCATCCTACCAACTGATGTCTCAGTTAAGTTAGGGATTATTTTTAAAAGATACCATAATGAATACTAATCTACAAGAGTCATTAGGTGTTCCACATGTCCCGAAAGATCCATTGGTCCCAATTCAGAAGAAAATTTCTTCAATTTATTTCTTGGACACTAGGCATCCTCGTTAGTGGACAATGGCCTAGGAACAACCCTTAACACGAACCTACAATCATTTAATACCTTATAATTCAATCACAAAACTTAACGACTTCCTCTTAACAATCTCATATTCCATATAAGTTAAATTTTACTTTATTCAAGTTTCAACCAATTTTATACTCAATTCGATATCCTACCTTATTCCCCCATACTTTCAACCTTATTTATAAACCTTAATAGGGAAATAAAAGATCAATATGAACAATACTTAATTTCAAATCCAATATCTCCTTCATCAATAGTTATCAAATGAGTCACTAGTATGAAATGACTTGATCATTCAACTAGACTTCTTGGAAAGGTACTAGTGGCATGAGGCTTTTGGGTAATGGTTCCAATGACAGCCTCAAGTGCAACATTCACCCTTTCGATTCTCAAATTTAAGAATTGGGTGACAACGAATCAGATGCCATCTTTCTCGGTGGTAACATTTTGTTAAACTCCACTCTATAAGGAAAGATCGTCATGACATCGATATCAGATTTAATCTTGCCAATTCTTCTTTAATATCTTAATCAACTAATATCTACATTTCTACGAGTATCAACCATTTGTTGGGATCATAAATATCCACAACTTGGTTTAGATCTAGGATAGCTAGAATTCTTACGAGAATAGCTTCGATTATTTTACTAGGGGATTTAGGGTTCCTTGTGACAATCTACTTCGTATAAATACCTCGTATAAATATCAAAATAATCATCAAACAATCATGTAATAAAATTACATCATATATATATAATCCAAGTTATATATATATATATATATATATTAAAATAACACTTCTTAGTCTAGCCTTGTCGGTAACTCGGGAATTCTTCGGCACCGTTATAGTCAAAAGATTTTTAGACATTTTGAGAAAAATGTTTATAGTTAAAATATTTTGAAAAGTTTTATTCAAAACCTTGGTTTTAAAAATCTTTCGTTCTCTATAACGAGAGCTCTGGTACCAAACTGTAACACCCCCAAATTTATACGATTCAATTCAGCGGAAGACTCGTTGGTGTTACGGGATAGCACATTACTCACATCATAGACACCGCATAAAAATCGCGTTGTTTAATAATAAAAGCATTTCCATTCATAAATATCAAAGTTACATAGGTCGCAAGTCATTGTATTTTATACAGGTTTTACAAAGAATTTGAATGGAAATTATTATTTAAGTGCGGCCCATGAATTCTTGTTGTCTTCCCGAGAATTACCTTCAAGTACCTGAGATAAAACATGTTAAAAGAAAAGGTCAGCGATAACGCCGAGTGAATTCATAGAGTTTAATAAAATCCATCAATATAACATCTGTATAAAAATATTACCGAAAATCATTTTGTACAAATCCATGTAGTAGGCCATAAAATAGCCAAAATCATTTTATACAAATCCTTGTCAAAATCATAATATAGGCATTTGCCTTAAAAATCATTATACGAACCATTGTCGTAAAAACATCATACAAAACGTTTTACAACGTTGTATTGATTAAATACAAACCGTTATATGAATATGGTTATGAAAAACCAAAACACAAACGTAATATTAATAATATGACCCCGTATTGCTAGTGAGGCAATATATTGTAATTCGGTGCGTATAGCAGTATTTCGTTAATTGGATTATTATAAGCCGCTTGACATTGTTACCTTACTACAACAAACAACGGGTAGCTAGCCCGAAACTCATTTGCCCATCTAAATTAGCGTGTCGTCACAAAGGTCACGCTATGTAAATCTTCTCATACATAAATTCTCTTACCAATCAATGTGGCACGACGGGGATCAACCGTCAAGGCGCGAACTGGGGTGATCGTCCCCAAATAGTACTATTATATGCATAAGCGTCTACCAAATCCTGGTAGTTCACAATTCATGCTAATGGGACTTTTAGTGACATAACCTAACTTTAATAATCCATTTTATTTCATCTATCGGGTCATTTAATCATTCATCGGGTCATACAATCATTTGGGTCCTAATCAATAAACAAACAATCGGGACAAATGGTGTCCTATTTTAGTAAAACTAACATGTTATCTCCCTCGCGGGTTTATAAAATATTTTATAAAACATTTAAAAGAGTGCGAGGCTATGAACTCACGTTGATGTGGGAAAGCGGGTTATCGGCAATTCGGATGTACGGTACGTGCTTCAATCACGGAAACCTATACAAATAATACTCGTCTTAGACTCTTGTCCAATGAGTTTATAAAAATAACAATTATATATACATATGATGATTATATATATATGATGATCAAGTGGGTTTACATATTCTCTTTTACTCATTTTAGTGTTTATGTTTTGGTAACTTCTTACTAGTTTACTAGTTTTACCTATTTACGTGTTTTAGGTCCAATAAGCCTATTATAAGTTCATTAACTTGTATTAATCCATTTCATACTTGTATTATCAGTATTTATACTTTACTTGTTGGGTCCAAATGGGTTAAGCCCAATAAATAAGTTTATAAGTGTTTTAGCCCATTTTGTTGTATTATTAGTCCAATAACGTTAACTTAGCCCGTTAATGTCCGTATGTTATATAGTTCGGGTTTTATCGGTTTTTACTAGTTATATATGTTTATAAATCAGTATGTGAGTTTATAAAAGTTTACATTAGACGTGTCCAACCATCTAAGTTTTATTTAACAAAAACGTTAATCTTTCGGTTTTAGCCGAAAAGACGTAAAAATCATGTTTATAGTTTTATAACTTATAAAACTTATCAAACTACCATTTTTTATAAAATGTCCATTTATTTATCCTTATACATATTTATATAAATTTATTATATAAGTTAGTGGGTTTTAATTCACATTTTATACTATTTTTATTTGAGTACTTATATAAATACTATTATACTTTAATTTCCCAAATCTGATTTTTATTTTCATGTTCACCAAAACTGCCATATCTAGAGTTCTATATGGAGATAGAAGCTCAAATTTTTATAAAATAAACTACATGATATGTGCTCCATTTAACTCTCCTATTGCTACTGTTGAATCAGCCTCTAAGTATTTTCTAAAAATCGTCCAAAACAGTGTACTCAGATTTGCATTCTAAACTTGTTTTGATCATATCTCACTCATCCTAATGATTCCATTGCATGGCCAACTCTCACATGTGTACAAGACTCATAGCTTACTGTATATTGATTCTACTTTTGCCATTTTATCAGTTCATCACATGGTTCTTTACTGTTTTATACAACCATCATTTTAAGCATGATTTTAACCTTTTTACATATAGTTTTTCATCTTTTTACCCATGATTATCAACACCAAATCCCCACACAATATTTTTATGATCATATATCATCATACATATATACATTTAAGAAGAAAATACATTATTACATAATCAAAATTAACAAAAAGTTGAGGAGAACAATCTTTATACCACCATGGTTGATGTAGGTTATGATCAAGACATGGATTTTGATGGAGAAACTTGTGATAAACCAAGACCATCTTCAAGTCCACCAATCTTCATGAACTCCTTGTGGAAAATCAGCCCCAAGACTCCATAGAAACTCCTCCTTGGATGTTATAATCACCACCAATCAATAGGGCTTCAAAAGGGCTTCATCATGTGTGTAAATAACACATGATTTCATGGTTGAAATTGATCAAATGGGTGTTATGGTGTGAGAGTGGGACGACACACATAGAGTAGAGAGGGAGAGGAGAGTTGTTTGCATGTCACAAATGAATGTGTGGTTTTGAGTTAGATGGTTTTGAGGTAAGCTTAGCTTACTTTGTAAGCCTTAAGCAACAAGTGTAAGCTTGTTGCTACAAGCTTGACACATCACAAGTGTGGTGTCACTTGTGTAGCCGTCCCATATAGTGGGGTGGGACAAGTGTATACTTGTCTCATCCCACTAATTTACGGGTATTCCTCGATTCTAGTTTCCTCGATTTGCGTGCCCTCGGGTCGTTTTACGAAAAACGTTTTTATGAATTATGAATCAACGACACAAAACGAATCTAATAAAAATTGTCTCATCAAAAACGGAGTTCGAAAACGTAAATACGTAATCCTAAGGTTTCCGGTTTAGTCGTAAAGGACGTTGAATTAAAATCGTAAGTCCTAATCTCTTCTCGTAAATTTGTGAGTTTATGAACCAACACAAATTTAAAACTCCAAAATAATATTCACGGATAAATTTATTTTCTGAAATGTCGGACTGTCACCAAAGACGGTGTATGTAAACGTAAGCACGTAACGTTGAATCCTCCGGTTTAGACGTAGTCGACGCTACTTCAAGACGTAAATCCAAATTACTTCAAAAAAAAAGTGAGTTCATAATATAACATTAAAATAATATTTTCAATTAAATAATGAGAATAATAATATCAATCATAAATTTACGGATTGTCACAGCATTTACCCCTAAACAGGATCTTTGTCCTCAAAGATCATCTTACTACTCGCTTCTTATAGAGTTAAAGCCATGTGGGTATTTCCTCCACATTAGGTCTTTTCTCACAAGTGCAATTCATTACAATACGGGAGTTTCATCAAACATAACTACGGGAATAAGATCAGGCTAAATGTTGACTTACTTTCTCTATCCATGATGTTCACGGGTTTCTGATGAATGCAACTTTTCGCCGATCTAAACTTTACTAAGAAACAATCAGATTTTCACTTGATAGACATTTTATCAAGTTCGATATACGAAACATAATTCACGCAGCTCTTGAAGTCCTAGGGTAGATCCAGCTTATATGCCTTTCAATCCCAACTTTTACATCATCTCAATGGTCCCATACAACGAGGACTTATATCCCATGATCTTTCAGATCATTAATTTATTTTTCCAAGGTTAAAATTTTTGGCATAACTTCGCTACCCATCTGGCACTTCAAGATCTACATTTCATATTCACATAACCTCCTACCCACTACCGGCAGTCAATAATCAGATCCTAATTTCAACAATCATTTCAGGTCTCGCGGGTCGAGTACTTTGTAAGGTTAGGTTCGCCATCATAGGAAACCTTAAACCCAAAAGACATGTCCAACTCACAATGGGTGTATGTCGGGTGTCTTCATCCCAACTCCGGCTTACAAATGCTCTGATATAGACCCTAACAAGATTCGATCTTGATCCTAATACGATAATTATCAATGATAATCTCTCCAAAGGAAAACGATTATACGGTTTATTACCAAAGGTCAATCATTCAAACATAGAACAACACTTATAGTATTTTGTATCGTTACTTTACCTCGTCCCTTCGATTGGGGTGGTACACAGTACTCTCATCAAGGTTTGTTCTCAATGACTTCTGAGCAAATCTCTATAAATTCGATGCGAAGCGAGGATCTTGATAGAGATGATCGATACAGGCACACCATGTTTACACAACTCCTTTAAATACAAAAGAGTTAGTTTCTTCATCAAGAATCTATCATTAACAGGAATGATATTAGCAGATTTGGTCAGTCTGTCGAAGATGACCCAAATTGAATCAAATTCAGATGATGACCTTTGCAATAATTAGACGTTTACTAATGTATGAGGCGATGTATGCCTTCATAATTTGCCATTAGTACAACTTCTTCAGACAAAGATACTTTTTGTCATAAATGACATAAATAGAATACTTATACTTACAAGATTCCAACATAACTATATCCCAAAGTCTCCATATTTAGGCAACCACAAGTGGCCTTATAATCATTTAGCGCCATCGGCTTCTCAGTTCTAATGGTTCACATTAGCCGTGAAACCTTTCACTATTTATATTATCCTTCTTACAAACATCAGCTATTTTTAAATTGTTCGGCAATTTATTTTGTACTACCATTACTAAGGAGCACATCCTAATTGGTTCTTTATATTTTCTACATAATGTGTCAGTAATTACGTTCACCTTTCTTCATATTTTCTATGTTTTAATTCTATCTCAACTATTGTTTTTATCAGTTTTGCTCAATCCGACGTTTAAAGCGTCGATAATTACTACAAGTAATTAAATAATAAATATTTAATTTTTATGAAACGTAAACGCAAAAAGTTTTTAAATTTTCTTAGTTTGTCCAATTATATTAAAATGTTCAAAATAAATTTGAACTTAATTAACACAATTTTTGTTGATTTATCGGAAATAATTAAAATAATTAATAAGATCCGTAAATGTTCGAAAAATCTTTGGTTATACTTTGGTCAAAATTTTCTTAGTTTGAAAAGTGTAACTTATCGTTTCAAATTTCAAGTCATGGTTTAAATGGTTTCCTCAATCCCTATTAGGTTTTCTTGAGGTATACACAAACATTTACCCCTAAACAGGAGTTTAGTTAAATGATTTGTGTATAAGGGAATAATCCCTTAAAAATCCTTTGTTAAAACATTTGTCAAAACATATTTCCATTTTTTTTATTTTTTTTTAAAAAAACTTCAAAGTCTTAAAAGGGCTCTTAATTTTTGAAGACTCAATATAGATTCCATTATTTTATTAACCACACGGTCAAATAATGTAAAGGATTAAACCTTTATTCTCATGTTAATTATTCAAGGTACATGTTTTTATTGTTCGTCCAATTCAGGGCAATCTATAAATAATTATTAACTCATTCTTATTCTTATAAACAAACAAATGGTCCTTAATGATCGCAAACATGAATTTATCAAATTACAGCCTTCACACATGATTCACCAAATTTATGAATGCTACATGTGTATTAATCAATCCAAACGACATAATCATGAAACTCATAATGTTCATTACAAGTTCTGGATGTAGTGATTAGAATAGATAATCTTTTTCGCAGATGCGAAGTTGATAATAACCATGCCATGGATCAAATCTTTAAAACATACGCAAGAACCTTGTAAATGATCGAACAAATCTTCCATTTCGAGTTATGGATATCGTTTTCGATTGTCAATTTACTCAGTTCACAGTAATCAATAAATATAAGGAATGATAATACCATAGCTCTTCATAATGACGAGCTTGGTAGAATAAAATCTTTCTCCGACAACTCTCTCAGTTGTACGGTAACACTTTCGATTCAGATGGTGCTTAAGTACAGTGCACACGCCATGGGTGCAGCACCAGGAATATAATCAGTACCAAATTCAACTTGCCTTAATGGCAAAAGTCTAGGAAATTTACCAACAAATACCTTCTAAAATTTCAGATAACAGAAACATCTTTTAATAAATTCATATTAGGTTCTTCTAGATTACAATATCTATGACTAATTCACAACCATTCACAATATAATTTCAAGTCTAAATGCAGGATATAATCATCCATCAAGAATTATTTAGATCACTTTTGATAATCAACATCTTATCTTTTAGGGAAATTCTACTCGAGTTCCTATCAATTAAGACAATGTCGTCATGTCATAATCAATCAATCCATTCTATTGGCACTATCAACTTTTCAGTTTCATTATCGTTGATAAGATGTGAATTTCTCAAAAGACTAATAATAATTCATAATCCTTCACAAATTCAGGGATATATGGAGACACAACTACTATTAAAAGAGTAAGGTCAACGCATAATCTATGCGAGAGAATTTTAAATCAGATACAGACGAAAACATTTAACGAATATGAATATATCCCATGTTTTCATAATTTGAGTCGCATTTGAAAGCTCCTCGGATCGTTACCCAGGTCATTCAAATGAAATCAAATCAATAAGAAATGATAAGAACGTCAATACATCCAATCGGGTATCAACACTCGGTAATCAGATACTTTTCCTAAGAATCTTGCCACGGGAGAATTGGACAAGAAAGATTTGTTAATTGTCAAATAAGACAATTTCCACAGATGAGTAAATTCGATTCAGAAGAATAGATGCTATAGGCACATATGTAGGTATCCCTATCAATATGTCCCTATTTTTTTTTCACTTCTTGCAGATCTCATAAAATTTAATCTTTCACAATCTTTAAAGAAAGTTTAGTGTTTATTAATAATTTGATGGTGACTACTAATCAGTCTTGCATGGTCCATTCCAAATTGTATGTAGGCGCGCAACTATATACAATTTCAAGATTAACGATGTAATACTCAGTTCGTCAAAATCTTATCATCATGTTTATAATAAAAACAAATTCATGCTTAATTCTTAAATAAGAACCAAAAATAAATTTACAAAGATTTTCTTGGTTATGAAAACAATTAAGTTTTCCAAGGTGTTTTATAAACAACTTCATTTTGATAACGATCATTTTGTAAGTCCCACTTTAAATTATGGTGATGAAAACCTAAATTTTCTCAAGGGATACTGCTTTAACTTTATAAAAACAATGAGTGATCTGCAGAAGAGTGATGAAAGCTTGTTCACCAAGAACTAACTACAATATAATAGGAAATGAGCTTAGCCAAATAATCATGAGGTTCATAACCTCGATGGCACTCACGAAGAATGATTCACAACGTAACTCAAATCAAGATGAGTACTTGTTCAATGGTTGCATCACTAATGCGAACATTAGGATGAAGCAATAAAGGATAGATAACATTGATACATGTAGAATTTAGCAATCAAAGGTAGTCTTTTCATTAATCACAAACAAGTCTAAATTATACCGTAACACATTACGTGTCACTATGTCATACAATTCCATGAACTCATCCTACCAACTGATGTCTCAGTTAAGTTAGGGATTATTTTTAAAAGATACCATAATGAATACTAATCTACAAGAGTCATTAGGTGTTCCACATGTCCCGAAAGATCCATTGGTCCCAATTCAGAAGAAGATTTCTTCAATTTATTTCTTGGACACTGGGCATCCTCGTTAGTGGACAATGGCCTAGGAACAACCCTTAACACGAACCTACAATCATTTAATACCTTATAATTCAATCACAAAACTTAACGACTTCCTCTTAACAATCTCATATTCCATACAAGTTAAATTTTACTTTATTCAAATTTCAACCAGTTTTATACTCAATTCGATATCCTACCTTATTCCCCCATACTTTCAACCTTATTTATAAACCTTATAGGGCAATAAAAGATCAATATGAAAAATACTTAATTTCAAATCCTATATCTCCTTCATCAATAGTTATCAAATGAGTCACTAGTATGAAATGACTTGATCATTCAACTAGACTTCTCGGAAAGGTACTGGTGGCATGAGGCTTTTGGGTAATGGTTCCAATGACAGCCTCAAGTGCAACATTCACCCTTTCGATTCTCAAATTTAAGAATTGAGTGACAACGAATCAGATGACATCTTTCTCGGTGGTAACAATTTTTCAAACTCCACTCTATAAGGAAAGATCGTCATGACATCGATATCAGATTTAATCTTGCCAATTCTTCTTTAATATCTTAATCAACTAATATCTACATTTCTACGAGTATCAACCATTTGTTGGGATCATAAATATCCACAACTTGGTTTAGATCTAGGATAGCTAGAATTCTTACGAGAATAGCTTCGATTAATTTACTAGGGGATTTAGGGTTCCTTGTGACAATCTACGTCGTATAAATACCTCGTATAAATATCAAAATAATCATCAAACAATCATGTAATAAAATTACATCATATATATATATATATAATCCAAGTTATATATATATATATATATATATATTAAAATAACACTTCTCAGTCTGGCCTTGTCGGTAACTCGGGAATTCTTCGGCACCGTTATAGTCAAAAGATTTTTAGACATTTTGAGAAAAATGTTTATAGTTAAAAGATTTTGAAAAGTTTTTTTCAAAACCTTGGTTTTAAAAATCTTTCGTTCTCTATAACGAGAGCTCTGGTACCAAACTGTAACACCCCCAAATTTATACGATTCAATTCAGCGGAAGACCCGTTGGTGTTACGGGATAACACATTACTCACATCATAGACAACGCATAAAAATCGCGTCGTTTAATAATAAAAGCATTTCCATTCATAAACATCAAAGTTACATAGGTCCCAAGTCATTGTATTTTATACAGGTTTTACAAAGAATTTGAATGGAAATTATTATTTAAGTGCGCGCCATGAATTCTTGTTGTCTTCCCGAGAATTACCTTCAAGTACCTGAGATTAAACATGTTAAAAGAAAAGGTCAGCGATAACGCCGAGTGAATTCATAGAGTTTAATAAAATCCATCAATATAAAATCTGTATAAAATTATTACCGAAAATCATTTTGTACAAATCCATGTAGTAGGCCATAAAATAGCCAAAATCATTTTAAACAAATCCTTGTCAAAATCATAATATAGGCATTTGCCTTAAAAATCATTATACGAACCATTGTCGTAAAAACATCATACAAAACGTTTTACAACGTTGTATTGATTAAATAAAAACCGTTATATGAATATGGTTATGAAAAACCAAAACCCAAACATAATATTAATAATATGACCCCGTATTGCTAGTGAGGCAATATATTGTAATTCGGTGCGTATAGCAGTATTTCGTTAATTGGATTATTATAAGCCGCATGACATTGTTACCTTACTACAACAAACAACGGGTAGCTAGCCCGAAACTCATTTGCCCATCTAAATTAGCGTGTCGTCACAAAGGTCACTTTATGTAAATCTTCTCATACATAAATTCTCTTACCAATCAATGTGGCACGACGGGGATCAACCGTCAAGGCGCGAACTGGGGTGATCGTCCCCAAATAGTACTATTATATGCATAAGCGTCTACCAAATCCCGGTGGTTCACAATTCATGCTAATGGGACTTTTAGTGACATAACCTAACTTTAGTAATCCATTTTATTTCATCTATCGGGTCATTTAATCATTCATCGGGTCATACAATCATTCGGGTCCAAATCAATAAACAAACAATCGGGACAAATGGTGTCCTATTTTAGTAAAACTAACATGTTATCTCCCTCGCGGGTTTATAAAATATTTCATAAAAACATTTAAAAGAGTGCGAGGCTATGAACTCACGTTGATGTGGGAAAGCGGGTTATCGGCAATTCGGATGTACGGTACGTGCTTCAATCACGGAAACCTATACAAATAATACTCGTCTTAGACTCTTATCCAATGACTTTATAAAAATAACAATTATGTATACATATGATGATTATATATATATATGATGATGATCAAGTGGGTTTACATATTCTCTTTTACTCATTTTAGTGTTTATGTTTTGGTAACTTCTTACTAGTTTACTAGTTTTACCTATTTACGTGTTTTAGGTCCAATAAGCCTATTATAAGTTCATTAACTTGTATTAATCCATTTCATACTTGTATTATCAGTATTTATACTTTACTTGTTGGGTCCAAATGGGTTAAGCCCAATAAATAAGTTTATAAGTGTTTTAGCCCATTTTGTTGTATTATTAGTCCAATAACGTTAACTTAGCCCGTTAATGTCCGTATGTTATATAGTTCGGGTTTTATCGGTTTTTACTTGTTATATATGTTTATAAATCAGTATGTGAGTTTATAAAAGTTTACATTAGATGGGTCCAACCATCTAAGTTTTATTTAACAAAAACGTTAATCTTTCGGTTTTAGCCGAAAAGACGTAAAAATCATGTTTATAGTTTTATAACTTATAAAACTTATCAAACTACCATTTTTTATAAAATGTCCATTTATTTATCCTTATACATATTTATATAAATGTATTATATAATTTAGTGGGTTTTAATTCACATTTTATACTATTTTTATTTGAGTGCTTATATAATACTATTATACTTTAATTTCCCAAAATCTGATTTTTATTTTCATGTTCACCAAAACTTCCATATCTAGAGTTCTATATGGAGATAGAAGCTCAAATTTTTATGACATAAACTACATGATACGTGCTCCATTTAACGATTCTATAGCTACTGTTGAATCAGCCTCTAAGTATTTTCTAAAAATCGTCCAAAACAGTGAACTGAGATTTGCATTCTAAACTTGTTTTGATCATATCTCACTCATCCTAATGATTCCATTGCATGGCCAACTCTCACATGTGTACAAGACTCATAGCTTACTGTATATTGATTCTACTTTGCCATTTTATCAGTTCATCACATGGCTCTTTACTGTTTTATACAGCCATCATTTTAAGCATGATTTTAACCTTTTTACATATAGTTTTTCATCTTTTTACCCATGATTATCAACACCAAATCCCCACACAATATTTTTATCATCATATATCATCATACATATATACATTTAAGAAAAAAATACATGATTACATAATCAAAATTAACAAAAAGATGAGGAGAACAATCTTTACACCACCATGGTTGATGTAGGTTGTGATCAAGACATGGATTTTGATGGAGAAACTTGTGATAAACCAAGACCATCTTCAAGTCCACCAATCTTCATGAACTCCTTGTGGAAATTCAGCCCCAAGACTCCATAGAAACTCCTCCTTGGATGTTATAATCACCACCAATCAATAGGGCTTCAAAAGGGCTTCATCATGTGTGTAAATAACACATGATTTCATGGTTGAAATTGATCAAATGGGTGTTATGGTGTGAGAGTGGGACGGCACACATAGAGTAGAGAGGGAGAGGAGAGTTGTTTGCATGTCACAAATGAATGTGTGGTTTTGAGTTAGATGGTTTTGAGGTAAGCTTAGCTTACTTTGTAAGCCTTAAGCAACAAGTGTAAGCTTGTTGCTACAAGCTTGACACATCACAAGTGTGGTGTCACTTGTGTAGCCATCCCATATAGTGGGGTGGGACAAGTGCATACTTGTCTCATCCCACTAATTTACGGGTATTCCTCGATTCTAGTTTCCTCGATTTGTGTGCCCTCGGGTCGTTTTACGAAAAACGTTTTTATGAATTATGAATCAACGACACAAAACGAATCTAATAAAAATTATCTCATCAAAAACGGAGTTCGAAAACGTAAATACGTAATCCTAAGGTTTCCGGTTAAGTCGTAAAGGACGTTAAATTAAAATCGTAAGTCCTAATCTCTTCTCGTAAATTTGTGAGTTTATGAACCAACACAAATTTAAAATTCCAAAATAATATTCACGGATAAATTTATTTTCTGAAATGTCGGACTGTCACCAAAGACGGTGTATGTAAACGTAAGCACGTAACGTTGAATCCTCCGGTTTAGACGTAGTCGACGCTACTTCAAGACGTAAATCCAAATTACTTCCCAAAAATAAGTGAGTTCATAATATAACATTAAAATAATATTTTTTCAATTAAATATTGAGAATAAAAATATCAATCATAAATTGACGAATTGTCAAAGATGGCAAGGTCGCATGATGTCTTATATTATGGGTAGACCCAGTCGGAGACTCATGGTTTAATCCACTAAGCAAGGACCACTAGATTGGGGTGAAGTTACTGTAGACAAATGTGCCTAGGCCAAGGCTATTTCATGAACTAACAGCTGCCAATAAAATCATTGCCAATGCGGATGGCAAGGCCGTTCAGACCATCAAGCAAGCTCTTCCACCCGATATTTATTGTATGGTAAGCAAACACAAGGTAGCAAAGGAACTTTGGGATCGCTTAACAGTTTTGTTACAAGGGACTTCACTTTCCAAGGAGGAACGAGAACGTCAACTCTATGACTTGTTCGATAGGTTCTCATACATTCCAGGGGAAACACTTCATGATTAATAGTGGCGCTTCACTATATTGATGAATGATTTGAATGTGTATAATCTCACGATTGCTCAGTTTCAACTCAACACCAAGTTATTGAACACGTTACCCCTAGAGTGGTGCCAATATGTCAGTGATGTTAAATTGATTCGAGATTTGCACAAATCAAATTTATGCTTTCTTGCAGCAACTGTTGGGAATAAATTAAGGCCAGATCACTTGAACGCTGACAAGAACAAATTGAGCGCTGACAGCTCAAGCGTTGACAAGCGTTGACAGATTGAAGACAAGCACTGATGAAAGATGTAAGCTACATGTTTATTATATTCTAGAATACTTCTAGTAAGGATAGAAACGACAATGTATTTTCTATGTTTATCTTTACCTAGAATAATTGATATGTAACTTATTGTACAAGGCTTGTTAGTCTATAAAAGAAGGCCTTTAGGTTAATGTTTAGTATCAAGTTTTCATAAGTTTTCATTCGTAAACATCTTTCATTGTAAGCAAGTTCGACATTCATAATCAAAGTGAAAGTTTTGTTTACATCTTGTGTTCTTGTTTAAGTGTTAAATTCCGCATAACACTTAGATTCACAAAGCATATAACAAAGGTTTCTCTACGTGTTATACTTGATCTAATCTCGTATACACAAAGCTAATCGATCTAAGTTTGGGATCAACAAGTGGTATCAGAGCTTGTTGAGGAACTTTTGATCTTTGAAGAACACCAGAACGATACACGAACACCAAAACCCTAATTTTCTCAAAACCCTAAAAACATCATGTCTGAAGCAATAACCTCCTCCTCTTCACCATTACCAAACATCAAGATTCCCATGCTTGATGCAACCAACTTTGACTTATAGAAGTTCAACTTTGAACAATATCTGGGGATCTTTGATTACACACTCTGGGAGATTATTAAATATGGAAACTCATTCAATAAGGCTCAAAAGATTCAGGATGCCATCACGGCAAGATCAGCTGTTGAAGGATGTCCTGATGAAGATAAGAAAGAAAAACCTGGAGATGGTAGAGCTGTAGGTGCTGAAGATATTGCAAAGAAAAGGGTTGACATGAAAGCCCTAAATATTCTGAAAGTCTCTTTGGGACAAGAAAATCAGCACAAATATAGAGGCTATGAATCTGCTAAGGATCTTTGGGAAGCAATTGAAGTTGCATATGGTGGTAATGCAGACACTAAGGAAGAAAAGAAAAAGCAACTTCTGAATGATTATGCTGTCTTCAAAGCTCAGCCCAATGAGAAATTGAGTAGTGTGAGAAGTAGATTGCTTGACATCACAAGCAAGTTGTCCTTCATGGGGACACAAGTTGGTGATGTTGACACCAATGCTACCTTTCTGAAAAGTCTTGGTGAGGCATGGAAGATTGAGGCAAGATCTATTCTTGCCAATAATACTTACAAGAGCTCCTCGTTTGATGACATCTACAACAAACTAAGACTGTTGGAAGATGAAACTCTTTCAGCACATGGAAGCAAAGCTAGCACCAGCAACATGGCCTTCTTCTCTCATAGTGAATGTCAATTCAATCAGAAGGACTCTTTTATGCATCCAGTTACTGGATCATCATTTGTCAGCGCTGGGACAAGTCCTGTCAGCGTCTCCTTTTCAGACGCTGACACATTCATGAATGATTGCCCAAGAGTTAAACCTGCTGGTTTGGATTTGGATACTGTGTGTGCTTACATTGCTTCTTTGCCCAATGGTTCAGTGATTACATATGAGGACCTTGAGCAGTTTAGTGATGAACACTTGGAAGAGATGGACATCAAGTGGAACATGGCTCTTGCAAGTATAAGAGCAAATAGGTGGAATAGAAGGTTCAAGAAGAAGATGACCTTCAATGCTAAAGACACTGCTGGATTTGATAAATCCAAAGTTGAGTGCTACAACTGTCATCGCATGGGGCACTTCATGAGGGAATGTAGATCTCCTAGAAGATCTGATGCTGGTAAACCCTCAAGTCAGGTTGTTAAAGCTCAAGACTCCAAAGCCATGGTTGTAGTTCAAGGAATTGATGGTACTGGATGGGATTGGAGCTATCTGGCTAAGGATGCTGAAGAGGACAAAGCTTTGATTGCTGATATTGAAGAAGAAGAGCATGTTGAATATGCTCTCATGGCACACTCCTCCTCTTCATCTGATAATGAGGTATATGATGATGCTTTTTGTAGCAAAGGTTGTAGGTTAAACACTGATAGACTTAACAAAGAGGTGTTAAAACTAAAAGATGATATGACCACTGAAAGGTGTAAATTGTCCAATTACCAACTAGCTCTTACTGAAACTGAGAAAATCGTTTCTGAATACAAGAAAATGGAATTTGTTTTAAAAGATAAGATAAATATCTTAAAACATGAGCTAGAGGGTAGTATGGATATTAGAAATATCATGACAAAAGTCAATAGAGACCTACAGGCTAAGTTAGATGAGGCAATTAAGAATAAAGATAATGTTGACCTCAAGATTCAAAGATTTGATAAAGCCACCCAAGCCCTAGGAGACTGTGTAGCTAAACAAAGGGATCCTAAGGACATGAATGGGATTGGGATGAATGATTACTCTCTGGTTCCACCACCAGTTGGTGACTTCTATGGTGTCCTTAGAAAGGATTTGTCTTGGACTGGTATACCAGAATGCCAAGAAGAGGAATTCTCTCCTCCACCAAGAGTTGTCACTCCAGTAGAAGAGTATCAACAAAAACTGACTGACCTAAATGAGTGGAAGAAAGCTAACCCTACTTTATTTGTTAAGGGAGGTTTGCTATGTGAAAGTCCCAATGAATCACCACCCATTAAGGTTACTCACCCAGTTACTGGTAAAGTTGTTGACCTAGGCTCAAACACTGTTAGAAGACCTACCATTAAATATGCAGAGATGTATAGAAATAATAGGTCACCCAAGAGCCAAGTTAACAATCATGGAACAGGTTTCTTCGCTTCTAGACCTAAGAGTGTGTCTAAGAAAGCCTGTTATACTTGTGGTAGCTTTTCACATTTGGCATACAAGTGTGTCAACGCTCCCAAAGCCAGCGCTGATAGGAACAATTTCAGCGCTGATAGAAAGAAAGTCAACGTTGTTAGGAAGTCAAACGTTGTCAGACCCAGACCTTGTGTGCAGCAAAGTCCACAAGTGATTAGACCTGCCCCATTCTTCTCTAGAAGGTCTAACACTCATGGACAAAGACCTTTTCAAAAGACAAACACCTGGTCAAATAGGCAATGGGTTCCTGTAGCAAACCCTAGGTTCAACGCTGACAAGGGTAATTTCAGCATTGACAGGATAAAATCCAACGCTGACAGAAACGTAACCAGACCTAAATATTTGCAGCCACAAGGTAAGGGGTCTAAAGCTTCTTCAAGCTTAACATGGAGACCCAAGAAAGATCAAAACCCTAATAATAATGGAATTTCAATGACTTGCAATAGATTTAATTACATTTCAAAGGTCATTACAAAACCAATTGGGGTTAACTGGGTTTTTCATCCTAAAAAGGATGAGAATGGGGTTGTTGTGAGAACTAAGTCTGTTCTTATTGAACAACCAGATGAATCCAAGTCTTCTGAGACTTGGGTTCCCAAAGAAAACTAATTTGTTTTCTTTATGTGCAGGGCATTCAGAGACAGATCAATGATTATGGATATTGGGATAGTGGATGCTCAAGGCACATGACAGGAAAGGAAGACTATCTGACGAACTTCTCTCCTATTAAAGATGGTGATAAGGTATACTTTGGAGGGGGCTACGGTACCATTATAGGCAAAGGAACCCTTCTCACCAATAATCTACGTTTTGAAAACGTCTTCCTGGTAAAAGAACTGGATTATAATTTGTTTAGTGTATCACAAGTCTGTGATAACAAAAATAAGGTTCTTTTCACTGATACTGAGTGTTTCGTGTTAAGCAAGGATTTTAAGATCCCTGATGAGAAGTATATTGAGTATAGAACACCTAGGCATAAGGACATATACAATGTGAATTTAAATGGGATTAAAGTGAATACAAATATGTCTTGTTTTTATGCTAAGGCCTCAGTAGATGAAAGTAATTTATGGCACAGGAGACTAGGGCACATAAATTTTAAAAATATAAATAGACTTGTGAGGCTTGGTTTAGTTGATGGTTTGCCTGAGAAGGCCTTCCACAATGACCACTCTTGTGTTGCATGTCTTAAAGGCAAGCAGCACAAGGTCTCATTCAAGTCCAAGCAGGTGCATACTAGTTCCAGACCTCTTCATATCCTTCATATGGACCTCTTTGGTCCAACTAATATAGAAAGTTTGAATGGCAAGTCATATTGTTTTGTTGTCACTGATGACTTTTCTAGGTTTACTTGGACATTCTTTCTAGCTATGAAGAGTGAAACAGCTGATGTTCTTATTGAATTTATCACTCAAATTGAGAAAAGGTCTGGCAATGAGGTTAAAATGCTTAGGAGTGATAATGGTGGAGAATTTAGGAACAAGAAGCTAGATGATTTTTGTGCCGGGAAGGGAATTACTAGGCAATTCAGCATTGCAAGAACCCCACAACAAAATGGGGTTGCTGAAAGGAAAAATAGAACCCTAATTGAAGCAGCCAGAACAATGTTGGCTGATGCTCACTTTCCCATAGCCTTTTGGGCTGAGGCTGTTAATACAGCATGCTATGTGCAAAATAGAGCATTGGTTAACAAAATTCAGAACAAAACACCTTATGAGTTACTTTGGGGAAGAAAACCTAATATTGGTTTTCTCAGACCTTTTGGATGTCATGTAGTAGTCTTAGACACTAGTGATGCCTTAGGGAAATTTAGTGCAAAAGGTGATGAAGGTTACTTCATGGGTATTCAGTGTAGAGCAAGGGTTATAGGGTTTATCTTAAAGAGGACAAACGTATTGTTGAGAGAGTACATGTTAGGTTCTTAGAGAATAAACCTAGTGATCCTGAAAGTGGTCCTAATTGGTTGTTTGATTTGGAACCCTTATCTAGAACTTTAAATTATATGCCTGTCACTAATCCAGACATTGTGAAGGTAACTTCAAATGTTGTGGAGGAACAAGTTGTTAATGTTTCAGGTACACAGGTTGATGAGAGGGTTGGATCACAAGCAGAAAAGGCATCTCCTACATTTGAATATGTCACAATTCCCATTTGGACTGATGCTTTTGCTGCTGCTGCTGGACAAGATAATGGTGGTTTCCAAATACCACCAGATACAAACATGCATGGTTCTTCAGGCGCTGACAAAGGCAAATCTAGCGCTGACAAGACCAATTCAGACGTTGACAACAACATTTCAGGCGCTGTCAGCCCTGACGCTGACAACCAAGATTCAAACGTTGACAACACTTATGGGCATCTTTTCTCTTCCAGTTTTGAACAAGGTGGACCTTCCAATATTCATGAAGAGATTCCTGTTGCTCAAAGAGAGTCTGATGAAGAAGATATTGGCAACATGGAGCGTGAAGTTGAGGACACCAGACTTTTTGAAGGAGGAGTTCTCACTTCCACAATGAAGAATCACCCCACATCTCAGATCATTGGTGATGTTATGACTCCAGTTCAGACAAGAAGATCTCATCAAGGACTTGGTGGGTTTATTGCCAATATACACAAGAAGGTTGATACCCCTCTTGTGCAAGCATGTTTGTTTGCATGTTTTTTGTCACAAGAAGAACCCAAGAAAATATTTGATGCTCTCAAAGAACCAAGTTGGGTGGAAGCAATGCAGGATGAGCTTCACCAATTTGCTATTCAGGATGTTTGGGAGCTGGTTGATTGTCCTAGATATGTCAGACCTATAGGGACAAGATGGGTTCTCAGGAACAAAAGAGATGAAAGAGGTATTGTGGTCAGAAACAAGGCAAGGTTAGTGGCTCAAGGTTATACACAAGAGGAGGGGATAGACTATGAGGAAGTCTTTGCACCAGTTGCAAGGATTGAAGCTATTAGGATTTTTCTAGCCTATGCATCTTGCATGGGCTTCACAGTCTATCAAATGGATGTCAAAAGTGCATTCTTGTATGGCACCATTGTTGAGGAAGTTTATGTCATGCAACCTCCTGGTTTTGAGGTTCCAGAGCATCCAGATAAAGTGTATAGAGTCAAAAAGGCTATGTATGGCCTTCATCAAGCCCCTAGAGCATTGTATGGTACTTTTTCTACCTATTTGGTGGACAATGGATTCAAGAGGGGCACCATAGATCAGACACTATTTACAAAGAAGAAAGGCAAAGATGTGTTGCTTGTGCAGGTCTATTTTGATGATATCATTTTTGGGTCTACTGATCCAAAGATGAGTGAGGATTTCTCCAAGCTTATGACAAACAAATTCAAGATGAGTGCTATGGGGGAGATGAACTTCTTTCTTGGTTTACAAGTTCAGCAGAAAGAAGATGGTATCTTCATCTCCCAGGACAAATATGTTGCTGAGATCTTGAAGAAGTTTGGCTTTTCTCCACATGAAAAGAGGGCTTCTACTCCTATGGATAAAGAACACCCTTGGGGAAAGATTGGAGATGGGAAAGATGTTGATGTCAGGCATTATAGATCCATGATTGGATCCTTGATGTATCTTACTGCTTCCAGACCTGATATCATGTTTGCTGTATGTGCTTGTGCACGTCATCAAGTGACTCCCAAAGAATGTCACCTTTATGCTATGAAGAGGATCTTTAGGTACCTAAGATGTTTCCCTAATCTTGGTTTGTGGTACCCAAAGGATTCACCATTGGAGCTGATTGCATATTCAGACAGTGATTATGGAGGTGATAAGTTTGATAGGAAATCCACAACTGGTGGATGTCAGTTTCTTGGGAGCAGATTAATATCTTGGCAATGCAAGAAACAAACAGTGGTGGCTAACTCTACAACTGAAGCAGAGTATGTGGCTGCAGCAGCATGTTGTGGTCAAGTGTTGTGGATTCAGAACCAGCTGTTGGATTATGGGTATAATTTCATGCATACTAAGATATTTGTTGACAATAATAGCACTTTATGCATCATTAAGAATCCTGTACATCATTCTAAAACTAAACACATAGAAATTAGACACCATTTTATAAGAGATTGCTTTGAGAAAGGTTTAATACAACCAGATAGGGTTGACACTGAGGAAAATGTGTCAGATTTATTAACTAAACCTTTTGATACTGGAAGATTTCAATACTTGGTAACAAGTATTGGAATGGTTAATCTCACTTAAATATGTGTTTTGGATTCTTTTTGTAAAAGTATGTACAGGATGATGCATTATTATTATTGGTCTTCTTGATGATTTAGATTTTCCACTATCTTTTTCTAACACTGACAAAGGTTGTTTGAACACTGATAAGTGTTTTTGCAACGTTGTCAGCAATATAATTGTCTAACACTGACAAAGCTTCCTTCAACGCTGTTATGTGTTATCGGGGCGTTGTCAGCAACAATGTTAGTTTTGTGGTTTTCAATCTAAATGTGCATATGGTGTTAGCAGTATACCATTGGATACAGAGTTGCTTATGGATCAAAGGAGAAGCATTTGGACAAGTTTTTATTTATGGATGATGGTTGGAATGTTTCATTCCTATCTTGACATAAATTTTTTATGTTCATGCATGATTTTAGCAATCTTTTTATATCATAGTTTAAGGGGAGGTTTTAGGAACCTTTAGGATTTTTGGGTATCCATATGATACTCTTATCACAATTCTAGATTGTGTCCACAGGTGAGTATGGGTTAGTTTTACTAAACCATGAGGCACTGTAGCATGCATAGTATATCAACTTTGCATGCTGCCAAGACATTTTTGGCCTAGAATTGGTTGTGGTCTGTTGGGAGACTTGGGAATGATTTTGATATGGGATTTACCTGGGAGTAACAAGGATTTTATAAGGTAACTTGGTTGTTAAGAATTTTGGTTAGCAAGGGACACTAGAGGACTGTTATGTCTATCTTGCTTATGCAAGTGTGCATAACTGGACAGTGCTTGCCGCCCTATAATAATTATCAGCTTTTGGTTATTTTCTCTAGGATAAATTACTTGTTAAGGTCATTTTTCACTTTTTAAAACAATTTTATTTTTGGACGCTGACAAGATTTTTCCAAGCGTTGTTGTGACCAAATTGGACGCTGACATGGCTTTAGGCGAACGTTGACAAGATTATAGCCGTTGGGCGTTGATGGGTAATATTTGACCGTTGACACTCAATGGGACCTACCCAGTTGTTACTTTTTGACATATTTTCAAGCCGTAATTTTAGGAGTTGTTACTTTCATTAAATGCATGAGATAACTTATAACTTTTTCAATATTTTCATGATTAGTTTTTGAAAATTTTTGCCTATTTTTGGGCCAATCACGTGCATTCTATATCTCCTATAAATTTGGCTCCTATTTTAAAATAGGGTATCTATAATTCTTGTCTAACACTTTTCTTTTATCAACCTTCATCTTCTACACTTCAAATTAACAGCTTTCATCAATGGCACCAAGATTTAACTCAGCAGAATTGGATTTGGGGTTCAAGTCTGAACACAACATGATTGCTTATCTTGTTGCTGATAATGATTTGTTTCCTCAATACACACAAATGGTGGCGTATTTGAACGCATCCCCTTTAAGGTATGCTCTTTCTCATGCACCACTCATTCCAGTCACACACATTAAACAGTTTTGGAACACTGTCAGTTCCTCAACAGTTAATGGAGTGACCACATTAACTTCTATTGTTCATGGGAGGTCTTGGGTGGTTACTGAGGCCTTGGTACGCCAGGCCTTGCATCTTGATGATGCTGATGGTATAACCATCCTTCCCATAAATGAAATAGAACAAGGGCTTAGGGCTTTGGGATATCCTATTCCTGATGAAGGTACTCTTAATAAGTACCATAAGCAGGAATTTCCCCCAGCCTGGAAGTACCTCATTCACATTCTCCTTCAATGTTTGAGTCCCAAATGTACTGCACACAATGAGATCAATAGATCCATTGCAACTACTATTGTGTGCATTGCAACAGGGCAAAAATATAACTATTCTAAAATGATTTTTGAAGGGATGTGTAAAAACAAGGGGACAAAAATGACTTTAGCCTATCCCCGTTTTCTGCAAATGATTTTTGATGATCAAAGATATTGTTCAAGGGGTCACAATGATTTTTATAAGATCCCTGAACAAAAGAAAGCTATTTTTGCAAAGATGGATTCACCACCTCATAGAGACTTACCTTTAACCCCAGCCATGCTTGCTGTTATTGCAGCAGCACAACCCCAACCTGACCCCCAACCTCATATTGACCCTCACCCACAACTTGAACCCATTCCTGAACCTTTACCCTCACCTGAACAAATGAAAATAGACCAAGAACCCTTTGACGCTGACACATCAAATGTTGGCGTTGATGTGCCTATTTCCAACGCTGACACCCAACCATCACAGTCCCAAACACCCCTTAACCAACCCACATCTACACATTCTTCCACACCATCTTCCACACCACCTGAATATAGGTTGATCAAACGCCAAAGGACTACTGGAGTGTTCTCCTCTGGTGGTCCTAGCCATGAAGCAGAGAGAACCACCACCACAAGTGTGGTTGGTGACCTGGATGAGGCTGGGACTATTGGTTCTGGCTTAGAAGCTGGCCAAGGCAGTCCTACCATAATTAAGTCCTCATCCATGCCCAATGAACCTGACTTGGGAGGTCAAATCCCCATTTCAGAAGAGGGCAGTCTGGAACCAATGACTCTTTTGGAATTGACGGCAGTCTGCATTTGCTTGCAAAAGCAAAATGCAGACTTAGTACAAATTGTCAGCTCACAAGGCCTTGAACTCAAGGAATTGAGGGAGAGGATTGTTGTTTTGGAGAGTGATCATGCTAGGAGGGGTATGGAGGAGTCTTCCAAAGGGGAGGAAGATCAAAGAAATCTGAGTGATAAGAGCAGTCAAGATGGTCAATCAATGGATGTTGCTGAAGCTCTTACAACTTTGAAGGAACAAACAGGTTTTGATACGTCCTTAATCTCTCCAACCAATCTAAATTTATCATTTACAGCTATGTTGAGAGAGGTTACACAAGGCGCTGAGGGAAAATATTTGAGCGTTGACAAGACAAGTTTGGACGCTGATAGAAGTATTTTGGGCGCTGATAGAGGAAATTTGGGCGTTGACAGACCTGTACATGAAGGTGATGTATTCCAGTCATCATCTATCATCAAAGAAGTTTCTACTCAGGTATTACCATCTACCTTACCAACCATTGCACCATCAGATAAGGGTAAGGGTAAATTGGTAGAAGAAATTGTTCTAAAGGATGCAGCCCAGGTTGAATTTGATAGAAGACTGGCTGAGCAATTGATGGAACAAGGTGAAAAGGAAAAGTCACCATTTGTTGTGACTTCTGAAGAAGAAAGTGATGGAGCTAGCTCAGACTCAAGTGTAATGATTATATAACCAGAAAGGCTTGAGTATGGTGATGAGCTTGCTAGGGAAAAGTTGAGAGATTTAAAATTGCAGGTTGATTTTAACATGCCAGAGGTGCTTCAGATGTACAATTCTTGGGAAGAAAGCTGTATGGATAATCCAGACTTGACCATTTCAGATCAAATATGGGGTTTGGAGCTTCTTCTTAGAGTTCAGAAGGATTGTAAGGTGATTTTGAATCACAAGGCAAGCAATATTCTCTCTGAGTTGAAAAGGGATAGACGGGAGCTCTATTTTATGTTGCTCAGATGTCATGGAGTTGGATGGACACATCAGAAGTTGAAGGCTTTGACATTTGATGAGTTGGAACATAGGGCTTATCCTATTTGGGTGAAAGTGCAGGAAGAGAACACTTACAGACTTCTTTCAGATGAAAGAAAGGAGCAACTTGTAGAAGAAATGGAAATCAAGAAAGCTATGATAGTTCCCAGACCAGTGAAGAAGGGATTTACACTTGAGTTTCCAAAAGATATGAATTCACTATATCCAAGTGAAGAAGTTATTAGAAAGAGCCTCAAGCTCTCCCCATTAGAAGCTTCAGATATGGTGCAAGTGTTACCATTAGATTCCAAGAATCCAATTGTGAGTTATGATGAGGATGAATGTGGATTCTAGAAGATTGGAAGATTTGGCAAGGAGGTACACACTTTTACCACTCTCATATCTTTATTTGCAAGTTGTGATAGAGAAGACTTGGTGGACCTTTGGAGGTTGCTGGAGACCAAGTATGAGGCTGAAGCACCAACTTCAGCTAATGGAATAAAACTTTGGACCACATTCAAAAGAATGTGTGGGACAAATGAGGAAGATCCTGAAATATGGAAGGATCTTGAAGATGACCTCAGTGGTCTTCAATGGAGGTTATATTCAGCTGCTGGTGTATACCATTTGAGTTCTACTAAGTTTGCTGAGTATCTACTTGTGGATGCTCAATATTTCATATCCAAGGCTGTTTTGGAAAAGATGAAGGACACTCAGCTGGAGATAGACTATACAAGTGACGTGGCAAAGAATTTGATCAGATTTATTTATTACCAATATGAGAAGGTTTGTCAGACTCCTCCAAGTTCTTAATGATTATTCAGAAACTTGATCATAATAGTGGATATCAAGTTTAAGGGAGGATTGTTGGGAATAAATTAAGGCCAGATCACTTGAACGCTGACAAGAACAAATTGAGCACTGACAGCTCAAGCGTTGACAAGTTAAAGTCAAGCGTTGACAGATTGAAGACAAGCACTGATGAAAGATGTAAGCTACATGTTTATTATATTCTAGAATACTTCTAGTAAGGATAGAAACGACAATGTATTTTCTATGTTTATCTTTACCTAGAATAATTGATATGTAGCTTATTGTACAAGGCTTCTTAGTCTATAAAAGAAGGCCTTTAGGTTAATGTTTAGTATCAAGTTTTCATAAGTTTTCATTCGTAAACATCTTTCATTGTAAGCAAGTTCGACATTCATAATCAAAGTGAAAGTTTTGTTTACATCTTGTGTTCTTGTTTAAGTGTTAAATTCCGCATAACACTTAGATTCACAAAGCATATAACAAAGGTTTCTCTACGTGTTATACTTGATCTAATCTCGTATACACAAAGCTAATCGATCTAAGTTTGGGATCAACAGCAACACGAGAAGCATGTGCTCAAGAAATGCATGTCTCAAGGATCTTATTCTGAACCATTGGCATTAATGGCAAATCACCCAGCACTGTCATGTAACAACACTACGTATGCTATGGGACAACAATCTTATCACAAGCCCATGTTTCAGACTCCAAGCTTTCCATAGTATTCGATCTTACACAACCACCTACATCATATCAACAACAATATCAGCAACCAGCATTATCATCACAACCATACTCTCCTTATCAACCACCAACAGATCCTGCCATCACTTACGAGCAACATGAAGTTCCTCAACCCGATTACTCACAACATGTCAGTACTCATTCAAGTGTGTATGTAGCTCAACCAGAACCAATTCTCTACTACGATGATGAGGTTCCAGTTCCTGTGTTTAGACAAGGGGATAATCCTGCTGATATACCTACACAAATGTCTGCTTACATCACTCAAACCTTGAACAAAAGAGGTTACAGAGGGCCATCCCAACAAACAATCAGTTGAGAAATTCTTCTAACTCTCGTCAACAAGCTACAATCCAAGATGACAGAGTTACTGTGCAACCACTTTAGGGGAGACCAAGTTCATCCAATACTGATGCACACCCATTTAACACTACTCCAAGGGGAAACAACACTGGCAAAGTGAAAATGATCATCTGCTATAAATGCAAAGGGGAAGGACACATGGCTCGGGAGTGTAAGCAACCAAAGAGGAAGAGGGATGGTACATGGTTTCAGGAAAAGATTTACTTGGTTAATGCTCAAGCACAAGGTCGAGAGCTCGATGAAGAGGAGTTAGTATTTCTAGCAGATCCAGGAGTTGCGGATACTGAAGGACTTACAACATATTCTACCAACAATGCGGCATATCGATGCGGCATATCAATGCCATGATCTTGATGCATACGATTCAGACTATGATGACCTCAATACTGCCAAGGCAGCTCTCATGGTAAATCTTTCACTTTATGGGGCTGATACAATCTTTAAGGTACCAAATACTTCCACTGATACTAGTATTGTAACTTATTAAGTTGAGCAAGTGTCTGAGTATCCGGAACAGCCTCTAGTGGTTAGTAATTCAAACGAGGAGACAAACAATGATTGCAATATCAATGCAAGTCCCCAGACTTTGAGTGAAACACAACCGGGATCTATTACGTCTATAAATTCGTCTGCTCAACAAGATTTGGTTATGGTGTAGGCATCTATGCTTGGCCAAATGTATAATGCGGTCCTTGAAACCCTCGGTGTTAATCAGACATTATCTACCGAGCTTGCTTTGTATAAGGAAAAGGTAAAACCTTGGAATTAACTCCGTTGACCAATACCTTAACCAATCCAGAATTTGATAGGTTTAGGAAAGTCCAAATGGATAATTTGCTAGAAATTGAAAGTTTAAGAGCAAATCTTTCAAAAGAACTTAAAGAAAAAGAGTCAGTCGTTAATAATTTTCAAAAACTGCAAACGGATTTCCATAATCTCGAGTCTAAAAGCGTTGAAACGGAAATTAAGGCGTCTGAGAAAATTAAAAAGACTGAAGTTTTGCTATTAAAACAATACTCCGCTTCACATCTAGTACACTTGTTTCATTCATCTTTTAAGGAATTTACTCTATCCCGTCTAACAGACCTACCACCTAACCCGAGTTATGCAAAGCAAGCTATTAAGCATAATCCACGACTTTATGATGCAACAAAGCTAGGGTTGGTCTTAGACCCGATTGGTAATTCGAATGAATCCGAGAATATGTCACTGTTTGAAGAGAATCGGTCAAAATTGATTTTTACATATCCTAAGTATGATTATGAACAGCTTAATGAAGAGAATGCAAAAACGGATTTTAGAACTCGCTTTAATATACAAATTAAATTTATCCATACACCAAATTACATGTCTACTAGAGAAAACCTTAGTATATTTCCTACACTTGTCAATCCGAATGAACCTAAGGAAATTCCAAAGGGTCTTCCACCGGTAAGTATAGTATTGCTAAGCTTGAAAGAGATTAGGCGATAGCTTACCGGATTTGACAAGGTCATTAAGGAATGTACGACTCCAACGGCTCAAACCGCTGGAGAATGGGCTTTCGAACACATGAAATCGGTGTTTGAGAAAGAGATCGTTCTGTTTGTACATAATATTAAAGAGGGATTTCTAGATCTCGGAGATAATCTTAATTTTGAAATGGATGAAGTTCAAAATTTTTTCAATGAAATGGATGATGCTTATGAGCAACATTTAATTGAGAAAGAAAAGATTTTGTCCGAATATGACCGATTTTTGGAACAAGTGGTGTCTATCGATGTGATGTAATTGTAACTATTGAATGTGCTTTTTAGATTACATCTGCTATGAATAAATGTGATGATGTGCATGATCTCTCTATGAATATTGTTGAACCTGTGAATAATGTAGATAATCATTCTTGTTACGAATCTAACGATGAATTTTTAAAGCTTCATTCTTATAACTCACTTTCAAAACGTTTTGATGAGCTTAAACAACATTGTATATCTCATGAAATTGAAAACCAATCTAAAAATGAAACTCTTTCAAAAACAAATGATTGTGAAAACACCGTTGAGACACGTGACAAGATGATTTAGGTGGTTCAGGCAATAGAGGAAGAAATCATGAGACTTAAGAGAGAGTCAGTAAAGAGAAAGTGGAACTAGAGGCCGCAGAGATTAAAAACCATGCCTTAGAAAATAGAATTACTTCTATGCTAGGGGAGTTTGATAAAGTAAAGCAGGGTTTTTAACACATGTATGGTTCATTAGAAGAACGTTTCACTTTTAATGCGGTAGAGCAAAAGTCACTTGTTGACCAACTAAACCAAAAGTGTGAGGAAATATCTGACTTAAATATTCAACTCATAGACAAAACCATGGTTTTGGCTAAGTTAAAGGATACACTTCAACTCAAAGGACTAGAAGTTGTTGATAACCAAGCTATAATTTCTGCACCGTCCTCTAGTACTCCAAAAACCAAAAAGGTGGTGATCTATAAGAACCCCTACCATAAGAACAATCCTCTATCATATATGGTCTATATGCAGCATGCAATTAAGCACGCGGATCTTTCTGGGGATGTTGTAGATGATCTCTATGAACTAGATCCATCAAATAGTTACTATTACTCTGCTCATGCTTACATTGAGAAGGTACAACAATGCTTAGAGCATTTGAACATACATAGTACAACCGGGTTCTACACCACTTACACAAAAAACCCCACCATTGCCATAACTCCATTCAATAAGACCCCAGGAGCTAAGCCTATTTTAAATACACCTATCAAGGCTAAATCAAAATTTGTCACTAATATTCCATTGGCTTCTACAGGAGTGATTGTGTCTACTAGGGCTAAAGGATCTCAAGACAAGAAAGATAGGATCAATCCTTCCACTAGTAGGACTGCGAAGAAGAAAGTAGAAGTTCACCCTAGGAATGTTATTTCAGATTTAAATAAAAAGAATCATGTAGCTAAGACAAAAGATTCTGCCTCTATGAAGAAGCCTAAGCAAAATGTAAATTCTAATTTGAGATGTTGGAATTGTAATGAATGCATGTTTTCTCAGCGTCATGATTTATGCCTTGGTGACCATGTGAATGAAATGTATGCCATTAGGAACAATCTTGAATGGACTCCAACGGGGAAGAAATTCACCCAAGTTGGGTGGCAATGGAAACCCACTGGTAGGACCTTTACTGCAAATGGAACTAAGTTCCCTTTAACTAGGATCACATCCACTGAAGTTAGGTTTCAGCGTCCTTTAAATAGGAACTCCAACACTAAGAAATCGAAAAAGCGCCCTTTAACTAGTTCCGCGTCCACTATTGTGCCTACCAGTGAAGAAGTACCTCAAGTTATTAGACAACTAGAATCTAAGCCAGCATCTAGGAAGAAAATTTGGAAGCCTAATAATTCTTCTGATAGTAAATCTAAGATAAATATATATGTTCCTGCTAACACAGAGGAACAATTAGATTTCGATACATTGTCTTCGTCTGGTGATATTTTCAGGTGGTCCAAATCATCCTCTGGTACTTGGACTCTGGATGCTCAAAGCATATGACCGGATACCTCTTGATGCTCAGAAATTTCGTCAGCAAGTTTCTAGGAACTGTGAAATTTGGCAACGACCATATTGCGAAGATCTGGGTTATGGTGAATATCAAATTGGCAATGTTGCGATTTCAAGGGTGTATTACGTGGAGGGACTTGGTCACAACTTATTCTCAGTGGGACAATTTTGCGATTCAAACCTTGAGGTTGCTTTTCGACAACTTACTTGCTTCATTCGTGATCTTGCAGGAAATGGCTTGTTAAAAGGTTCTCGATGGGATAATCTCTATACATTGTCCATTCAAAACATGATGGCTGCCTCTCTTGTATGCCTTCTCTCCAAAGCATCTAAGACCAAGTCATGTTTGTGGCATCGCCGGTTATCTCATCTTAAATTTGATGCTATTAACCATTTGGCTAAAAACGAGCTTGTTCGTGATCTTCCAAAACTTAAGTTCGACAAGGATCATTTATGTTCCGCGTGTTCTTTGGGTAAAAGCACCAAGAAATCATACAAACCTAAAGCTGACGACACCAACCAAGAACCACTATATCTTTTGCACATGGATATTTGCAGGCCAATGCGTACGGCTAGTGTGAGTGGTCAAAAATACATCCTCGTCATGGTGGATTATTTTTCAAGATTTACATGGGTTAAGTTCTTATCAACCAAGGATCAAGCACCAGCATATATTATTACTTTTCTTAAGATGATCCAGGTGCGTCTTAATGCTACTGTTCGCCGCATTCGAACTGATAATGGAACTGAGTTCGTTAATCAGACTCTACGAGACTATTATGAAGAGGTAGGTATTTCACATAAAACTTCAGTTGCTCGCACTCCATAACAAAACGGTGTCGTGGAAAGACGTAACCGTACACTTATGGAAGCTTCTAGAACTATGTTGATTTATGTGAATGGTCATTTATTCTTATGGGCTGAAGTAGTGGCAACAACATGTTATACCCATAACCGCTCCATCATTCGTAACATCGTGGAAAAACTTCATATGAGCTTCTTCATGGACACAACCCCGATATTTCCTTTCTTCATGTGTTTGGTGCACTGTGTTATCCAAATACTAATAGTGAGAATTTGGGCAAACTTCAACCGAAGGCTGATATTGGAATTTTCATTGGTTACTCACCCGCAAAGAAAGCTTACTGGATTTATAACCGTCGTCTTGGAAAGATAGTAGAAACTTTGGTTGCCGATTTTGATGAGCTGATAGCGATGGCTTCTGAGCAACACAGCTCTGAACACGCACTTCATGAGATGGGAACCGGTACGATTAGTTCCGGTTTAACTCCCAACAATCCTACTTCTCCATCATTTACACCACCTATAAGGCCCACGTGGGATGAGTTATTTCAACCTATGTTTGATGAATTATTTGATCCTCCAATTGATGATTCTCCAGCACCTGCAGCAGTAGCTCCGATTCCCGAAGTTGTTGTTCAAGATAATGGAAATCAGTCTGATGCATCTACTGTCACTATTGAACCAGATGCACCATCCCCCAACAATTCTCAAACTACACCCGAATCAACACCCCCACTCGTTCCTAATGATGTTGAAGAGGATTATTATGATCACGATCTAGAAATTGCTCACCTAAAAGAGCTTCCATTCTTTGGTTCACAAATACCCGAAAACCCTAATGGTGCATCTACCTCAGAGGAAGATCCTGCAATCGTTTACTCTAGACCACCACGGATCAAAACACAACACTAAATGGACAAAGGATCACCCAATCCACAATATTATTGGTGACATCGATCGACCAGTCTTGACATGTCATCAACTAAAAGAGCACGCATTATATTGCTTCTTTGATGCGTTTCTCTGTGAGAAGGAACCTACATCTTGGCAACAAGCCATGAAACAATCATCTTGGATTGAAGCCATGCAAGAGGAACTTAATGAATTTCAACGCCTTGAAGTATGGGAATTAGTTCCTCTACCCGAAAACGTTGACATCCTTACATTGTTGTGGGTATATAAGGTTAAACTCGATGAGTTAGATGGAGTGTTAAAGAACAAAGCTAGATTGGTTGCTCGAGGTTACAAACAAAGCTAGATTCCTTGCTTATAATTCTCAAATGAATATGATCGTCTACCAAATGGATGTTAAGACGGCATTTCTCAATGGTGAATTAAGGGAAGATGTCTACGTAAGCCAGCCAAATGGATTCGTCAACTCGGAGTATCCTAATCACGTGTACAAGCTCAAGAAGGCTCTTTATGGGTTGAAACAAGCTCCACACACGTGGTACGATCTCCTATCGTCTTATCTCATGTCGGAAGGCTTCTCCAAAGGCAAAGTGTACCCAAGATTGTTCATTCTCAAAGAGGACAACGACATGATACTGGTACAAATTTATGTTGACGATATAATATTTGCTGCCACTACTCAAAGACTGTCTGACCATTTTGAGAAAATCATGTCCGCACGCTTTAAGATGTCAATGATGGGAAAATTTTCATTTTTATTAGGGTTGCAAATTTCTCAAAATCCCAGAGGCATCTTCATTAATCAATCCAAATATGCTCTTCAATCTTTGAAAAAGTATCAACTGTGACCCCGTATATACTCCAATGGTGGAGAGATCCAAGTTAGATGAGGATAGGGATGGGACTGATGTCGATCCTAAACTTTACCGTTGAACGATCGAAACCCTTCTCTATCTGACTGCTAGCAGGCCTGATTTGCAATTTTCTATATGCATGTGTGCCCGGTATCAGGCTCGGCCTACCGAAAAGCACTTTCATGTTGTGAAAAGGATCTTTCGTTATCTTAAAGGAACACTTAATCGTGGTCTGTGGTATCTGAAGGATTCCTCTATTGCACTAATTTCATATGCAGATGCGGATTATGCTGGGTGTCAAGATACTAGACATAGCACTTATGGCAGTGTGCAACTTCTTGGAGATACACTGATTAGTTGGGCATCCAAAAGGCAGAAAAGCGTTGCGATATCAAGTACAGAGGCTGAATACATTGCTATGCCTGGTTGTTGTGCTCAAGTTCTATGGATGAGATCACAATTAACTGACTACAGTCTTGGATTCAACAAAATCCTGATGTACTGTGACAACAAAAGCGCCATTTCCCTTTGCTGCAACTACGTTCAACACTCCCGGGCGAAGCACATTGACATACGTTACCACTTTATCAAAGAGCAAGTGGAAAATGGAGTAATCGAGCTGTATTTTGTCAACACTAAGTATCAGCTGGCGGATATATTCACAAAGGCCTTAGATCGAGGACGTATCGAGTTTTTGATCGAAAAGCTGGGCATGAAATTATTTTCATCGGCGACTCTTAAGGAGTTGGCAGAAGAATCTATAGAATATTGGTGGTAAACTATTCTAGAGTATCCTTTTTATCGTGATCGCGTATAATATCATATATATATATAAACCACAAAAAGAATAATACAAAAATATAAAACTTATTAAAAACATAAAAAATATAAAATCAAGAAAATCCAAAAATATTTTTCATTTTAAATCGGGCATGTCTTTTAGTACGGTAATATTTACAGCCTTAGAAATGTCGATTAAAATTGACACGGCGCCATAAATAGATTCCGTATAATAGTTGTACATATTTTAAAACATGCCCATATGGCTTGTAGTTATTTCTGACTGCAACCCGCTTTTCGCATTAAAGTCACGTATTTCTTTTGAAAACGTTGGCTAACAACAGGAATTAATTTTCTCGGAAAAGGTTTAGTTTAAAACCTTGTAAGGGATCAAGTTTACTTTATATCATGGTCTAACACAAATTGGTGTACGCCTGAGTACACTTATTTTGTTAAAATAAGAGAAATCTTATTGCCACCAGAATCGTTTCAAAAATCACTTTATGAAAATGTCTTCTTCGGTGTTTGACTCCTTAAACAATGACTACAGCTCTTTAATTAGAACACGGGTCAAAGTTTAAGGGGGAGAAAATATCTTGTCACCTTGGTTTTTTCAAATTGGTCTTCAAATAACTTTTCAGAAAATTTGCTCTATGTGTGCCTTATGTGCAATGTGTGCCCTATGTATGAAGATTTAATTTGACCTTAGGTATTTTAAGTGCGATAGTAGTATGTGATCGTGTAAGCATAAAAGATAAGAGTTTACGGGATTGTGCGTTTGTACGTTAACTTGTTTATACAAGTTTTAATGCACAAGTTACACATTGGGGGACAAATTGCAAACTTTTTCAACCAAGGGGGTCCAAAAGTGCAAATTATGCAAAGTAATATTGACCTAAGTCAAACACCCCCCCCCCCCCCCCCCCGTCCTATTTATTCACTTCGTCTCAAACACAAACACATATCACTCCTTTCCCGCCATTGTTGAAGCTCTTAACCATCGTTTGTTGTGCTAATCAACTACCATATCATCCTAGGTATTAATCACATATTCGTTGCTTATATGTTTATCCAGTGCATATCATTTCAAACGCATCATAGGTCACGATTATTAGATTAGGGTCGTGATATGATTTATGCTTAAACGTGAAATTGATAGAGGGGGATTGATTGTTTAGCATGTATAAACATTGGTCTTGAATCGTTTTTGCTTCAAACATCGCCTAAGTCCCGCAAACAAATGATCAAAAGTTGCATCGTAATATACGTCCCAGATTGCGATGAATTTCCCGCTCATATATTCTGATGACTATATTGCGATGACTTCATTGGGATGAGTTATTCCGATGACTTCATTGCGATGAGTTATTCCGATGACTTCATTGCGATGAGTTATTCCGATGACTTCATTGCGATGAGTTATTCCAATAATTTCATTGCGATGAATTATTCCGGTGACTCATTGCGATGGGTTATTGCGATGGGTTATTGCGATGTCTCATTACGATGAGTTATTGCGATGGCTCATTGCAATGAGTTATTGCGATGGTTCATTGCGATGACTCATTGCGATGGGTTATTGCAATGGCTCATTGCGATGAGTTATTGCGATGGCTCATTGCGATGAGTTATTATGATGACTCATTGCGATGGGTTATTGTGATGGCTCATTACGATGAGTTATTCTGATGGCTCATTGCGATGGGTTATTGCGAGGGCACATTGCGATGACATTCCGATGGCATTACTAATATTCTGATGGCTGATAGGATTGCGACGGAAACCTTGATATTGCGATGGTAATATTTGACAACAGTACGATACATAGAATTCAACACATTGCGACTTGTGGAACTAAAATGAACATTGCTAGATTAAAAGTTGCTTCACACAAAAAGTTCTAAGTGTTGTTTCTTCTTAAAAATTACTTAATGTATGTGTTTCCAAGATTAATCCGCTATCACAAATATAAAATGAGTTAGGATTTATTCTTAGATAACCTCATCATGCAAAGTTATGTGAATTGACTTGCTTCTCCATGCAAAATAACTTCATATGTATGATATATAAATCTTTATCTATCATTGGCATGTGTTGGTTATTTAAACAAGAAAATGTCGATCACTGAAGAACAACAACTACAACTTGATCTTGCACTTGTTCCACTCAATGCCCGGCTGCCACCTTCAGAGAACAATTCTCGTTTGAAAGACGACTTTGATCCATCTCTTGAAGCCTTCAAGGTCGCAATGGATATCCTGGACATGTCACCGATAAAGGATGCCTTACGCGCTACCAAATCAATTCCTGAAGTTTATATGCACGAGTTTTGGGCAACATCGTCAATCTCACAGGACATACAACTATCAAATAAGAATATCACCTTTATGCTCAACAACAAGACAATGATGCTTGATTTGTGTCAATTTCAGCAATTATTCAAGTTTCCTATGTTAGCAAAAGGAGAAAAGTATGTGCCTAACCCAGAGACAGATGAAATGCTTAGAGTAATTAGAGCTCTGAACTATGAGGGTGAAATTCTTGATTTATCTAAGTTTAATTCTTCACACATCGGGTAACCGTGGAAAGCAATTGTCACTATCATCGTCAAGTGCCTCACTTCAAAAGCTTGTGGATCAGACGTAATGAGACCCCCTCAGGCTCATGTATTTTGGGGACTCTACACTGGAGCTAAAGTAGATTACGCACTATTACTTTGGGAAGAGTTCTGCTATTAATTCACAGGCACCAAGAAGAAGTCTTCGCAACTTCATTTCCACGGTTCACAAAGCTCATAATCAATCATTTCATGAAGAGTGACCCAACCATTGATACTCATGAAAATGTTTTCTACCATACCCAAGATAGAGACTATGTGATGGACAATATGACTGCTGATAATCATTCTACTAAGTCCTCACTACGTCCAGCTCTAGTACCCGATGTACTGATCAATGAATGGATTAAGGAGAGTGAACCATACAAAAGGATGCTCAGGGACATTGAAGCACAAATGAAAAGAGCAAACGCTGTTCCTTCTGATCAACAAACCGGTAAACGGAAGAAACGGATAGCCAAGCGCCAAAAGACTTCTTCATCCAAAGTTAAAAGCAAAGGGAAAGAGAAACTCAATGATGAAGATGACGAAGAAGAAGATGAGATGATCAGAACTGATGACGAAGAGCAAGAGCCTAGAAAAAAAGGCAAAGAAGCCAAAGAAAAACAAAGGTAAAGAAAAACATGTTGATGAAGATGAACCAGTTCAACAAACTATCTCTCTAGACAAACAGCTGCGTCTCACCCTTAGGCAGATTAGAGAGGAGGCTTTCGCGAAATCTAAGGGTTCAGACTCCACACCAGCTGATGACATAGATGAATTTGGCGACCTTGATGAAGACACTTACCTTTATGAAGACCCTAATGATGAAGAAGTTGGTACATTCAACTTTGAAAGTCTTGAGCATAGTGAGGAGGGTGGTGGCAGTGACAACACAGAAATAGAAGCACTGTACCATGATGTTAATATCAACACATCATTACCGGAAGCAACTTGCACATTGATTTCAGAAGATGCTCATACGACTCTCATTCCAGCAACTCAAATCCAAAGTAAGTCTACTGCTGGTTCTGATGATGTAATGAAATATCTTAATCTTGAAGGGTAAGGCATTGAAGTCACGAATACTGATCCCTCGATGAATGAGAATATGGTGGACGTTCCTATAACCTCAATTACAACAACTACCATTCCACCATTTACCCCCCCCCCCCCCCGATAATCACAAATATCATCACACCAACTCCCACACCTGAACTCGTTAAACAATCAGTACCAACCACCGCCCAAATGACTGTTCCTACACCACCATCGATCAGCCCACAACAAGTACCAACCATCGCCCAAGTGACTATACCAACAACACCACCAATCCTTGAACAACTTGTATCATCCACAACCCCTCTAACACTTGTGGTTACACCTCCTCCATCAACTACAGTACAACAAGTACCATCCACCTCCAATCCATTTCTTTCGGTCAATGATCTACTAATCCAGCACCTCTAAAAACAATTGGAGGATCAGGCAAAACAGATTGAAATGTTGAATGGAAGGATAACTAATCCTACACAAGCCCTCAGAGAACAGCAAAGTGGCGAGTATAAACTCAAGGAGATATCTGACACCGTCTCAAAACTTAAAATACAGCATAAAAAGTTTCTTAAAGAAAAGGACGCACGTGACAAAGAAAATGCTGCTTTTATAAATTCCATTAATGAACACATGAACAACGTCATTCAACGTGAAGTGAAGTCATATGTCGATCAAGAGCTACCAACTTTATTCACCACAGGTTTATCTGATCTTCAGTTAATGCAATTGTTGGAAACCCGACTGATCAATATGGGCTATGAGACAACGAAGACAAAACGCAAACTTCTGCATTATCTCAAAAAGGCCATCATTGAAGATACACCTAAAGATGATGAAGGGTCTGAGAATGAAGATGAAGACGATGTCGAGAACACAGACAATGAGGGTAATTGTAATGAGGATAAAGATGGAGATTATGGTAAAAATAATGATGATGAGGATAAAAATGAGGATAATGGGGATGAGGATGATGATGATAATAGTGATGGGAATAGTATTGGAAAGGGTGATAAGGGCGAGAATACGGGTAAAACTGGCGAAGAGTCAAAGCAGGGTGTACCTGATAAGGAATCTGAGAAGGGTGTTGAGGAAGAAGAAGAAAGTGTTACTGAAACCAAAGAAAAGGATGTGGATGCAGAACGAATAGAAAGTGAACAAGAAGAAGACGAAAGAGATGATGAAACCACTGACAGCAGCAAGGAGAATTCACCATGCATATCACTAACCAGTGATGATGGCAATAAAGAAAATCGTCAAAATAATCTCCATGATACCTTCATCTATAGAGAATCTCAGACTAAAGACACAAGTATGTCTACTAAACCGATTACTACTACTATTTCTCTTATAGAACATGTAGAACCTATGCATGAAGATAAACCTCCAGTGTCTATGCATGAAGACGAACCCATAGTGTCTATGCATGAAGATGATTCTACTACACATCACTCTCCACCTCCTAAAACGGATTAGAATTACTCTGACATGTAAGTCAAAGACCTAAATATACCAGAACCAACTTTTACTGAATCTCTTGTCATAGACGAGACTGTACGGGAGAAACAATGGATTACCAATGCAGCACCACAACATCCCTTCTCTACTGCAACAGATATCGAGCTTACTCAATTCCTCAACAATCAAATCAACTTTTCGACTTTCCTTATGCATACTCACGGGAAACCCACTATGACTCCAGATCTTCTCACAATGATAGTCGCAGATGTGGATTTCTTTGACACCATAAAGATCAGCAACAATGAGGCTGAATATCACATAAATGAGCTTGTGAAGGCCATGAAAGCGATGACTTCTGGTATTCAGACTCTAGTGTTACAGCCTCTCACACCTACAATCATTGTCGGTTCTACAACTATTCCAATGGAATATTTTGTTTGTCATGATCTCGAGTATCTAGAAAACGGCGCGAAAAAATATGCTACATCACTCACCATGGTCAAGGCAATAAACCTGGAGAATGTACCTTGTATTGAAGACAAAGTACCTGACGCTTTATGGCAAAGAAAGTTGGAAAACTTTTACGACCCCTTCACAGAGCTTGGAATTTCTCATTGGAATCCAAAGAAGAGATTAGCTTGCAGCCACTTCAATCGTAAGAAATCCGGTTCTCTTATTATCTTTGATCGTTGTATTAAAAGAATACAAGGAGCCACCACTATGATGGTATTCGGTTATGATTACTTGAATTTAATCCTGATCAAACGCATCGACGAAAAAGAATACAGAATCGATGAAAGTGACCTCCAGTACCTTAGTATTGAAGACATTGAATATCTACTACTGATATTGGCTCAAGAAAAGGTCGCCCATTTACTTCCTGAAATCGTCATTGCTTTGAGTTCAAACAACCGTCAATTTACTCGAAAGGTCGTCATCAAAAGTCGAGTTGAAGATTTCCAACTTGGTGTGGAGAGTTTCCAACAGAAGTTAAACTTCCAACGTCCCCACACAACTCCGCTCAGTCAATATCACAAAAATAGATTGCCATACATGGGGACTAAGAAACCGGTAGCAGGAATATTCTATCAGAACGAAACAGGAGTGATGCAATTCATGAGATTTTCTGAACTGCACAAATTCAGTGATGGCACACACAAACACGTTCGTGATGATCTGCTTGTTCTCAATACCAGACAATGACTTCCAGCAGTAACATACACATGGACAGCCCAATGCAAGAAAAGTGTTATGTACGCGATTAAAAAGATCGAGGAAACGTTACGAAAGCGCCGGTTAATAAGAAGTTTGGAACGATTCGTAGGTGGAAGACCATATGGAGCTCACCACAGGCAAACAGAACGATCTATTTAATATGGATCGTCTTCTCTCAGGTCAACTCTATATGTATTTTATTGACAATATGTTAATATATGTATAATAGGCTTTTGTGGCATAGTGTAGTGCAAGAGTATGAAATTTTTCAAGAATTTCTCACGAGATTCCAAATCTTTTAAACATATCATACTTAAGCACTAAAACTAACCCTCATTTATTTGAGGAGGAGCATTAATATGTTCTATGGCCAGCATACGATTTCATTTTTAACCTAAATACCGATAATCCATTAATATCCAAAAGATTAATGGTTAACATTTTGGATAAGGGGAGAAAATGGGATTAAAGAGACTTGTAAAACATATGTGACTAAAAATGAAATGGCTGAATAGAAAATCCAACTTGATATGTGCTATGCATATGTTAAGGGGGAGCATTTTGTTGTCAAAAACACTGAAGGTACAAAAACTCTTGATATTTATATCACAAGTACCTCAATGATTTTAAGGAATTTTTCATGAAGACGAATACTTACCCAAAAGACACTTAACTCACGACGAATGTGGTAACAAAAGGGTGGTAGGATTAGGTACTAGTCCAATGATTCTTCCAGAACTGGAGGAATCTTCCCAAGGACAATTCCATAGTTAGAAAATAGAAGTCCTTAGGAAAGATGAGGAATGGATTGTGAAAGAAGCTGAATGCCGACCAAGTACTTATGCTAGCACTGGATCAATCACAACAAGGTGCTAGTGATGATGTATTGGTAAGCATTGAAGGGGTTGAAGAATAAAAAAAAGAAATGTAAAGATAAAGGGTGTAAAGAAAGAAGCCCTCCTTACAACTTAGGCAGAAACCGGGTCAACTCATCTTGAAGACGAAAGTATCATGGACATATTGATGCGATGCACAACCCCTCCCAGCCAACTCAAATATCTCTCAAAAGATATTTGTTTTAATGTCAAGGAGCTCAACAAGTTATCTATTGGTTTATTCACTCCAAATAAATTGATATTGAAAAGGTGGCAATCCTCTCCAGCCTTCGATCACCAAAAAAAATGCACTATTGAGTCTAGAGCTACGAGATCATCAAAATTCTCATTAGGAAACAATTTTAAAACAAGAAAGATTTTTATGAGTCCTACGCAATATTCTTGCAATATTGCCAGAACATCCGAGTGATACGAAAGTATCACAATGAAGATGGAAATCCTGCTTGAGCCAACATCAAACAAGCTCATGGTAGGTGACACGTGTGGTTCTTTAAGAACTAATCTTGTGATAACTAGAAAGAAACGATGGTTTAACTCTTAATTGAGATTAAACTTGTTCCAGGGCCTCTACGCATTATCCAAGTGATCTTGCCAGAACTCTCAGAGTGGCACTCATTAGTGTCCACAGTGACGATTGGAAATCCTTCCAGTGTCAACATTAAACGGCACTGCGGTAGGTGACTAGCAAGATTCTATCAGAATCTAGCTCGTGACAACTGGAAAGCAACGATGGTGAAAATTTAATTGAAATTCATTTGTTCCAGGTTCATGAATTGATGGCTTCAATCATGCGGATTTTATTATCCAAATGATTCACTCTTTATGTTCGCAGTCAGCTTTAGACGGTCGAATAAAGACAACGGGTTTACCAGCGAAATCTTGTCAATGAGATCTTTAATTAGAGCTACCTGTCACAAGTACGATATTTATTATCGTCCAACGGTCTTCACTGACCGGAGGTGAAATGCTACCGAATCAGAATAAAATGTCAAAGCCATTTCGTTCGTGTCTTATTATGCTGTTGCATTTGAAGACAGTGGCGTTGCGGTATACCAGCTGAAGTCGTCCTCACATACTTATTCCTTCTGCATCAAATATTTCAGCAAATTCAAGAAAGTCTAAAAGTCTTCCGTTGTATCAACTCTGAAACTTTCAAGAATTCAACAAAGGATAGGTATGTGGGACATGAAGTCACGAAGAGGCGAATATCACAAGAAGGAAAAGACTACACGTGAAAGGAAAAAAGGAACATGTTCTAAGCCAAAGCCTGATGATAATTAACACATATTCACAAGAATGAAGTAAAGAAAAAAAAAAGAAAAGAGAAAGTGGACAACGAGCACGAGAACGAAGATCTAACATGCTAGATAAGGACTTTGTAATTTGGAGTGACCTCCCTTTAGGGGAGATTGTTGGAAATACGTTTTTCGTATTTAGAAAGTCTCGGTCACTCCAACAATATAGATAAGAGCTCGTAGTGTAGTTTAATTAAAGTTTATGTAAGCCCGACCCATGAGCATGTTCATGGGCCGGAGGCCCAAGTCCACTAAGGGACTTGGGTATATAAACCCATTTCCACCATGGAAAGGGGTGTTGGTTGTTTTCATTTCACACATAATACATTTACATTTTCTCTCATCTCTCTCTCTACTTTATCTCTCTAGAAACAACAACCCTCTTGATAAATCATAGATTACCATACTTCTACATCTTATGTTTCATAATCTCTTCCTCTAATGGCTGAATCACCTTGTCACGCTTCTGACCCTTAGGTAGTTTATTTAAACCAAGAGCTTTTTCAAAGGTGGAAAGATCTTTATTTTCATAATCATTGTTAAATAGAAGAATCTCAGTTTCAGATTGTTGCTCTAATTCAAGAGAAATACAATGTTTTTGGAGTTCATCAAAACATTTTGAAAGTGAGTTAAAAGAATCTTGATGCTTTAAAAAATCAACGTCAGATTTGTGACAAGGTTGATTATCTACCACAGCATTTACATTCTCAACAATATTCACAGAGACAACATTCACATCATCACAATTATGCACAAACAGATTCACAATATCATAAGACATCACTTGTTCCAAGAGTCGGTCATTTTGTGTAACACCCGTGAAAGTGCCGTATGATGCTAAGTTATTGTCTCAAGAGCTGTTCAGTATGAGCATCTCTCGTAAGTTGAGGCTCACTTGTGGATGTGATATCCCGAGCCCAACGTCATTTATTTAATCCTATTTTACGTATATTTTTGAAATTTTTAAGAATTTTTATCGTGGAATTATTTGACGGTTTAAGTTGAAACCAACGTTTACGGTCGTAATTTAACGTTTGACGATTTAAGAAGAACCGATGACGACTACGATACCGACGGATGCCCAAAACTTACATTTTATTATCGATTGATCGATATTTGAGTTTTTCGAGATTTTATTCTTATTACGTGTTAAGTCGAGTCGGAACCATGTGTATATTCGTTTTGTGTGCGTTTGAACCATCTAAAAGTATTCTCGAGTGTTCGGGACGACCCCCGACTCCCGTAAAGTTTTTAAACCGACTACTAGTCAATCCCGTAAACATTTGAAGTCGTTTTTGCTTAAGGCCAAAAGAAAGGTGAAATTGCACATAGGTCCCTCCCATTTCACAAAATGGGGACAAACACACACACACAACACATTTAAAAAAAAAAAAGAGATCAAACCCCTCCCTTGTGTTCTTAGGCCGACGGCCACCCACCAAAAACCACCAATCCACCACCAAAACTTGGTTTTTGAAGAATCCAATCAAAGTCCCACCTTTCTAACATCATTGTAAGTAAATCCCACAAACAAAAACACACATGCATCCATTCAATTTTTCCAAAAATTTGTGATTTTTCAAAAAACGGGTTTTGATCTAATTAAACCATACACATGTTTAATTCATGTGTATATAATGTTAATTCACTTATAAAACAAGATGGGGTTTAAGAGTTTTGTGTTCCACAGCCCCTAAAAGCCACGAAATTTTTGGGGTTTTGGGTGTGTTCAAGGTGTTTGATAAAATGTCATGGGTTTGTGTTTATAAGGGTGTTTTGGGTGTGTTTGAATGCTTTAAACATATTGCATGCTTGAATTTGTGTTTGGGTTTTGAGATGGGTTTTATAATTAGGTAGTTTAGGACTGATTATAATGATTGGGTATGGTTAGGAGTGTTTAGGTTGAGGTCTAGTGCCGATAAAATGGGTTGGAAACGAGTGTAGGAGTGATTTTGGGATAGTTGATTTTAGGCAGAATGTTCGAAGTGTTTTCATAAATGTTATTTTGTAAACAGGTCTTGTGGATAGGATAGATTTGTAGAGCATCTTCTTAGCTTCGATTTGGTATAAGGTAGAGCTTACGACTCCTAACGAGTCAAAAGTTACGACGTTTTGAAATTCGTGTACCGGGAGATGAAAACCGTCACAATCCGAATTTGTGTTTGGTTTGGGTCAAATCCCGGGGACTATAAATCTATTTTGGTAAATGGTCAAGGGCTGAATTTTGGTGTCAAACCTGCACATTCGAGTCTATTATAGGACTTAGGTGTCAAATGGGTCAATGGAGTATTTTAAACGGGTCAAATGAGTCCGACTTGGTCAAAGTACAATTTCAGTCCGAAAAACGTAGTTTTTGGAAAAGTGTTGAGTAATGAGTCGTAGAAGTAAAAACTTTTAATGGGATTAAAAATGGGTTTTCTACAGGTTTTAAGGTATTTTTGAGAATTTTCTCAAATTTTATAAAAATGGTTAAGTATAGTAAAACAGCCCATACTTTTGGATAAGTATCGGCGAAGTCGTGAAATGGATAGTAACTTTAAAAACATTGATAAATGGTAAAAGTCTAGTAACAACTACTTGTTCGATTTTGGCGTGAGTTTTCATAAGCATTGAGTGTGTTTGCATTTGCGTGTGTTTAGTACAATAATGTACGCGGAGTATTGATTTGGTTTACGTACCTTGATTTTTAGGTCAAGTGTTTGATTTTCCCAGGCATCCACGTCGTCGGTGACATTTCTCGTTACGTCTTCGCTAGAACCACTACTACTACGCAAGGTGAGTCTATAGCCTCGCTCTTTACTTATTTCAAATGATTTTTACCCGCGAGGGGGATACATGCTAATTTAAATGAAAATGAACATAAGTCATGAATGGTTGTTGGACCCGAATGTTGCCTTCGAAATTGTGTTGAGTACCTAGTTGCAAAAGTCCCTAAATTCATGAACTATTAACTATTGTCCTGCCCTCGAGAAGGGGGAAATAGCCGCTTATACAATTTGTAGTACTACGGGGCTAACGACCCAATGCTAGCCGAGAAGCTGTACGTTGAGTAAGTTCTGCGGTAGATTATCTTGTATGAGAGATAAGGTATAATTGCAACTGATGCCTTTAGAAGGGGCACTGGTTTCATCTGAATCACACCGGTAATTATTACGCGGGTGATTGAGTTAACAGATTAGTGTCATGAGCTTAAACACAATTGTCATATCCTTGAGTAATAGATTGTGAGTACGACAATGCTATTGAATGATCATGATTGGTTTTTAATACTTATGTTCAACTTATGATTTGATAAACCTATAGATTCGCTCAACCTTTGTGTTGACGATTTTAAGCATGTGTTTCAGGTAACCAAGATTGATAGCAGCGGAGCATGCGAGGATGGAAGTTGTTGTGGCTTGGCGGTCTACTTTGTTTTCCTCCCTTTTTGCACTTAAAAATTTTTATACTATGTCATGTGAATGAAAATGTATTTTTGGGTTGAGATTCAGTGGGGACCTAAACGCAAACTCTGTATTGTATTCTTTTGGGGTTTGGAAGACAGTAGACATGTACATTTTAACTATGTTTAAATTATGTCAAGACTTTTACGTCTTTTGAGTCGTTTGATATATCTTGTGTGCGATGATAACTGTGTAGCACCCAAATGTTGTAGTTCCGCTGCGCATAGCATTTGTGGGGGTGTTACAGATTGGTATCAGAGCCATGAGTTATAGAGAACTAGGTCATTTTGAAAAATCCTAAACTATAACTTTTGGTGTCGTAAGAAATTGTCCAAGCACACAACTATCCTGCATGGCTCCGGTAAGATTTCTTTAGCATTGCATTATATTTTAGATGTATCCCTCAAACTAATATGAATTCCCTAGTATTTAGTATGTAAATACTTTGATATATATTGAGATATATTGTTGTGTACGTTGAGTACTTATCATCGTAATTTGCAAATTCTTGTAAAGATTATCGTATATGTTGCATGTAATTGGCATAACGGGCTACATTGCATTACATGGCAACACCGTGTTGTAATCCTACGTGTATGTAGGAATGGTTGTATGTATAAGTATGTATATACTCTGGTATTTAAAGGCATTGCACGTGAAGCAATGGTCCTTGGGAAATTATCGTACATTAAAATGCGGTTTTGTTGAGAATTCGGCCTTACCGCTAATTATCAATCTTGATAATTAATTTATTGTTCGGATAACCGAATATGAACCTCGTTTGATACTCTAGATACGTAAATAACGCTTCGTAACATATTGTATATTGACTAGAATGATCTCGATTGTCGTTATCGCTTCGTGATGTGTCATTGTGGACATTTTCTTTTGAAACGTAATTTACTTACGTATTACTTTATTTCCTTTATTCCTAATGGGTTTGATATGTTAGTTCACGTAACTATAACATAGACGAAGTATAATCGACGATGCGTACATTGGGGCGGCGAATCATGTGTGTATATTATGAAACATGGTTGAGGCGTGTTGCCATTTAGTCGTTGTTTACTATTCTACTTGAATTTTAGAGATGTGTTTTAAAATAGACTGGTGTTGTGATCAAGCGCGATAACTTAGAATTTGGTTGGTTTGTGTTAATTTTGTGGTGTACGATTTCGAGACTCATCCGAGGCCGATAACAACACTTAGTTGACATACGTATTCTCGCTTCGTTTATTTCATTTGTCTTGTTGTCTCATTATCTGAATTCGATATTTTATATGACGAGGTCCGTCAATTGTGTGAGTTAAGTAAGCATCGAACATTGTTGATTGAATGATTTAAACATAAAGTGTTTTATATATTTAATATTTGGTGAATGAAACTTTCGGATAAAAATGACGTATGATGTGTTTTGTAACAAGTAAAATTCGTGAAGAGAATAAACGGACATTGTGAAATTATTTTCCTTCAACCTTGGTTGGTAAATCGTAATAAGTAATTTGTATTACTCGTAAAATCCTTGTTTTCATATATTAAAATTTGATACTAAAAGATTGTGATGGACTTGTTAAGAATTTGTTTAAATTAATTTGAGAAAGGAGTTTATAATAAAATTTGCGATATGACTATTGAGTATATGTAGCTTCGGATTTAGTATGAATTAATTTTCGGGTCAATGTAGCAAACTTTTGGCATAATTTGTAATATAGAATAGAAAAATTGGTCATATATTTTGGAGGTAGAAACTTTGTAAAAATTGGTTTTACTTTAAACATAAGGTTATGTTTACGTATGCATTGGTGTAAACTAGAACGCGTTACTTGTTGTAGTGAATAAACTGGGATAAAATCGGAATATACACTTTAAGTATGAAATTATAATGCTTGAAATAAAATTTTAAACATTGATGGAACGTCATTGGAAATCATTTGTTTGTTTAATTGTCGTTATAGAGAATCAATATGTGTAATTTGATGATGCTTGTTTAAAATCGTTTGAAAAATCTTTTGTTTTATTCCGCGACGAGATGTGTTAATTTTAAAATCATTTGATAATGGGCTAAGGATTAAAAGTTGAATTTTATATATTTTAAAATTATTGAGATAAGCATTTCGATTGTTTATTATATTATTACTATTGAGATTTAAGTCTCGACTAAAATCAGTAAGTATCCGAGATAATACCACGTGAAACCTCTTTATCATTTGAGTCGAATTACGCGAATATGATTTAACAAAACAGTTTTGGGGAAAACATGTGTGTAATAAAAGTCAAAGGTTGATTTTAAGAGTTAATTGGACTAGTTTGAGTCATGTTGGATACGTGTATATTTGTGATAATATAAGTCGTAATAATAAAAACGTAAAACTTGGAAAATTCTTACTACGTATGTTTTTGGTACTTAAGATATGAACATTAATGAGGTTTTGACACAAGTATGGAGATTTTCAAACCTAATGATTTGTCAATTATGATAACTGAGTCACCGCATCTACTAATGTTAATAATTTCCGAGAGATTGAAATTTTTCCAGAAATGAAAGCGTTGTAAAGATTGGAAAATGAAAGGTATAAATTCTTTAATGGTGTAACACAAATTAAAAATGTGTAAATGTTCGGTTTTACAATGTACAAGGTAACACTAATTATTATACGCAACTGGATTACACAACACACGCCTACTTGTATATTATTTAATAAAGATGTATATATAATGTTTTGAGTCACGATGGTTCGATCGTCCGACATCCCTTCTTTGATTTTGCGAGTCTATATCTAATCTTGAGTAGTCATGTGATTGTTCATTTTAATATTGTCTATGGTATGAACTTATTATTATTATATCTATTATTGGATTGCTACTTCGCTAGTACTTGATAATGAGAGTATGTCACCTGGTGTATTTTTGTCCTCTTCATGGACGTCCTGACTTTTCTTTTTTCGGTTAATGGAACCTAAAATTTTGTATTTACTTGAATGATAGTATAAGTCTTCATTAAATTGGTTGTTTATTTATATCGAACAAAAGCGAGGAGGCGAAGCCGCTTTACCGAATTGTAGAGGTGAAAGAACTCGATATTCCTGGTGAAATTGATTCTATTCGACCAAGTGATTATTTTCCTCTTCCCGTATGCCCTTGGTGGAATGTGTGTGCAACTCGAGACGATGGGAATTATGATCGTTGTTTTATTTTTGAAGCTTGTGTTGATATTCATTTTTTTTCTCCATGTATTCGTGGATCGCTGTTGTTATCCCGAGGCTTTCGTCATACATTTGAAGTATTTTCATTTCTAATATAGTTAATTTCAGTTGGCAATTATATGGCTCGTTTACCTCGTTCGATCTCATTAATTTTCGATTTTTATTACTTGTTGTGCTTGCAATGATCTTTAATCCTGAACCACCTTACCATTGATTGGTGAGTAGTCTATTTTGAAAATACGTATGCGTGTGTGAAATGTTTTGGTGAACCAAATGCAAAGGGTGTCGATTTCTTTATTTAATTATTTATTTATTTTCCCATAAAAAGGCAAAGCAAAGGTATGTTTTCAAAGTGTACGAAAAATGTTTGATGTGTTTCTTAAAACGATAGTAACAATATTTTCCCATTTCAAATTCCATTTTAAATAATTTGATTATTTTGAAGGCTAGGTCGAAAACTTCCATAGTCGTGTTTGGTATGTAATAATAATGTTTGTGTTGTCACTCGATCCTCAATTATGCACAGCTTAGCTAACTATGCATAATTCGGGAAGAGTCCTGTTTTGTTGGTTGTTGTTGCTTGATCCTTAAGTATGCATGATCTAGCTAGTTATGCATAGTTTTGGAAGGGCGATGTAGTTTCAAATAAATTGGTCGTCTTTAAAAACCGGTAGTGTTTTTGATAAATGTTTGGATGAGAACGTTTTTAAAAATGGTGGATCCTTATGCAAGTAATCGCATTTTCTTTGATTCCTAAAGACAATTTTTGAATTTTTCTTGTATTCCTTGAAATCTTTTCTTTCGTTTGGTGTTGACTTGGTAAGTCACTGTGACCGAGTAGTTTTTGGAAAATATTTTTATGAGTTGTGTGTAACGTGCAAATTTCATCGGAATCACGAGGGTGTTGATGAAATACCAAAGGGGCTCGTATCGTCACCGGGAGAAGAGTTTTTAATAAAGATGGAAAAATGCCGAAGTAGAGGAAATCAGAGTTCGAATAACTCTAAGGGAAATAACGAAGACTTCTCCTACAGCGAATGTATTGTACTTTATTTATTATTCTTTCCTTGTTCTTTTGATATGACAACGACACATGATAAATTGTTGAAGTTTACCAACTGTGCATCGGTAATTGGAAGACCATTCCAATTGTCGTCTTCGTTTATTTAAGTGAGGAATCCTCTTTGCTTGACTCAACCATCCTTGATTATCGATGGTTAAACGATAGATAGCCATAGTTGATGTTATTATGGTGGACCCTTGTCTTTTATGTGTTTATGTTGTATGTGATCTGGTCGAGTGATCGAAAGTTGTGAGAACTTGAGACGACATTGTCCAATGAAGTCCGATCATGGAGAACACGTGCCATGTAATATATTTCTTTTTATATTTAACTGTGAACGGTGATGCTCGTTGAGATTTTGACCACGTTTGGGACGGAAGTGAGATGGTATTCTTGTAATATCTTTTGGGTATGGATCCGTGTGTGAGCACCCTACGATGACATATGTATGTATTTTATTTTATTTTATTTTCTTTTTGGATATGCATCCATAGCTAGCAAGCTCGTGAATCTTCGTAATATTGCAATTTTCTTTTAACTAGACTCATCCGAGAAATATGTCGAATATTCTTATTTTATCATGGCTTGGCTGATTAGCAAGCATGAGTTAACTTGAATGAACTTATTTTACTTGGCATGGTTTGGCTATTTTGCAAACATGTCGTAATTTGGTGGTATGTGTTTCATAATGGATTTTGTACTTGGTTGGATTGTGACGTTTTCGAGAGAGTTATGTATGCGTCGGATGATTTCCGTATCAATGAATTCGTTTTTGACGAACTAGGGTTGTATGTATGTAATATTGCGATAAGGTGATTTTGTACGACTAGTATTAATTACTTCGTCTTTTATATTTTGAACGTTTTTCGATGGGGTTATGTGTGACCCGTGCGATTTTCATTTATGAATAATTGTTTTTATGAGACGACGAACCAAGTGTAAGGACGATTCGAACGTTGGAAAACGTACTCCGAACATGTGTGATTGATTTTGATAGTTGTTGAGAACGACACATGCCGTTGGTAGTATCTTTGTACCACGACTTTTACCTTGATTAGCTTTGAAGCTGCGACATTTGAAGAATTATGTTGATGAAAATATAGATCGCGAGTTGGGTGAAATGAAGTAGGAAAAAGTTAGTTGAATGGACCTGAAATGATTTGAGAGACTCCGGAGGAGATGGTGTAGATTGAGAATCACTTGTTGTCCGCGAGAAGCTGTGAGAAGAGACGTGTCAATAACCGAAGGAAGGATTTGAGAAATTGAAGTGGAGATCAAGGATCGAGATGTTAAGAGATTGAAGCAAGGTATAATACTCATGGTGAAGGTGTGATGGAACCCGAGACGTGAACCGAAGTCCATACCGGAACGTAAAGACCTCTTTAGGAAGGAGTACCCTTATCTTCCCAGTAGTACGAAATGCGAGTATAAGAACCAGAGAGCGCCGGGACGTCGCTCCCTTAAGGAGGGGAGGATGTAATACCCGTGAAATTGCCGTATGATGCTAAGTTATTGTCTCAAGAGCTGTTCAGTATGAGCATCTCTCGTAAGTTGAGGCTCACTTGTGGATGTGATATCCCGAGCCCAACGTCATTTATTTAATCCTATTTTACGTATATTTTTGAAATTTTTAAGAATTTTTATCGTGGAATTATTTGACGGTTTAAGTTGAAACCAACGTTTACGGTCGTAATTTAACGTTTGACGATTTAAGAAGAACCGATGACGACTACGATACCGACGGATGCCCAAAACTTACATTTTATTATCGATTGATCGATATTTGAGTTTTTCGAGATTTTATTCTTATTACGTGTTAAGTCGAGTCGGAACCATGTGTATATTCGTTTTGTGTGCGTTTGAACCATCTAAAAGTATTCTCGAGTGTTCGGGACGACCCCCGACTCCCGTAAAGTTTTTAAACCGACTACTAGTCAATCCCGTAAACATTTGAAGTCGTTTTTGCTTAAGGCCAAAAGAAAGGTGAAATTGCACATAGGTCCCTCCCATTTCACAAAATGGGTACAAACACACACACACACAACACATTTTAAAAAAAAAAAAAGATCAAACCCCTCCCTTGTGTTCTTAGGCCGACGGCCACCCACCAAAAACCACCAATCCACCACCAAAATTTGGTTTTTGAAGAATCCAATCAAAGTCCCACCTTTCTAACATCATTGTAAGTAAATCCCACAAACAAAAACACACATGCATCCATTCAATTTTTCCAAAAATTTGTGATTTTTCAAAAAACGGGTTTTGATCTAATTAAACCATACACATGTTTAATTCATGTGTATATAATGTTAATTCACTTATAAAACAAGATGGGGTTTAAGAGTTTTGTGTTCCACAGCCCCTAAAAGCCACGAAATTTTTGGGGTTTTGGGTGTGTTCAAGGTGTTTGATAAAATGTCATGGGTTTGTGTTTATAAGGGTGTTTTGGGTGTGTTTGAATGCTTTAAACATATTGCATGCTTGAATTTGTGTTTGGGTTTTGAGATGGGTTTTATAATTAGGTAGTTTAGGACTGATTATAATGATTGGGTATGGTTAGGAGTGTTTAGGTTGAGGTCTAGTGCCGATAAAATGGGTTGGAAACGAGTGTAGGAGTGATTTTGGGATAGTTGATTTTAGGCAGAATGTTCGAAGTGTTTTCATAAAAGTTATTTTGTAAACAGGTCTTTTGGATAGGATAGATTTGTAGAGCATCTTCTTAGCTTCGATTTGGTATAAGGTAGAGCTTACGACTCCTAACGAGTCAAAAGTTACGACGTTTTGAAATTCGTGTACCGGGAGATGAAAACCGTCACAATCCGAATTTGTGTTTGGTTTGGGTCAAATCCCGGGGACTATAAATCTATTTTGGTAAATGGTCAAGGGCTGAATTTTGGTGTCAAACCTGCACATTCGAGTCTATTATAGGACTTAGGTGTCAAATGGGTCAATGGAGTATTTTAAACGGGTCAAATGAGTCCGACTTGGTCAAAGTACAATTTCAGTCCGAAAAACGTAGTTTTTGGAAAAGTGTTGAGTAATGAGTCGTAGAAGTAAAAACTTTTAATGGGATTAAAAATGGGTTTTCTACAGGTTTTAAGGTATTTTTGAGAATTTTCTCAAATTTTATAAAAATGGTTAAGTATAGTAAAACAGCCCATACTTTTGGATAAGTATCGGCGAAGTCGTGAAATGGATAGTAACTTTAAAAACATTGATAAATGGTAAAAGTCTAGTAACATTTACTTGTTCGATTTTGGCGTGAGTTTTCATAAGCATTGAGTGTGTTTGCATTTGCGTGTGTTTAGTACAATAATGTACGCGGAGTATTGATTTGGTTTACGTACCTTGATTTTTAGGTCAAGTGTTTGATTGTCCCGGGCATCCACGTCGTCGGTGACATTTCTCGTTACGTCTTCACTAGAACCACTACTACTACGCAAGGTGAGTCTATAGCCTCGCTCTTTACTTATTTCAAATGATTTTTACCCGCGAGGGGGATACATGCTAATTTAAATGAAAATGAACATAAGTCATGAATGGTTGTTGGACCCGAATGTTGCCTTCGAAATTGTGTTGAGTACCTAGTTGCAAAAGTCCCTAAATTCATGAACTATTAACTATTGTCCTGCCCTCGAGAAGGGGGAAATAGCCGCTTATACAATTTGTAGTACTACGGGGCTAACGACCCAATGCTAGCCGAGAAGCTGTACGTTGAGTAAGTTCTGCGGTAGATTATCTTGTATGAGAGATAAGGTATAATTTCAACTGATGCCTTTAGAAGGGGCCCTGGTTTCATCTGAATCACGCCGGTAATTATTACGCGGGTGATTGAGTTAACGGATTAGTGTCATGAGCTTAAACACAATTGTCATATCCTTGAGTAATAGATTGTGAGTACGACAATGCTATTGAATGATCATGATTGGTTTTTAATACTTATGTTCAACTTATGATTTGATAAACCTATAGATTCGCTCAACCTTTGTGTTGACGATTTTAAGCATGTGTTTCAGGTAACCAAGATTGATAGCAGCGGAGCATGCGAGGATGGAAGTTGTTGTGGCTTGGCGGTCTACTTTGTTTTCCTCCCTTTTTGCACTTAAAAATTTTTATACTATGTCATGTGAATGAAAATGTATTTTTGGGTTGAGATTCAGTGGGGACCTAAACGCAAACTCTGTATTGTATTCTTTTGGGGTTTGGAAGACAGTAGACATGTACATTTTAACTATGTTTAAATTATGTCAAAACTTTTACGTCTTTTGAGTCGTTTGATATATCTTGTGTGCGATGATAACTGTGTAGCACCCAAATGTTGTAGTTCCGCTGCGCATAGCATTTGTGGGGGTGTTACATTTTGTTTCAAAACTTTTTCTTTTTTCAACAAATTATTTCTCATAAGCGTCGTCCATTTCATAGAAAACTCTTTAAACTTATTTAATTTTGATGTTAAATTTTGATCAAGAGATTTAAATCCCGCTTTACGATTTTGCACAAATGGAATGATCTCATCACGAAACGCAGCTTTTGTATGTTTGAATTTCCATTCTCCTTTGGTTTGTGTCGTTGGAGTCATACGTTCCTTAATGACCTTGTCAAAATTGGCAAAATGTTGTCTTAGCTCTTTCAAGCCTAAAAACACCATACTTACCGGTGGAAGTACCTTTGGAATTTCCTTGGGTAATTCCTTTTCAACAACTGTAGGAGACATATTAGGAATTTCATTTCTCAATGACACTTTTGTTGGTTCATAATTAACGACCTTTTGTGTTTTAAAGCGAGTTTTAAAATCAAGTTGAAGTCTATTATGTTTTTCATTATCAAAAGGTTTAAGATTTTTGGAAAGCATTTTCAACCGACTCTCTTCTATAAGTGATATTGTCTCGACATCATCACGAACATCCGTAGGATCCAACACCTTTCCAAGTTTGGTGGCATCATAAAGTCTAGGATTATCTAGAAGAGCGTGCCTTGCATAACCCGGGTTAGGTGGTAGGTCATGTTGGCGTTTTAAATCACATTGTTTAAAAGACGACGTTAACAAATGTATTGTGTGAGTGGTCGTATATTGTTTAAAGAACATATGCTCTATCGCTTTGAGCTTATTAGTCGCATTAATTTCTGCTTCAACCTTTTTAGACTCGAGTATTTCGAAATCTGTTTTAGTTTTTTGAAAATTATGGACCACAGACTCTATTTCTTTAACCTCTTTTGAAAACATTACCCTCAAAATTTATATTTCATTTAAATGATCTATTTATACCTTTCGAAATTAATCAAATTATGGGTTGGTTAGGGTTGTTGTTTGAGGGGTCAATTCTAAAGTTTGAACTTTTTCTTTGTACAAAGCAAGCTCGGAAGAAAGTGTGTGATTAACACTTAGGGTCTCTAGGACAGCAGTATTCATTTGGCCGAAGAAAGAAGCGGGAAACATTACTCAATCTCGTTGAGCAGAAGGGTCCATATGTGTAAGATCTTCCGGTTGTATTTCACTCAAAGTCTGAGGACTTGCATCAATATTAGTTGGGAATTATTGTAAAGTACCAAGTACCGTTAGTACAAGTACTGTTAGTCTTAGCAAGTCGCGTTAGTGTTAACGTGGTATGTGTCAAGTACCGTTAATGTTAATGTAAGTACTGCTAAGTGGATTAGGACGAATATATATTTAGTAAAGATATGTCATAGTTATAGTTACAGTATATCTTATGTGATATACTTAATAGTTTAGAATATTGATAATATATTGTGTGTGATATACTTATCATAATAGAATATTCTAGGGTTCCTTACACTTTAAAAGGAACATAAGTACAATGAGTTTCTTGTACCTCATTGAAAAAGTCGATTAATAGAAGATCGAATAGTTAGAGTAATTTTGTTCTTCTCTGCTTTATAAGTTAGATTCCGCATAACTTGTTTAGTTGAGTAAGATTTCTCAAGTGCTCTAGTTTGATTACAAGCTATTGTACAAATTCTTAACAGAATATAGATCTAGTCAAAGGGATCAACTAGTGGTATCAGAGCTTGTTGAGAAACTCTAAATAAGAAGAACAATATCCCAAAAACCTCAATCTCAAAAAGCCTTACACTATGTCTCAGTCCGGTGAACACCCTCACTTGGAAGAGATTCTAATCCCTGATCCAGTACCACAAGGGAAACCTTAGGTTGTGCAACCTGCTCCAGTGGTTCCACAGCCACCAGTTGCACAAACTGCCAAGGTGTAGCCACACAAACTACATCTTTTCTATATACTCTATCTACTGTAAAGCTTCCTGTTCTCAAAAGTGATAACTATGATAGTTGGGTTATGCAAATGGAACACTACATGAACCACACAGATCATACTTTATGGCGGGTCATCAAGAATGGGAATAATCCTAAGAAGTTATAATGGCTACCTGATGGTACATGTTATGCTTTACCTGATGTCACTGCTGAAGAGGTACAATCAGATATCAGAGAAAGAAAGGCGAGAACTGCCCTAGCTATGGCACTCTCTGAAGACATAATATCTAGCTTTCATCATTACAAAGATGAAAAAGCTATGTGGGAGGCTATCAAACTTATATTTGGAGGCAATGACAAATCTAAGAAGATGAAGAAGTTAGTCTTAAAACAAGAGTTTGATAAATTTTCTATCTCTAGTGTAGAAGGAATCCATAGTGGCTATGGAAGATTAAGTAAATTGCTTGTTCATTATCAGGTCATGGACAGGTGATCTCTCATGAAGAACCTAATCTGAAGTTCTTGAGAGGAGTTCCACAAGAGTGGAAGGTGATGGCTATGCACTTCATCACAAGAGATGATTTAGATGTTACTCCTTTTGATCATCTCTACAAAAATCTCAGAGTGTATGATATGGATGTTAAAGGAGTTGAGCCACTAAAAGCATTTATATCAAAGTCTAACTTATCCTTTGTGTCAGAAGGAAGCAACGGTACATACTCTCAAGGTACCGCTGGTGGATCAAGTAGCGGTACTTACTTCTTAGGTACTGCTTGTGGACCAATAAGCAGTACTTATCCTCAAAGTACTGGAAACAGTCCATCAATGTCTCAGATGTAAAATCCATGATTTTATGTAATAAGATTCACCCATAAATCCTAGAATAATCACTCATGTGTTGTACTTCTATAAGTTGTGTGTGAGCTTGACCACTATGTACTTATACTTCTACAACTACTTTGTTATGTAATATGTTGCATAACTAAACTTGGTACATAAGACTAGGATAACAAGTATTGAAAGATATAACAACTATGTATGCCCAACACTTAAACAAATCATGGGAAAATGTTGTATGAGGTTGTACTATATATATATATAAATGTAAGTGTACATTATAAACATACATACACACTTTGGACTAGCCCAAAATCCTCTACCTTTGTGTGCTAGCCCAACACAAGCTCACAACTTAAGCCCGTTCCCCTTTTTGGCTAAGAGTGACACGCACCCCTTATGTGGAAGGTGAAGAGATGCCTTGGAAACACAAGTGTCATGCCTTGGAAACACAAGTGTCAACACTTGGCACAAATGTCCTTACCAAGGTAATCACACTTTCCTTGCATACTCTTTCCCTTATTTTAGCTGAAAACCCTCTCTCTCTCACTCTTCACATTCCTTCTCAACTAGATCTCACTCTCCCTTCCCTTTTCTCTCTCAAACATTTCGGCTATAAGCCACCAAAAATCCAAGGTTGTTCATCCAATATACTAGATCCTTGTCCCAAAGTAATCACCAATCATTTGGTAACATCATCATCTTAGGAAGTATTGTACCAAGCCCTAGCCGAACCTTAAAGGTCACAGCTTGGTTAATATTTAGAGTCTCCTTCATCATCTTGAATAGATCTCTAACCCCCTTGTTCATATAGATCTTCATTGGTAACATCTAGGCAAGAAAGGTATACTCCTTATGGTTCTTCATTTTTCACTTGCATGCATCATCATGCATCTATAACACATGTATATAACTTGTTAAAAATCAAGATTTGGTAATAGCCATGATCTTAAAGGCCACGGCCTATTTTTGTGTACCATTAATCATGGTTAAAAATCCTTTAATATGAAATCTATGATTAGTACTATATCTTAAACTCGATTCAAAATCATATGATAACATTTTATAAACTTAATGTAGCAAGGGTTACAAATCTTACTTTATGGGACTTTGGTTAACAAATAATCATAGATCTCATAAAATAAACATGTGTAACTCAAGAACCATGAAAACCATGACCTAGAAGGTCACGTCATATATGATTAATAAATACATGATTTATGTGCTAAGTTTAAATGATGGAATACGTATCATTACATGTTAAATGGACTATAGAAAATCACAAAAATGTTATATGTATACTTAGATGATCTTTTAGTATACATGCATGTATATGTAGAACCTACATTTGTGGTTAAATGGTAAATCTGAAACTAGCTAAAAAACATATCTTGGAAATACCAAGATTAAATGACTAACCGTAAGATATATATATATGGAGTACATGGACTTTGACTTGTTTTCCTTATTATATACATAGCTAAATCTTAATATTAAAACACTTACAAGTACATGCAATCTTAAAACAAGACTTGACACACCTTAATAAACTATGGTAATCATAGTCGTGGGTCTTAAGCTCATGGTTAGAACTTATGACTTGTATAAAACCTTGTAACATACCTAGATCTAAATTGGTACATCACATAAAACAAAGTATAAGTTTTATTCTTTTATTTTAGATTCAAAACTAAATATGAAAAACTAAAGACAAGCTTATAAGAATATCCTAAGTTAAAACTTACACAAAATGTAAAGTAGTGTTAATGGACTATTTAAGACCATGAAATGTTAATTCAAAACTTAATGGACCTAATAAGCCCATTTAATAAATCCTAGTAACTTAACGGACTTAAGATTACACTTAGGCCCATTTAACTAATTAAAGGACTTAAAAATATAGTTAAGCCCACTAAAATAGCCCATTAGATGTTTAGCCCATTTAATGAGCCCATATACTATTTTGAATGTTAAATAAAAGTTTTTATAATAAAAATATAACTTATAAGAATTTTTTGGATGAAAATGACAATTTATAAAACTTAAGGACTAAAACCGTAACTTATAAAACTTGTTTTGATAAACTAGTAATCAGAAGGACTGAAAATGTAAATATCCAAAAGTCTAGGGTTTAATAATTACTATCCGTGGCGAATTAAACCCTAGGGAACATTTTGGGAAATTTCTAAAAGTTATTTTGTCATTTTAAAACCTTAAGGACTATTTTTGTAAACTGCCGAAACTTAAAGAAGCCCTAGGGGCTGTTTTTGAAATTTTAGTGAAGTTACAAAACCTAAATAAAACTAGGGGGACTAAATCTGCCATAGGCCGAAACATTAACAAGCCTTAGATACTATATATGAAAAATCCGAAAGATTATACTTGTTTAAAATGTGGAGGGACTAGTTTTGCCATGTTCCTAAACCATTACAAGTCCTAACCCTAAAATATAGTTTTAATTATAATAAAACATAATTAAAAACCTAGACCATAAAGAATTAATGTATAAACTCTTAAGTTAGATTATTTTATGAATGTTAAAATGATTTATGGAAACTTTAAAGTTAAATAAAATGTTAGAAGTATTTAAAGTGATGGTCATATAATATACCATTGCGAAGCTCGTGGAAAATGCTACTTAACGGTGTTGAGAGTTCTAGCATAGTGTTATGTATGTAATGGGAATTAGTCCCGAACTCACAAATGAGGAAAGCCTTCCTTACACTATACGTGTAGTATAAAAGGCCCAAGGCACCTCATTTTTGTGTGTGTTTTCCATTCCTTTGTTTTGTAGAGAGAGAAACGTATGTGTTTTTCTCACTAGGAATTCACAACCTTGTTTTTCTCTTTTCCTTCATCTAATCTAATCTTTATTTTTTGGTTTAATCTTCATCTTTATTTCTATATCCTATATAGTCGTGTGAATCATTACTACATAAAATATTATATTTTACGGTCAAAATAAAATATTTATATTTACTTTAAGAAATAATTGTATAACAATTAGGGATATATATACTACTCATACATAAACTCATATACTTTTAGAAAATAAAAACTATATGAACGTTGAACAAATTGAAAACTAATATTTTAAGTTGACCATTTTATGTCTATTTAACCAAGAAACTTAATTGTAAGTTACATGATTATTATAAATACATGTATGCTAACTGGTATTAATAGTTAAACATTTCGTGTTTACCTAAAGATAGAACTTATATAAATAAGTTTAATGAATATTGATAATACTTGAACTACGGTTATTTAGATAAACACCGTAGCATAAATGAACTGACTAAAATCTGTATAAGCATACATACATGTTCTTTTGTACTATCTATTAAGACTGTACTATATGATTAGGCATAACTTTGGTGTGAGCTTTAATTGGGTATCCGGGTTAAACAAGCAATTGCCTACTCCCAGGTGAGTTTACAGTCCAATATAAACTTTGATAAAATTTTCCCTTTTTTGGAAAGAAAATATGCAAACATATAATGGACACAACTGGATTGTATAAACTTGATTATGATTGATTATTATTATTGAAACTGTTAAATTGTTGTAAATCGCCCGAATGTTATAAATAGATCTATTAGGGATTGACCATCCCCGTCTGGGTGAGTCATGCTCACTGTGCCTTGGCCGGGACAACAGACGTATACCATGTTGGAACTGAAATGGGTGTCTTTTTGTAAGACACTACATCCTCATCTGTTGAGGACTATGGGGTTAAGCTTCAGTTTCTAATAATAAACAAATGCCATTTACATTTTAGTAAGAATGCTTTGTGCATTATTACTACTATGATTATTGTATGTCCAACCTAACTAATTTTTTAAAATCTGTAAATTCACCAACTTTATGTTGACCCCCGTTAGTATGTTTTGCACAGGAATATGAAGTTAGTACGTGGTGTGTGCATGGTCTCCAGCATCTTAGAAATCTGCATCATAGGACTCGTCAGGGGTACTATTTGGGAAAAAAACAATCACCTACTTTCATGTTTAAGACAATTTTTATTTATTTGTTTAAGTAAAAATGTAATCTGATTTAACTAACTCTTTATCGTATGCTCTATGGACTATATGCTATCGATCCACCCTTGTGACATCTCCGTAGATATTTCCGCATATTCGGACCCTCCCCGGGTGTCACAGAGAATGGTATCAGAGCATTAGTTATAGAGAACCAGATAAATTTTTAAATAAAATAAAAATAAAATGATTTCTTTTATTTAAAACTGGACTATAACTTATAAAAATATTTTTGGGATTTTATTTTGGGACCGTAATAGTTAAGCATATAGATCTTAGGGCATTTTATGTTATGTGAACTAATTGTATATATATAGGCTTACTAAACTTGATTATTAACACTGCTTAGTGAGTTATTGCTATGAAAAATGTTAGACGTGCTAAAACTTGAAAATTTTACACTATATAGTAAAATACTGAAATGAGAATTAGGCAATATTAACCCAAACCTTGCACTTACGAATTGTTGAATGAACTGCTTAAATGGTAATACGTATATGTATATATAAGTATTAATCTTTATAACCTTAAAACATTATAATAATTGTTTAAAAGGGATATATTTCATAAAGCATGTAATCTAAAATAATATTGTTCTCTGTTTGTAATCTTATACTCACTTCAAACTTAAAATAATACTATTTCAGAGCATCATGACTCCGCCTACTGCACCCTCGACTCTTCTACCCGTAGTAGCTCCTACCCCAGTTGTTTGTTCATCTCCACGATCGGCGCAGTATGGATGGTTGTCAGCCTCGGATTTAGGGGATGACCCAACTATCAAGGTTGTACTCCCAGAGGACCCATTTCCTACCTCCGCATCAGCTATACTGGCCCCGACCTCTATGGAGGAGGACCAGGTTCTTCCTAGCCTAGCACCTTCCGTGCCTCCATTCTTATCATTGGGCTATTTCTCCGGGTCCGTACCCGTCTCTATGTATGAGACCGGGGAAGGTTCTAGAGCGAGACATGTCGATCCCGTTCAGGCTCAGATTGCTACACTGGCTGCACGCCGGGAGAAGGAGATATCGGACCTCCGTAGCCTGGTGATAGCTGGCCGACAAGGCCACACCGTCATCTATGATCGTATTGACACTTTCTCCCGTACCATGAGATGAGAAGCCCAGGCCACTAAGGGTGTCCAGGCCAAGACTGATAAAGCATTGAAGTGGCTCATAGAGGAGAACCGTCGTCTTCACCAACATATTCAGGTCATGGAGGGTCCACAGTATCAGACCCATACGGCCCTATCTGCTCAGGAGAAATCGTTGTCTATCTTTTGTGATCTTGCCACCGTCTGACATGACGGGATTACTAAAGAGATGACTCATCTCCGAGGAGCCACCAATAGACTCCGGACCCATTTGATGACAGCGTTCCATGTACTCAAGGAGACCCGAGTGACGATTCGGGCATTACAGGGTTCCCGAAGAGCATTTGTAGCTCCACCAGCTTAATCAGCACCATCAGCACCAGCCATACCTAGTGGATCATCTAGGAAGGACTAGTATAGATGTACTAGATTTCTTGTACATCATGACAAGCTTACGGGTTGTATCCCGGCTATCATGATATGAGACCTTCGTACTTTTATTTCTTTTCAAGCTTTTGTTGATGCATTCTTGTGTTGTACCTCTCTTTTCTGGCATGTATTTTGGGGATTTGTTGTACTTAATACTATGTGTACCACAACCCAGGACAAGGCTAGCTAAGTCTCTGTCCCGGGTTTGATATGCTCGATGAATGTTTAGTTCCTTATGGAAATTTGCATGCATAATTCTATTATGTTATATCTTTTGTGCAAAGTATTATATTATGAAATCCTGACAGGTTATCCAAATTTGTTATGAATTTTACGCATGAAATCATCTCTTGCAAATAATATAAAAACTGCACTAACGTTTGAACTAATAGTCTCAATTTGTGTATGATTATAGACAAATGGTGATTACGCGATCAAACCCCAATAATGCAATCGCTCCCAACACCGCTACCACCGAAGTTCCTGAAGCTACTCATAATGTTACCACTGCTCAACTCAGAGAGATGATTGGTGAAGGCATTACGGCAGCTATGGCAGCCAGAGAATTTAATATGAGCAATGAACCGAACCACAATATGCACAGAAACAATTTCAACAGGGGTTGTTCTTACCCCGACTTCTTGAAATGCAAACCCTCATACTACCGAGGAAAAAAAGGAGTTGTTGAATTGATGCAATGGTTTGAAAGACTAGAGACAGTTTTCCGCATCAGCGGTTGTGCTGACGGGAACAGAGTTAAGTTTGCGACAGACACTCTGCTTGAGAGCGCCCTTACTTGGTGGAACTCTGTGGTCGCCACCCTTGGACAAGACATTGCCTATACTCTTACTTGGGCCAACCTCAAGGAAAGAATGACTGAAAAGTATTGTCCCAGAGGAGAAATGAAGAAGTTGGAAGTCGAGCTGTGGGATCTCAAGTGTGAGAACAATGATATCCTTTGGTACAACCAAATATTTCAAGAGTTAAGCTTGATGTGCACCAGAATGTTTCCTCTAAGGAGTGACAAGATTGAGAAGTATGTCATCGGACTCCCTGACAACATTCATGACAGTGTGCTAGCTTCACAACCCACTACCGTGGAAGGTGCAATGGAATTTGCGACAGAGCTAATCAACAAGCGAGCTCGCAACCTGTCCGAAAGACAAACGGATAACAAGCGGAAGTCGGGTAGAACTACTCGTAGCCAACACCGGCAATCTTCCAAAAGACAAAACATTGAGCAAACTAATGACACTACTCCTACAACCCGCAATAAGAAATACTTAGGATCCAAACCTAAGTGTTCAGAATGCGACTACCATCATGATGCTGGAAAACAATGTAAGGGAAACCAAAACCCCGCAAGTGAAAGTAATCATGAGCCAAAGAAAGTTGTAGTATGTTACGAATGTGGGACCCCTGGACATGTGAGGCTTGATTGTCCCAAGTTGGCCAACTGGAAGGAGGACAACAAAGGAACCCCATCACAAGTATACATGACTTGCGATGCCCAAGCCAATCCGAATTCCAACATCGTCACCGGTACATTTCTACTAAACCAACGATATGCTTTTGTCCTATTTGACACCGGGGCAGATCGAAGCTTTATATCAACGAAATTTAGTAGAGTATTGGAAATTACTCCATCAGCCTTAGGCTCCTACTATACGGTAGAACTAGCTGACGGAAAAATTGTGACAGTTGACACCATCATTCGAGACTGTACTTTAAACCTCTTCAATCACCCGTTCAACATCGATTTGATCCCAGTAAGTCTTGGTAGCTTTGATGTCATCATTGGCATGGATTGGCTGTCAAAGTACCATGCGGCCATTTTATGTGATTAAAAACTGGTCTGTATACCTTGGGGAGGTGAAACTTTGATTATACGAGGGGATGTAACCCTTATATAATCAACACTAGACATAGTGTCATTTTTTGCACCAAAGCACAAAGGTACTTGACCAGAGGATGCCCTATCTTCCTAGCACACATTTCCAAAATCGAGGAAGAAGACAAACCCGAGGAGATCCGAATCGAGGACGTGATAATTGTCCGATATTTTCCCGAGTATTTCCCGAGGAACTACCGGGTATGCCCCCAGTGCGACAGATAGAATTCCAAATTGATTTGATTCCTGGGGCTGCACCTGTAGCTAAGGATCCCGAGCGACTAGCACCATCAGAACTGAAGGAACTGGCCAAACAACTCCAAGAACTATCAGAAAAAGGATTCATAAGGCCTAGATCTTCTCCATGGGGAGCCCCTGTTCTGTTTGTCAAGAAGAAAGACGGTTCTTTTCGAATGTGCATCGATTACCAAGAATTGAACAAACTAACGATAAAGAATCGCTATCCTTTACCTCGCATTGACGACTTGTTTGATCAACTCCAGGGATCAAGCATGTATTCAAAGATTGATCTGAGGTCTGGATACCATCAACTGAGAGTCCGGGAAGAAGATATCCCTAAGACAGCTTTCAGAACTCGTTATGGTCATTTCGAATTTAGAGTTATGCATTTTGGGTTGACAAACGTACCGGCAATATTCATGGATCTCATGAACCGAATGTGTAAACACTATTTGGATAAATTCGTGATAGTCTTCATCGACGACATACTTGTTTACTCCAAGAACAAGCAAGACCTTGCTGAGCATCTGGCCCAAGTACTGAAAATACTCAAGGAAGAGCAGCTATATGCAAAATTTTCCAAATGCGAGTTTTGGATACCCAGAGTCCATTTACTAGGACACGTCATTGACAACGATGGTATTCACGTAGATCCTACAAAGGTTGAATCCGTTAAGAGTTGGGAATCTCCCAAATCACCAACGGAGATCCGCCAATTCCTAGGCCTCACTCAGAAAGGAGTAAAATTTAATTGGGGAGAAAAAGAGGAATCAACTTTCCAATTGATAAAACAGAAGTTTTGTAGTGCGCCTCTCTTATCCTTGCCCGAGGGCAATGATGACTTTGAGGTATATTGTGACGCCTCATATAAAGGATTGGGAGCAGTGTTGATGCAAAGAAAGAAAGTGATTGCCTACGCTTCTAGGCAATTAAAGAAGCATGAGAAAAACCACACTACCCACGACTTAGAACTTAGAGCAGTAGTCTTTGCCTTAAAATTTTGGAGGCATTACCTTTACGGAACAAAATGTAGAGTGTACACCGACCACAAGAGTCTACAACATATTAGATCAAAAAGAGCTTCATATGAGGCAGCGTCGTTGGATCGAACTGTTAAGAGATTACGATTGTGAAATCAAATACCATCCAGGTAAATCAAACGTAGTTGCTGATGCACTGAGCCGTAAAGATAAAGACCCACCCATGAGGGTTCGAGCCTTAACCATGACCATCAATCTGGATCTGACCAAGCAAATCCTTGAAGCACAAATCCAAGCACAGAAACCCGAAAACCTCTGGAAAGAAGACATAGGGGGATTGCTCTGAACCGTCGTCTCTAAAGAGAAAATGGAACCAAGGGCGGACGGAACATTGTGCTTACACGGGAGGAGTTGGTTACCCCGTTATGGAAATTTGAGGGACCTAATCATGCACGAGTCACATAAATCCAAATACTCAATACCTCCGGGATCGGAAAAGATGTATCAAGATATGAGGAAATTGTATTGGTGGCCAAACATGAAGGCTGACATCGCCACTTATGTCCAGAAATGTCTAACATGCGCACGTGTCAAAACAGACCACCAAAGGCCATCCGGTCTACTAGTATAGCCTGAAATACCTGAATGGAAGTGGGAAAACATCACCATGGATTTTGTGACCAAACTCCCAAAATCATCTCGTGGATATGATGCCATTTGGGTGATAGTCAACCGACTCACCAAGTCTGCTCATTTCATACCCATTAAAGAATCTGACTCCCTATCCAAGTTGGAAAGGACCTACCTTAAGGAAATTGTAACCAAACATGGGGTACGTGTCTCAATAATCTGCGACCAGGACAGAAGATTCACCTCCAACTTCTGGAGGGCTCTCTAACGAGCCCTGGGTACCCAACTGGATATGAGCATCGCCTATCATCCACAAACGGATGGTCAGAGTGAGCGAACCATCCAAACTCTAGAAGACATGCTAAGGGCATGTGTGATTAATTTTGGAAATAGTTGGGTCGAGCATATACCTTTGTTTGAGTTCTTTTACAACAATAGCTATCACGCCAGTATCAAGGCAGCCCCTTTTAAAGCCCTTTATGGAAGGAAATGCCGTTCTCCTGTATGTTGGGCAGAGGTAGCTGAGTTCCAACTCACTGGGCCTGAATTGATTTAGGAGACTACAGACCCAATTATCCTTATAAAGCATAGACTGCAAGCTTCTCGTGATCGACAAAAGAGCTACGCGGATCAGAAACGCAGACCCGTGCAGTTGAAAGTAGGAGATCACGTCATGCTAAAAGTATCACCATTGAAGGGAGTTATACGATTTGGAAAGCGGGGAAAGTTGAATCCACGATATGTGGGCCCTTTCAAAGTAATAGCCAAGGTCGGGGAAGTGGCTTATCGCTTAGAACTGCCACCACAGTTAAGTCGGATACACCCCACCTTCCATGTGTCAAATTTGAAGAAGTGCTACACCGAGGAACCTTGGGTCATGCCCTTAGAGGGGGTCCATATCGATGACCAACTCCAATACACGGAGACACCAGTGGAAATCATGGAGAGAATAACCAAGAAGTTAAAAGGTAGCCGCATCCCGTTAATCAAAGTACGATGGGACTCGAAGAGAGGTCCCGAGTACACCTGGGAACGAGAAGTCATCTTCAAAGCCAAATACCCTCATCTTTTCACTTAAAAGATAACTACGTTTTTAGTAGCTTTGAGGACAAAGCTAAAATAACGGGGTGGTGCTGTAAAATCCATGATTTTACCATGATTTTATGTAATAAGATTCACCCATAAATCCTAGAATAATCACTCATGTGTTGTACTTCTATAAGTTGTGTGTGAGCTTGACCACTATGTACTTATACTTCTACAACTACTTTGCTATGGTAATATGTTGCATAACTAAAATTGGTACATAAGACTAGGATAACAAGTACTGAAAGATATAACAACTATGTATGCCCAACACTTAAACAAATTACGGGAAAATGTTGTATGAGGTTGTACTATATATATATAAATGTATGTGTACATTATAAACATACATACACACTTTGGACTAGCCCAAAATCCTCTACCTTTGTGTGCTGGCCCAACACAAGCCCACAACTTGAGCCCATTTCCCTTTTTGGCTAAGAGTGACACGCACCCCTTATGTGGAAGGTGAAGAGATGCATTGGAAACACAAGTGTCATGCCTTGGAAACACAAGTGTCAACACTTGGCACAAATGTCCTTACCAAGGTAATCACACTTGCCTTGCATACTCTTTCCCTTATTTTAGCTGAAAACCCTCTCTCTCTCACTCTTCACATTTCTCACTCTCCCTTCCCTTTTCTGTCTCAAACATTTCGGCTATAAGCCACCAAAAATCCAAGGTTGTTCATCCAATATACTAGATCCTTGTCCCAAAGTAATCACCAATCATTTGGTAACATCATCATCTTAGGAAGTATTGTACCAAGCCCTAGCCGAACCTTAAAGGTCACGGCTTGGTTAATATTTAGAGTCTCCTTCATCATCTTGAATAGATCTCTAACCCCCTTGTTCATGTAGATCTTCCTTGGTAACATCTAGGCAAGAAAGGTATACTCCTTATGTTTCTTCATTTTTCACTTGCATGCATCATCATCCATCTATAAACACATGTATATAACTTGTTAAAAATCAAGATTTGGTAATAGCCATGATCTTAAAGGTCACGCCTATTTTTGTGTACCATTAATCATGGTTAAAAATCCTTTAATATGAAATCTATGATTAGTACTATATGTTTAAACTCGATTTAAAATCATATGAAAACATTTTATAAACTTAATGTAGCAAGGGTTAAAATCTTACTTTATGGGAATTTGGTTAACAAATATTCATAAATTTCATAAAATAAACATGTGTAACCCAAGAACCATGCAAACCATGACCTAGAAGGTCACAGCATATATGATTAATAAATACATGATTTATGTGCTAATTTTAAATAATGGAATACGTATCATTATATGTTAAATGGACTATAGAAAATCACTAAAATGTTATATGTATACTTAGATGATCTTTTAGTATACATGCATGTACATGTAGAACCTAGATTTGTGGTTAAATGGTAAATCTAAAACTAGCTAAAAACCATATCTTGGACATACCAAGATTAAATGAATAACCGTAAGATATATATATATATATATATATATATATATATATATATATATATATATATATATATATATATATATATATATATATATATATATATATATATATATATATATATATATATATATATATATATATATATATATATATATATATATATATATATATATATATATATATATATATATATATATATATATATATATATATATATATATATATATGGTGTACATGGACTTTGACTTGTTTTCCTTATTATATACATAGCTAAATCTTAATATTAAAACACTTGCAAGTACATGCAATCTTAAAACAAGACTTGACACACCTTAATAAACTATGCTAATCATAGCCGTAGGTCTTAAGCTCATGATTAGAACTTATGACTTGTATAAAACCTTGTAACATACCTAGATCTAAATTGGTACATCACATAAAACAAAGTATAAGTTTTATTCTTCTATTTTAGATTCAAAACTAAATATGAATAAACTAAAGACAAGCTTATAAGAATATCCTAAGTTAAAACATACATAAAATATAAAGCAGTGTTAATGGACATTTAAGCCCATGAAATGTTAATTCAAAACATAATGGACGCAATAAGCCCATTTAATAAATCCAAGTAACTTAACGGACTTAAGATTACACTTAGGCCCATTTAACTAATTAAAGGACTTAAAAATATAATTAAGCCCACTAAAATAGCCCATTAGATGTTTATCTCATTTAATGAGCCCATATACTATTTGAATGTTAAATAAAAGTTTATATAATAAAAATATAACTTATAAGAAGTTTTTGGATGAAAATGACAATTTATAAAACTTAAGGACTAAAATCGTGACTTACAAAACTCGTTTTAATAAACTAGTAAGCACAAGGACTGAAAATATAAATATCCAAAAGTCTAGTGTTTAATAATTACTATTCGTGGCGAATTAAACCTTAGGGACCATTTTAGGAAGTTTCTAAAAGTTATTTGACATTTTAAAACCCCAAGGACTATTTTTATAAACTGCTGAAACATAAAGAAGCCCTAGGGGCTGTTTTTGAAATTTTAGTGAAGTTACAAAACCTAGATAAAACTAGGGGGACTAAATCTGCCATAGGCCGAAACATTAACAAGCCCTAGATACTATATATGAAAAATCTGAAAGATTATACTTGTTTAAAATATGGAGGGACTAGTTTTGCCACGTTCCTAAACCATTACAAGTCCTAACCCTAAAATCTAGTTTTAATTATAATAAAACATAATTAAAAACCTAGACCATAAAGAATTAATGTATAAACTCTTAAGTTAGATTATTTTATGAATGTTAAAATGATTTATGGAAACTTTAAAGTTAAATAAAATATTATATTTTACGGTTAAAATAAATTATTTATATTTACTTTAAGAAATAATTGTATAACAATTAGGGATATATATACTACTCATACATAAACTCATATACTTTTAGAAAATAAAAACTATATGAACGTTGAAAAAATTGAAAACTAATATTTTAAGTTGACCATTTTATGTCTACTTAACCAAGAAACTTAATTGTAAGTTGCATGATTATTATAAATACATCTATGCTAACTGGTATTAATAGTTAAACATTTCGTGTTTACCTAAAGATAGAACTTATATAAATAAGTTTATTGAATATTGATAATACTTGAACTACGGTTATTTAGATAAACACCGTAGCATAAATGAACTGACTAAAATCTATATAAGCATACATACATGTTCTTTTGTACTATCTATTAAGACTGTACTATCTGATTAGGCATAACTTTAGTGTGAGCTTTAATTAGGTATCCGGGTTAAACAAGCAATTGCCTACTCCCAGGTGAGTTTACAGTCCCATATAAACTTTGATAAAATTTTCCCTTTTTGGGAAAGAAAATATGCAAACATATAATGGACACAACTGGATTGTATAAACTTGATTATGATTCATTATTATTATTGAAACTGTTAAATTGTTGTAAATCGCCCGAATTTTATAAACAGATCTATTATGGATTGACCATCCCCGTCTGGGTGAGTCATGCTCAATGTGCCTTGGCCGGGACAACAGACGTATACCATGTTGGAACTGGAATGGGTGTCTTTTTGTAAGACACTACGTCCTTATCTGTTGAGGACTATGGGGTTAAGCTTCAGTTTCTAATAATAAACAATTGTTATTTAAATTTTAGTAAGAACGCTTTGTGCATTATTACTTCTATGATTATTGTATGTCCAAACTAATTAATTGTTAAAATCTGTAAATTCACCAACTTTATGTTGACTCCCGTTAGTATGTTTTGCACAAGAATATGAAGTTAGTACGTGGTGTATGCATGGTCTCCAGCATCTTAGAAATCTGCATCATAGGACTCGTCAGGGGTTCTATTTGGGAAACAAAAACAATCACCTACTGTCATGTTTAAGACAATTTTTATTTATTTGTTTAAATAAAAATGTAATCTGATTTAACTAACTCTTTATCTTATGCTCTATGGACTATATGCTATCGATCCACCCTTGTGACATCTCCGTGGATATTTTCGCATATTTTGACCCTACCCGGGGTGTCACATCAGAACTCACCATTATTCAATGAAAGTGATGCCTTTTCATTCTTTGTTGGACAAGATAACAGACCAAGATTGACTCTTAATTATCTGTTCCAAATGGATGATGCTGATATTGAAGAAATGGATCTCAAATGGCAGGCTGCAATGGTCTTAGTTAGATCCAACAGATTCTACAAAAAGACTGGAAGGAAGATAAATGTTGATTCTAATGAACCATTAGGATATGACAAATCTAAGGTTGAATGCCAAAAATGTGGAATGCTTGTACACTTTTCAAGGGAGTGCAATAGAGAAAAAGATGAAGGTAGCAACAAGAAGTTCAAAAGTATAGAATCACTAAAAGTCTTCCAAAGGGTGACAGCAGAAATCCATGGAGTCCTAAAACAACTAAGGCACTGGTGATAGTGGAGGGAGTGGTTGACTAGACTGTCACTCATGAAGAAGAAGAAGAAGAAGAAGAAGAGCATGGTTTAATGGCTCTTTCTCATGAATACATTGAGGTACATCCCTTTTCTAAAGATTGTGTTCTTAAGTTTAATAGTCTCAAAGTAGAACATGAGGAACAATATCAATAGGTAAACACATGTACTATAGAAGTTAATGCTTTTAAACAAGGTGTTGCTAAGTTAGAAGATAATATAGTTTTGTATCAAAAAGGTCAGCAAAACTATGAAGAGAAAATTAGGATTTTGACTCTTCAAATGAGATAAAAAGATGTGCCTAATAAAGCTTTTGAAAAACAACTTATGAAAGTTACATCAGAAAATGAAGTTTTAAAAGCTAGTCTTTTCAATGAAAGAGAAGTGATTAATCAATGGCAAAAATCTTCAAAAGGAATGGGTAAGCTGATTAATTCACAAATGGGATATTATGATAAAACAGGCCTAGGTTATTTAGAGGACCAACCTGGTATAACTCTGACTGACAAGGACTTATCCAAGGGGATTTTTGATAGTTCTTGTGACTCAGAAGAAACACCTGAAAATGACAGGTATGCAGAAGGAATGAAGGCAGTTCCTCCACCATTATCAGGAGTTTATATGCCACCTAATAATGATAAGAGTTTAGAGTTATATGAGTCAAAAGTTCTTTATGGTAAAAATTCTGATGATTCAGAATCAAACTCTAGTACTTTGACCCATGATGAATCAGTTGTGACCAAAAAGGTTGTATATCCACCTTTTATAAGCACATTTGTGCCTGAAGGACATGTGCATACAAATATTTCTGCTCCCAAGTAGGTTAAATCTTCTACTAAGGCAATGGATAGCAATGTAAAACATCATCGTAGCATCAAAAGGGGTGGGCTAGGTGTAGTAACTCGAACTTTAAAATCAACATTTAGACCGAGTTCTAATACTATTTTTAATATTCGTACCAATATTTATGAATCGACTTTTATTCGTGATGATCATTTTTGTGAATAATATTGATTAATCGCTAACCGACAAGGTTAAGGCTTTAACATATCGAATATGTGTCATTTATTATTTATCGACGAAGTCTATGTCCGTCATCGACAGTAAATATCCTCGTTATGACATAGAAATATTTTCTATTGTCGTCGTTTTAATTTATCGTTTTATGAGAATTCTTGATAATTTATGTTAAAGCGTTAGGCATCATTCGTTTAGGCGACGCGTTAACGTTTAGTAAATTATAAGCCCTCATTTATATATCGAAATATAAATGTTCTCTGAATGTCGACGTTTGTATTTTATATTGAGCGTTTATTTTTCGTGTTTAACGTGTATCTTTCAAATCGCGTAACTTTTAAAATATCGGGCTTCGATAATACCCGCTTTAACGAATTGTGGAGCAAGATTTTATATTAATCTTACCCCACCAACACCTCATGGGACGGTAATTACAAGAAACATATGTGTCCGTTATTTGTTCACCCTTGCATCATTTGTAGACACATGTACTATATACACTTATAATATAAAAAGCAAATATTAACCAACACTTTTCATTGTTATCAACTAAACCAACCATTCCTATTTTTTTTTCTACTCTTGTCGTACCATTTCATTACCAAATAACCATTCTCATATCAAATTAGAACTACTACTATTGTTATTTAAGTGAGGCTTATATTACTTGTTAGTATTCTTGGTTTATTTCTTCGTTAAACATCGGCATCATAATTTCAAGACCTTGGGGCTGAATAAAAAGATGGTTTTTCATGTCTATTAAATCTTGGATAAAGTTTATATATGGGTAATTGGAGTGGTGGCTTTGGAAGCAAGGATTGAATGGTTGTATTTGGTGTTGTAGATTCATCTATCTATTGTAAGAATCATTTGATTACTTTCTTGTAATCTTTGGTTTTTATATTATTTTTATAATCATGTATTTATTATTTTACTAGTGATTATATTTATGTAATAGTGGATTAGGGGTTTTGTGACATTGTATATAAATTGGTGATGGTTTAAAAATGGTAAACAAGCCCAAGGATTGAACAAGTAAAATGGTAAGTATTGATCAGTTGAAAAACGTGACATTTTCTATAACACCAGTAGGTTTGAGCTAGATGTATTTGACATAATAAGATAGAGCATCTTTTTGTGAATATTTTCCCGGGTGACCCGTCTCGTGACGATTCTTGGTTCACGAGATATGATCAAAATAGTTAAACTAGTCAAATCTGAACATTCTTTTTAAATCGAGAGAAAACTGTTATAAGATATGAGAACCATTGAAAAATGTAAAACTATGGGTTGTAGATAATTTTATGAAGAACTAGAATCAATTGGATAGTCCACCAGTTCTTGACGGTTTGGAAATGGCGTCCAAAACGGCGAGAACGAGATTGGCAGACAAAAACAGCCAACGTTTCCAAGTGATAAAATGGGTAAATGAGTTATGATAAATATAAATTATGGGAAATTGAACTTATAATAAGTAAACTAGATTAGTTAAGAATGACTTTGGTAAAAATAGCTCACCTTGAAGACTTACGATTTAGGAGAAACGATCAAAATTACGAGGTATGTCGAGAATTTGTAAAAGTTGAACCATATTAATATAACGTAAAACTTGACCATTTTTATATAACACAAGGTGGTAGGAACCACTTGTCGAGAAATATAGACACATCTATATACTGAGATTTATGAGACCCGAGACTCGACCAACTTGAAATATTAAGTGGAAATTGTTTGGAGGCGTTTTAGAACTGAAAAACCGTAAAAGGTGGAATTGGGCTACAAAAGCCCAACTTACATTAGGGTAATGGCTATTGGGCCATTATTGGACCTGAGATTAATAATGCATATGGAGATCAATACTGATTTTGAAATGGACTTATGTTATATAAATGATTAATGGGTCACTAATGGGCTAGAATGGGCTTAATTATCACAATGAGAAAATATATGGAAAATTGTTATCAAAGGTTTTATAAAATTTTTTATAAAACTTATGCAATGTCCAAACTTACTAAGTGAACTATTTACATATATGTATGACTTATGTATAGTCTCGGACCTAAGAAACGTCTCGTCATTATAGGTCTCGTTCGGTCATATGTTGACCGTTGGACATCTCGTTCTCGATCAATGAGCGATTGTTATCTCGTGAAGTCGTGTATCGACTATTGGACATTTGTTCTTTGATCTTCATCTAATAGCTATATCAGGTGAGTTCGTAGCCTCGCTTTTACTGCTTTATATGTGTTTATAAACCCGCGAGGGGGAGTACATGCTCTTGATATAAAAATATATGATGTTTATATATATGGTTTTGAGAGAATACATGTTTATGAATAAACATGTAGTTTGCTATATGCTTTGGACGAATACATGTTGTTGTAAATGAATGTTAGATGGTTGATTAAATGCTTTTAAAAGATGAACACAAGCGTTGATTGTATTGATTGTGAACCGCTATTTGCTAAGTACTCTATTGCCAAAATTTGAAAGTCCCTAAAACCCATGAACCGTTAACTACCTGTAATGGGTAGGCGCTGGTACAGACGGATGGATCCATCGGGGATGGCCCCCACCTGGGCAGGTCGCAGCTGTGGGTTGGAGGCTCAGCCAGGTGTGTTGTATTAGAAGTAAGGGGGTATTCGGCAAAATACCTGACTAGGGCATTATTATACTTAAGGCTTCGGTGTCATGAGCTTAGCGTAATAGTGTGGAATATTGATATTGTATGTGTTACAATATCGCCAATGGATGAGATTCTTGTGGTCAAAGGCTCTATGGTTTATTTAAATCCCCATTATTGTTTATTTAAAAACCTATGAATTCACTCAACCGTTGTGTTGACATTTTAGCATGTATTCTCAGGTGTATAGGTTTAAGAGCAGCTGGAGCATGGAGTCGCGCAGAACAAAGTAAAGGCAAAACGAACATTTTCCATTCGATACATTTGACAAATCATTACTTTTATTAAAGTTTGAAGTAGTTGTTGGGACCTCTTTTTTATTGAACTCTGATTTTGTCGAATGGTTTATTTTATAAAACGTCTCTTTTGAGGTCGTTTTCTATGACTGTGTGTGATGTGCTATGAAGTAACGCCCAATGTTGATATTCCGCTGCCTTGTGAAATTGGGGGTGTTACAGATTGGTATCAGAGCACTAGTTATAGAGAACTAGGTCATTTTCAAAACCTAGACTATAACTGCTCTTTCATAAAATTGTTTTGTTGCCTTACACAGTATCCGCGCGCTCATGGCTCCTAGAAACCAATGCTTGGTTGTGATAATGTGATCCTGTGTGTATGTAGAAATGGTTGTATGTATATGAATGTATATACTATGGTATTTAAGGGCATTGCGCATGAAGCAATGATCCTTGCGTGATTATCGTACATTTTATGATACGACTTTATAAAGAGTTTGGCCTCGCCGCCAATCACTTTGCTCGATAATTAATTTATTATCCGAATACGATTATGAAACTAGTTTGATACTTTTTGCTACATACATATTGTTTCGTAATCTATCGCATCGACTAATTTGATCTCGATTGTTGTTATCGCATCGTGATGTGCCATTTTAGGACATCTCTTTTTGAAACCTAATTGATAAGCGTATTATTATATTTTTGCACTCCTTATGATTTTGAAGAATCATTTCTTCAAGGAGACATCTTCTACGTAATATAACGTTTAATTTAATTGTGTTTGATTACGTTTTGTGGCGAAAAGGAGGATGCCAATGTTGGACCTAAAATATATATATATACCCAAATCAACTATATATAATTTGGGTACAACAAAGATATGCTCATAGTAGTCATTAGTTGAGAAATTTAATACTTTGTATTTAAATGGAATGGGACATTTAAATATAATGATTTTAAATCGCCCAACTATGTGTAGTTTAAGGATCTCTTATTGAAATGGATTGGGACATTTGAATAAGAAAGTTTTAAACCATTGGACCTTAGATTGTCGATGATTTCTTTATTCAAATGGTATGGGATGTTTGAATATAGAAATCATGGAGTAAGTTTGACACCCTATACTTTTCTTGGCATTTAATTTGGTTATGATATCGTGTTATGTGACGGTATTATCTGAGTAGGATGACTTATAATCATCTTGTTGAAATAAATTGGGACGCCTTTTTATTTGAATAAGAAAGTTATAAGTTCCCGAACCATAAATTTATAATTCTTGTTTACATGGATTGGGACGCCTTTGGATTTAAACAACGAATTATAAATGAGTGGGCTCAAGTGTGCCTGAGTTGGTTTGTGATTATTTTGTATACGGATGTATTTCTTCGACTCGTGTTTTGTTGGTATGATTCGTTCATTACGATCGTCCTTATGGTTATTATTGATTATCGTCTATGTACGAGTAACCCATTAGTATTTTCCCAAGTTGTGATTTGTCTTTATGGACCATTTATAATGTGCCCCAACTATCGTAAGCTTGATAAGCTGATCGTTAAGAACCATTACACGTTCCAAGGATAGACGACTTGTTTAGTCGACACTAGTATTTAAGTGTGTACTTGTGGATCGACCGGCGATTAAGTTATCACTGATAGCTTATCTTGGATGAAAAGATTTTGAAATTTTGCTTGTTATTACGGGTGGTTCATCGAATAATTTTTCAGACATAACGAGAATTATCTTTTGGGTATGGATCCGTTTGTGAGCACCCTGCAATGTCATTTGGGTATGGATCCGTGTGTGAGCACCCTCTGATGATGATAATATTGTTCTATATGCATCTCTGCAATCAATATCGTGAACATCCTTTAACTTACAAACTTTCCTTTGACTAGACTCATCTAAAAATCCTATCAGATATTCATTTTATCATGTCTTGACTATTTAGCAAGCATGAGTTAACTTGATTGAACTTATTGATTTGGCATGTCTTGGCTATTCTGCAAGCATGCCGTAATGTGATTATATGTGCCTAGTGATGGCTTTTATATTTGATTTGGATCATAGTTCCTCCGATCGAGTAATGTATACTCCGAACGATTTCCGTGTCGATGAATTCGCTTTTGACGAAATAAGTTTCCATGTTCGAGATCAATGTTATTATGTGATTTTGTATGACTAGTACTAATTACCTTGTCTTGATTATTTTGTAACTTTTCGATGGAGGTCTGTGCGATTCATGCGATTCTCTGATGAAACTTTTTTTTTATGAGACCCTTGGACGATATCTATTTTGATTTGGTCGATGTGATCAACGATCTTTTTAATTGATTATCTCATTGAAAATATTTTAAATGCGCCCATTGTTTTTCCACTGTTTCTGACTCGTCACTTGTCGTGAGTAAGTGTCTTGAGCTCATATCGATCGTCACGTGTTTGATAAGCTAGTAGTAATGTACCTTGAAACACTTCTAAAAATTCACTCAAGTTTTTGCTTCGAATGGCTTATTCTTCGAGTTATGTATCATCCTTTTCTTATAAGGATTGAAGCTACATTTAAACCATTCACTTTTGTACTTTAAGTATTATCGTTGCTTTAGATTTTGTTCATTCAACCTTTGTTAGAAACCTCGGCAATGACTTGTCTATTCCTCACGTCTTCCCATTAAACCAAAGACTATTAAGACGAATTAAGCGCCGGGACGTCGCTTCCTAAAGGGGTAGCTACTGTAGTAACTCGAACTTTAAAATCAACATTTAGACCGAGTTCTAATACTATTTTTAATATTCGTACCAATATTTATGAATCGACTTTTATTCGTGATGATCATTTTTGTGAATAATATTGATTAATCGCTAACCGACAAGGTTAAGGCTTTAACATATCGAATATGTGTCATTTATTATTTATCGACGAAGTCTATGTCCGTCATCGACAGTAAATATCCTCGTTATGACATAGAAATATTTTCTATTGTCGTCGTTTTAATTTATCGTTTTATGAGAATTCTTGATAATTTATGTTAAAGCTTTAGGCATCATTCGTTTAGGCGACGCGTTAACGTTTAGTAAATTATAAGCCCTCATTTATATATCGAAATATAAATGTTCTCCGAATGTCGACGTTTGTATTTTATATTGAGCGTTTATTTTTCGTGTTTAACGTGTATCTTTCAAATCGCGTAACTTTTAAAATATCGGGCTTCGATAATACCCGCTTTAACGAATTGTGGAGCAAGATTTTATATTAATCTTACCCCACCAACACCTCATGGGACGGTAATTACAAGAAACATATGTGTCCGTTATTTGTTCACCCTTGCATCATTTGTAGACACATGTACTATATACACTTATAATATAAAAAGCAAATATTAACCAACACTTTTCATTGTTATCAACTAAACCAACCATTCCTATTTTGTTTTCTACTCTTGCCGTACCATTTCATTACCAAATAACCATTCTCATATCAAATTAGAACTACTACTATTGTTATTTAAGTGAGGCTTATATTACTTGTTAGTATTCTTGGTTTATTTCTTCGTTAAACATCGGCATCATAATTTCAAGACCTTGGGGCTGAATAAAAAGATGGTTTTTCATGTCTATTAAATCTTGGATAAAGTTTATATATGGGTAATTGGAGTGGTGGCTTTGGAAGCAAGGATTGAATGGTTGTATTTGGTGTTGTAGATTCATCTATCTATTGTAAGAATCATTTGATTACTTTCTTGTAATCTTTGATTTTTATATTATTTTTATAATCATGTATTTATTATTTTACTAGTGATTATATTTATGTAATAGTGGATTAGGGGTTTTGTGACATTGTATATAAATTGGTGATGGTTTAAAAATGGTAAACAAGCCCAAGGATTGAACAAGTAAAATGGTAAGTATTGATCAGTTGAAAAACGTGACATTTTCTATAACACCAGTAGGTTTGAGCTAGATGTATTTGACATAATAAGATAGAGCATCTTTTTGTGAATATTTTCCCGGGTGACCCGTCTCGTGACGATTCTTGGTTCACGAGATATGATCAAAATAGTTAAACTAGTCAAATCTGAACATTCTTTTTAAATCGAGAGAAAACTGTTATAAGATATGAGAACCATTGAAAAATGTAAAACTATGGGTTGTAGATAATTTTATGAAGAACTAGAATCAATTGGATAGTCCACCAGTTCTTGACGGTTTGGAAATGGCGTCCAAAACGGCGAGAACGAGATTGGCAGACAAAAACAGCCAACGTTTCCAAGTGATAAAATGGGTAAATGAGTTATGATAAATATAAATTATGGGAAATTGAACTTATAATAAGTAAACTAGATTAGTTAAGAATGACTTTGGTAAAAATAGCTCACCTTGAAGACTTACGATTTAGGAGAAACGATCAAAATTACGAGGTATGTCGAGAATTTGTAAAAGTTGAACCATATTAATATAACGTAAAACTTGACCATTTTTATATAACACAAGGTGGTAGGAACCACTTGTCGAGAAATATAGACACATCTATATACTGAGATTTATGAGACCCGAGACTCGACCAACTTGAAATATTAAGTGGAAATTGTTTGGAGGCGTTATAGAACTGAAAAACCGTAAAAGGTGGAATTGGGCTACAAAAGCCCAACTTACATTAGGGTAATGGCTATTGGGCCATTATTGGACCTGAGATTAATAATGCATATGGAGATCAATACTGATTTTGAAATGGACTTATGTTATATAAATGATTAATGGGTCACTAATGGGCTAGAATGGGCTTAATTATCACAATGAGAAAATATATGGAAAATTGTTATCAAAGGTTTTATAAAAAAATTTATAAAACTTATGCAATGTCCAAACTTACTAAGTGAACTATTTACATATATGTATGACTTATGTATAGTCTCGGACCTAAGAAACGTCTCGTCATTATAGGTCTCGTTCGGTCATATGTTGACCGTTGGACATCTCGTTCTCGATCAATGAGCGATTGTTATCTCGTGAAGTCGTGTATCGACTATTGGACGTTTGTTCTTTGATCTTCATCTAATAGCTATATCAGGTGAGTTCGTAGCCTCGCTTTTACTGCTTTATATGTGTTTATAAACCCGCGAGGGGGAGTACATGCTCTTGATATAAAAATATATGATGTTTATATATATGGTTTTGAGAGAATACATGTTTATGAATAAACATGTAGTTTGCTATATGCTTTGGACGAATACATGTTGTAAATGAATGTTAGATGGTTGATTAAATGCTTTTGAAAGATGAACACAAGCGTTGATTGTATTGATTGTGAACCGCTATTTTCTAAGTACTGTATTGCCAAAATTTGGAAGTCCCTAAAACCCATGAACCGTTAACTACCTGTAATGGGTAGGCGCTGGTACAGACGGATGGATCCATCGGGGATGGCCCCCACCTGGGCAGGTCGCAGCTGTGGGTTGGAGGCTCAGCCAGGTGTGTTGTATTAGAAGTAAGGGGGTATTCGGCAAAATACCTGACTAGGGCATTATTATACTTAAGGCTTCGGTGTCATGAGCTTAGCGTAATAGTGTGGAATATTGATATTGTATGTGTTACAATATCGCCAATGGATGAGATTCTTGTGGTCAAAGGCTCTATGGTTTATTTAAATCCCCATTATTGTTTATTTAAAAACCTATGAATTCACTCAACCGTTGTGTTGACATTTTAGCATGTATTCTCAGGTGTATAGGTTTAAGAGCAGCTGGAGCATGGAGTCGCGCAGAACAAAGTAAAGGCAAAACGAACATTTTCCATTCGATACATTTGACAAATCATTACTTTTATTAAAGTTTGAAGTAGTTGTTGGGACCTCTTTTTTATTGAACTCTGATTTTGTCGAATGGTTTATTTTATAAAACGTCTCTTTTGAGGTCGTTTTCTATGACTGTGTGTGATGTGCTATGAAGTAACGCCCAATGTTGATATTCCGCTGCCTTGTGAAATTGGGGGTGTTACACTAGGTTTTGAAAACACTAGGTCAGAATGGATCCTCTTTGAAAAGAAAAGGATGTTATGTGTGTGGTAGTTTAGATCATTTTATCAAATATTGTATTGTACATGAAGATAAAATTTCTAAACAAAAGGCTGCAAATAGGGTCACACTAAAAGGGCATGAAAAGATTGCACAGAGAAAAAGGCAATTGGGACCAAGAGATGACAAAACTAAGTGGGGTCATGCTCAGAGGGTAAACAAGCAAAATAAATCAAATAAGTTAATTCACCCTCACACCAATAAGGACTTTGTACCTAGAGCAGTACTTATGAAACAAGGTCTAGTACCTTTAAAGTCAAGTTCTTCAAGGACCAGCAGATCAAAATCTGCAAGTACTGCTAGAACTAAGACAAGTACCGTTGGACTTCCATCTAGAAAGTCAAAGTCTAACAGAACTTCTAGGAGTCTATTTGATATTGTTAAGTCACCTAGAAGTAAGCCTTATGAGAAACCAGTGCAAATGTGGGTTCCTAAAGGACAAAAGTCACTTGTTCCACCAAGTAATACTAAAACAGTACTCAAGCCTAGAAAGTCTAAAAACAAAGAAACTTATGTTTTTGACTACTTAACTAGAACAATGAAGTAAAAGAGTGTTTGAAGTCTAAGTGGTAAAACTACTTACCAAACACTTAAGTATGTAGGTCCCACAAGATCTGAGCCAAATGTGACTTGGTTCCCTGTTAAACACTAATGTGTTTTGTGTATGTGTAGGAGCATCTAATTAATGAATTGAAGGATAAAGGCATAGTTGATAGTGGATGCTCAAGGCACATGACAGGGAACAAAGATTTTCTAGCTGAATTTGAAGAATTCATAGGTGGACCAGTAGCCTTTGGTGGAAGTAAAGGCAGGATTACTAGCAAAGGGAAAATCAACACAAGAAAACTGGTGTTTGAGAATGTGTTCTTTGTGAAAGAATTGAATGAGTTCAATCTCTTCTCTGTATCACAAATGTGTGATAAGAATAACAAGGTAATTTTCATAGATTCAGATTGCTTGGTACTCTCCAAAGACTTTGAGATGCCTAAAGAATCTCAAGTATTGCTTAAAGTACCCAAGCAAGAAAATATGTATACCTTTAATCTTCATACTATTACTCCAACAGGTGGTATTACATGCTTGTTAGCTAAAGCTTCTAATGATGATTCTAATTTATGGCATAGGAGGTTAGGTTATGTGAACTTTAAGAACCTAAACAAACTTGTTAAGGGAAATTTGGTCAGAGGGTTACCTACCGAATCGTTTCAAAATGATCTCACATGTACTGCTTGTCAAAAAGGAAAACAACATAGAGCCTCTTGTAAGACCAAGATTGTCAATTCTGTAACTAATCCTTTACAACTCTTACACATGGATCTGTTTGGTCCAGTTTCTGTTAGGAGTATTAGTCACAAGACCTTTTGCCTAGTTATAATTGTCGATTATAGTAGATTCAGTTAGGTTTTCTTTTTAAAGCTTAAAAGTGAAACCTATGAATTACTTAAAGACTTTGTCACCTTAGTTGAAAAACAATTCACTAACCAAGTCTCAGTCATTAGGACAATTAATGGGACAGAATTTAAGAATGCTGAATTTGATGAATTCTGTAGGTCTAAAGGGATCAAGAGACAATTTAGTAATCCTAGGACTCCACAACAAAATGGAGTAGCTGAAAGGAAAAATAGGACACTAATTGAGGCTACTAGGACTATGCTAGCCGATTCTCTTTTGCCAAACACCTTTTGGGCAGAAGCAATCAATACTGCATGTTAATAGGGTTTTAGTGACCAACCCTCAAAATAGAACAATGTTGGCCCAATGAAAGTTTTAACTATGGCTCATTCTGGATTTGTTTAATTAGACTAAGTGTTATGGGTCGCAGAGAGGACCAGCGACAAAGAACAGACCAGCGGATGGTAAAGCCTCAACTGGCACACCTGGAACCTTCAAGTCAAAGACAACGTCAGAGAAGTCAAAGATTATCTTAAGTCATACTGACCAGTGGTTATGGACAAGCTGGGATGTAGAAGGAATGTGCTGGTGTTCAAGGATCTCTGAGATGTCATTACTCAGAGATCACTTACAACCCTATGAAGACTTAAGCAAGCAGAGACTTGCCTTACCTTTATAGTTTAGGCGGGAGAATCTCAAAGGTATTTTGGGCGGGACAAAACATGAGATTCAAGTTAAAGCCTAGTACGACCTAGTGGGACAAAAGTGAACAGTTCGCAGAACTATTCACCTAAAGTAGTTTAAAGGTATGTCTTGATTTAGACATGCATTTAATACGTTGTACTCTTCCACTTAGAAGATGACACGTATCAACTACTCCCACTAAGTAAGCAGCCTCGTACCGCTATAAATAGGAGGGAGAAAGAAGAGTTATTCAACCCTTCTGCTTGGATAAATTATCTAAGTTTCTTTCTCCCTTTGGAACCTCTAAGTCCTCAGCTGTCTACCAGTGACTCATAGGTTATCTTGTAAACTTGAGGCTCGAATCAAGTTTACTTGTTCTAGGGTTCATTTCTTATTGTCATTCAACGGGTGTATTCATAACACTTAATAATACTTTGTTTATAACAGTTAATAAAGCATTACTCGTTTGAAAAGTATTTCTTTGTGTGTTCGTGTTTATACGAGATATAGTTTCGACAATTGTTGTATTTTGGGACATTCAATTGGTATCAGAGCGGTTTGATTTATAAAACCTTTTATAAACCGTTCTCGTTTTTAAAATCAAGATCCAAATATGACTGAAACTATGCCTCCTATACCACCACCGTTTGGTCAATCTAGTCAAGCTAATACTTCGACAAACGCTCCAGCCACCACATCTACTACCATGCCTACACCTGTTGTAAGCACTGGTAATAATGATGATGCCCTTCACCAACTTCTTGATGTTCATGGGGGGTCACATGTGTCCAGTGTTCCAGCGTTTGATGAAGAAGATTTCTCAAGTTGGAAAAGTGAATTTCTTATTTATTTAGATGGCTTAGAACCCTTCTTAATAGAAATATTAGGAAATGGGCCTTATGTGCCATTGGTCGTTTCCTCTACCCATGAGAGACCCATTAGGAAGCCTGTTAAGCAATGGTCTGCAGCGGATAGACGTCTGGCTAAACCGGACAAGAGACTTAAAAGTATCGAAGTCTCTTGCCTAACCAAGAACATTATGAAGTCCATAATCAAATGCAACTCTACAAAAGAGATGTGGACTGAATTAGTTCTAGGATATGAAGGTCCAAAGGAAACAAAAGAAACCAAAATCCAAGCCCTAAGACTCAAGTTTAACGCTTTTAAAGCTTTGGAAACAGAAACTGTTGCTCAAACTTATACTAGGCTTAAGATTTTATTGAATGATTTAGGAAACAATGGTGTTGTTCTACCTACGGCTGAGGTTAATGCCACTTTTGTAAACAGTTTACCTAGGAAATGGTTTAGCCTAAACCAGACCTTAAGAGCAAATAATGTAACCAAGAATGATACTCTGACCCAACTGTTTGGTAGATATAACTATGAAGAAGGGCTGATTGATTCTATTTACAAATTAGAGACTGATAGGTTTACCACCCATATCTCTGGTTCAAAAGCTCTTGTTGCTAACCATTCTTTTCAGCACAACGACTCTGACATAGAGGAAGATACAAGAAGCAGTCAAGAATTTCTTGATGAATTGCATGCAGAGTTTCATGACAGCGCTCTTCTGGTTGATCAAAAGAGATACTACAAGAGATCAGGTAGAGTTGGAGCTGCTAAAGTCGATAAATCCAAAGTGACATGCAACACATGTGGAAAAGCTGGTCATTATCAAAAAGATTGCTGGTCAAACAAAACTTCCTCTCCTAGCTTTCCATCTTCCAACAGTGACCACAATAGCAAGAAGAAGTTTTCTCCATCACCTTTCAAGCAAACTTCTCACTCTGAATCAGAGGGAAAGAAGGACTACAAAATCAAGTACAAAGCATTGAAAGTTGAGCATGTGAAACTCAACCAAAAAGATGAAGACGCTGCTAAGAAAAAGGACAACAAAAAGACTGAAAAAGGTCTTATTGCTGCCTCATTTGATTGGGATGATGAACCTCTTACACCAGAGGATGAAGGAACCACTACTGTTAGAGCCTTTATGGCCGTCGCTGATGAGGAACCAGCTGTTGGAAAAAGTGAGGCAAGATCTGGTCAATGGGTGGATATCACCATGAAAAAGGTACAAAGATTGCTTTCTATGCCTGAAGGTCCTGATAGAGACCATGTTAGTGACTACACTCTGGTTGACCTCCATTTTGTGGAAGAACAAAGAAAAAACCTGTTAAACAAATTTTATAATCTTAAAATTGAGTTAAATCTTTGTCAGTCTGAGTTGACTAATCTCAAAGCTTTTGTGAATCTTGCCAATTAACAACAAAATGAAGTCAACAAACTTTCCATTGAAAATGAATCTTTAACTGATGATAATGCTGAACTTAGAAGAACCATCGAAAAATGGAACATAGGTCAATACACTGTGGAAGAATTGGTTGCTGAAGCCATTCTACGGGATGTGGTTCAAGCAATAGGGGTAAGGGTAGGTTTAAAAACCATATACCAGTGGCCAAAGTTAAATTTGTCCCCTTAAATGCTCCTTCTCCTTTTTCAACCTCTGTGGATGAGAATGACTCTGAAAAGGAATCTGATGTTCCCAGACCCTCACCAGCCTTGCCCAAACTTGCTGGTGTTGATCCATCTGATTCCTTACTTGGCCCAAAACCTGACATAAAAAACTCTGGGACATCCAACCCTAGAGTTGCTGAAAAAGCACATAAAAAGGTTTATGTGGCCAAAGAACCCACCAAACCTATTCCTCCCACTGAAGAGCTTTCACCCACCAAGAAATTTCTCCTCTCCCTCATGGAAGAAGTAAAAGGTTTGAAAGAACAAATCAAACATATGGCAGACAGTCCATCTATTATTTCTCTTGGTGAAGATTCAAGTAGCTCAAAGGGGAGAGCTTTGTTCGGGCCTTGCAAACATTGTGGGTTTAAAAATCATTTGTCTGAAAATTGTTCTAAGAAACCCGAATGTATCACATGTGAGTCCACTGAACATACCTCTAGATAACATGAGGAGACCATAGCTGTTCAAAAGACTAGAACTCAATTAAGTTCGAAAACTCCTTACAAGTCCTCTAGGAGACCAGAACCCAAACCCAGAGATACTCCTCAAGGTTACAGACCATATCCTCCCTGCAAGTACTGTGGCTTCTATGACCATCACTCTAATGAGTGTGAGCACTATCCCAGACGTGACATCTGTGGAAGCATGCGTCATGAAACCAGAGATTGCAACCAAAAAGGGAGAGACAGGAACCAGAGAAGACCTAATGTCGCTGGTCAGCGACAGCATGGACCCACTGGAAAGTGGGTTCATCATCAAAACTAATCTGGCTTTGTTATATCTATGCAGGTTTATTTGGAGAAATCTATTTTGTATATGCATAGTGGGTGCTCCATACATATGACAGGGGTTAAACAATATCTGCATAGATATAAGAAGGAGTTTGGTCCGAAAGTAGTCTTTGGAGATTACTCCTTAGGGGCTACTAAGGGATATGGCTCAGTGGATTGTAATGAAATCACATTCACAAGGGTCGCTTATTTCAATGGACTGAAGCACAAATTAGTTCGTATCAGTAAACTCTGTGATGATGGTTTCAAAGTTCTGTTCACCAAGACCCAAGGAACAATCTTCAATCAAAATGATGATGTTGTTCTTATTGCACCCATAAGAAGGGAGGTGTATGTTATTGACATGACATCATGTCCAGAAGGAAACAACACATGTCTCTTTACCAAAGCCTCTGATAGTGAAAACCAGCTCTGGCATAAGAGACTCTCTCACCTTAACTTCAAAAACATCGACAAACTGGCCAAGAATGATTTAGTTGTTGGGCTTACCTCTCCGACCTTCAGCAAAGACAGACCCTGCTCATCCTGCGAAAAATGGAAGCACCACAGAGTCTCATTTAAGACCAAACAATCATTCTCCATAAATAAGTGCCTTCATCTTCTTCACATAGACTTATTTGGACCAGTAAAACCACAATCCCTCAATCAAAACAAGTACACTAGTCATTGACGATAAATTCTCTAGATTCACATGGGTATTCTTTCTTATAAGAAAGAGTGATGCAGCTGAAAGGATAATGTCTTTCATCAGAGAAATAGAGAACTTCAATGACTGCAGAGTTAAGGCTATCAGAAGTGATAATGGCACTGAATTCAAGAACCATGCCATGGAAGCCTTTTATGATTAAAAGGGAATCTCACAGAACTTTTCAAACCCAAGAACCCCAGAACAAAATGGTATCGCTGAAAGAAGAAAGAAAACACTCATAGAGGAATCCAGAACAATGCTTAGCGAGTCAAGACTCCCAAAGAAATTTTGGGGTGAAGTTGTGTACACAGCGTGTTACACACAAAATAGATCCATTATTATGAAGAGATATGGCAAGACCGTTTATGAAGTGTATAGGAAGAGAGCCCCTGATGTAAGCTACTTCCATGTCTTTGGTTGCCCTGTTTTCATTCACAACTATAAGGATCATCTGGGTAAATTTGATGAAAAGTCAGATGATGGTTCTTTCTTGGATACTCTCCTACCTCTGGAGCTTTTAGAGTATTCAATATCCACAAGCAAGAACTTGAAGAATCCATTAATGTTACCTTTAATGAAACAGATACTGTTTACTCACACCTACTCGGAGGACTGTGACATTGACTTCAATGAAGTTAAATCATATCCAAAGGATGATTTCTTAAATCCCAAGGAATCACCTCAAATATGTCACAAGAATTTCCCTATGTTCATGCATTTGATCCTCACTCAATCTCTGACATCACTCCAAAGGTTTCTGAAGCTGAATCACTCACTCCACCACCCATAGAAGAAAATGATGATCTTATCTCCCCAATCTCTCAAACAGATGAAGAGATCATGGATGAAGAAATTATATGTGATGAACCACCAACATTTATTCAACATGTTGTGACTCCTTAACCCACATAGACTCCTTCTCCTTAATCAAAATGGAGTAGGAACCAATATATTCTTCTAGTGAATATTCTTGGCGAAACCTCTAAGGGAGTCACCACTAGAGGAAAGTTAAGATCTCTGGAAACAGCCTCAGCGAATGAATGCCTTTTTGCTGATTTTCTCTCTGAAGATGAACCTAAGAACGTGGTTGCTGCCCTACTAGATGAAGGATGGGTTGTAGCTATGCAAGAAGAACTCAATCAGATCAAGAGAAACAAGGTGTGGACTTTGGTAAAAGCTCCAGCTGGAAAGCAAGTGGTTGGAACCAAATGGGTCTGCAGAAACAAAAGGGATGAAGCTGGCATGATTGTTAAAAACAAGGCTAGGCTTGTGGTGTTGGGATACAACCAGTTAGAGGGTATTGATTATGACGAAACCTTCATACTAGTGGCCAGATTGGAAGCTATCAGAATCTTCCTAGCCTATGCTACTTATGTAGGTTTCATAGTTTACCAAATGGATGTAAAGAGTGCCTTTCTTAATGAAAAGCTTATAGAGGAAGTATATGTTGAACAACCCCTATGGTTTGAGAACAGTGACTATCCTGACCATGTTTGTAGGCTTCACAAAGCACTCTATGGGCTGAAACAAGCGCCTAGAGCATGGTATGAAACTATATCGAAATTCCTACTTGAAAATAAGTTTGTAAGAGGTACTATTGACCAAACCTTGTTCACTTATAGGTCCAAGGGTGATACCATTATAGTACAAATTTATGTGGATGACATAATTTTTGGTTCAACCAACATTACCTTGAGCAAACAGTTTGCCAAACTTATGACCAAAAAGTATGAAATGAGCATGATGGGGGAACTACCCTTTTTCTTGGGTTTGCAAATCAAACAAAATTCAAAACGAATTTCTATTTGTCAAGAAAAATATGTTAGATATTTTCTCAAGAAGTATGATCTGTCTGATTGTGCATCAGTGAAATGGCCCATGCTTCCTCCCAACAATTTAGGAGCTGATGACTCAGGGGTCTCTGTTAATGAGACCTTATACTTAGGCCTGATTGGGTCACTGATGTACCTCACAGCAAGCATACCAGACATCCAATTCTCCATATGTCTCTGTGCTAGGTACCAAGCTAATCCCAAGGAATCCCACCTTGTAGCTGTCAAAATAATTTCCAGTTACTTAAAAGGATCTCCCTCACTGGGTCTCTAGTATCCAAATGGATCAGGCTTCGACCTCATAGCCTACTCAGAATCAGACTATGCTGGGTGCTGCCTTGATAAAAAGAGCACCTCTAGGAGTTGTAAAATCCTTGGAGGAAAGTTGGTATGCTGGAGGGCAAAGAAACAAAACTCTATGTCCATATCATCTGCTGAAGCTGAATATATCGCTGCCGCTGGTTGTTGTGCTCAAGTTCTCTGGAGGAAGAGTCAGTTGGCTGATTATGAAATCAATTATGAAAAGGTTCCCATATTCTGTGACAACACAAGTGCTATAGCCATCTCAAATAATCTGGTACTTCATTCTATAACTAAGCATATTGACATTCTTCAAAAGGAATATAAGAATACTGTTAACCAGAGAGCTGAGCTAGGGCTGATCGCCAAGTACAATTGTTTCACTGAAAAGGATAAAAAGGTGGTCATGACCCTATACAGAGACAACCAGATAACCAACTACAAGGTCATCAATGACTTCAAACTCAAAGATCTGGGTCTCTCAGAGTGGTTGGAATTATTGTCTCTTGCCCAAAAGAAGACTGGACCTGGTACAGTCTAAATGATGAAAAATATATAAGCAAAGGTCAACTAGGTAAGAGACACTGCTAAGAAGCTGAAACTCCCTTTGCCTCCCCAATTATCACAACAACAACAGACATAAGGACAAAGAAAAAGGAAAACCCCAATCGGGCCTCTGGTAGAGAAACTAGTCACTGAATATGTTGTTGTAGATGGAATGTACATAAATCTTCTACTTCCAAAGGAGATCACAAAGCCCGTAGGTGGACAAGTCTACTCTGAGCCAGAGAGGGAATGGTCTTCATGAATGGCAATTGTGAATATGGCTTTCAGAGGGAGAATGATCTACACCTGGCTTCAACTGTCCAACTCATCAGACTCAAGCAAGGCATCTTGAGAAACTACAAACTAGCCAGCGACTTTGAGTTCGAGATTGAGTTGATCATTAACTCTAGAGCTGATAAAGTTGAAGCAAAGAGATTCGTGGACCAAGGCCTCGATCGCTGAAGAACCTTTTGTATTTTATTTTTATTACACCACTGGGTGTCTTGTAATAGGTTAGGTTCTTTATGTCTAATAAAACTTTAAGGTATGTTTGTTAAATTATGTGTAAGAAGAAGTTGTGTACTCACTTACAATAATTTTAGACTTAGTATAATTTATAAACAAATAGAGGGAGATTGTTGGGACAATGAAAGTTTTAACTATAGCCCAGTCTAGATTTGTTTAATTAGACTAAGTGTTACGTGTCATTGAGAGGAACAACGACAGAAAATAGACCAGCGGATGGAAAAGCCTCAGCTGGCACACTAGGAACATTCAAGTCAAAGACAACGTCAGAGAAGTCAAAGATTATCTGAAGTCATACTCACAAGCGGTTATGGACAAGCTGGGATGTAGAAGGAATGTGCTGGTGTTCAAGGATCTCTGAGATGACAATACTCAGAGATCACTTACAACCCTATGAAGACTTAAGCAAGCAGAGACTTGTCTTACCTTTGTAGTTTAGGCGGGAGAATCTCCAATGTGACAATCCCTCAATTTCAGGTCCTTATTATATTCTCAAGTATTATTTATAATCATTATTTTATTGTTATATTATGAACTCACTCATTTTTGGGAAGAAATTGGGGTTTACGTCTTAAAGTAGCATCGTCTACGTCTAAACCGGAGAGCTCTACGTTACGTGTTTACGTTTAAATACTCCGTTTTTGTGACAGTCTAACGTTTTCAGATAATAAATTCAACCTCGTATATTATTTTGAACTTTTATTTTATGTGGGTTCATGAAAACACAAATTTACGGGATGAAATTAGGGCTCACGTGCATAATTTAACGTCTTTCACGAGTAAACCGGGAACCCTAGGTTTACGTATTTACGCTTTTGTGCTACGTTTTTTATGAGACAATTTTTATTAGAATCTTTTTGTGTCGTAGATTCATAATTTATAAAAACGTTTTTCGTAAATCGACCTGAGGGCACGTAAATCGAGGAAACTAGAATCAAGGAGTACCCGTAAATTAGTGGAGATGAGACAAGTGGGACACTTGTCCCACCACCACCTTTGTTGTCAAAAATCTACCATGTGTAAGAACACTTGTCTTAACACTTGCCAAAACCACTAACCTCAAACTATCAAAACCATCTAACTCTCTCATTATTCTCACACATACATGCAACTAACCAAAAGGTTTTCCACTCTCTCCCTCCCTTGTCTCTCATGTCATCCATATACCACCACCATACACCACCATTCATTAAAAATTTAACCTACAAGTTTAACTATAATTCACATATGTTGACAGCCAATTAAAAAGATGAAGATTGGAGTTGATTATAACTTATTAAAAGGAGTTTTTATAAGGTTCAAGGGCTGATTTCAAGAAGTTGTTCATCTACTTGGAGATTTCTAAAAGTGGTCTTGCTAAGTTCATAAGATTTGGTTACAAGTTGAAGTCTTGTCCATCCAAAATATCAACCTATTCCATCACTTTGGTTGGTATAAAGATTGTCTTCCTACCATCATCCTACTATTTTTGTAAATATACTTATCTATTTACTTCAAATATATATGTAAGAGATCTATGAATGATGATCAAGTGATTGCATGGGGACTTTATGTCATTAGATTAGGTTAAAAAGGCTAAAACTACAAGAAAAAGTTGTTAAAATCTTGACTAGATTAGTAGGCTGTAATAAAAAGTAACTTTCAATATTTTTACTTGGTTAAATGTATGAGATTGTTGGATATACAGATAGATAAATTATTTTTACATAAGTGGTGAATTGGCCATACAATGGAATGTTAGAAATGAGCAAGATATGGCCAAAACACTTTTGTGATACTAATATGCCTGGTCTGTTTTAGACGAATTATTAAAACTTCTTAGAGACTGTTTGAGCAGGATCTAAAGAGTTATTTGTAGCACATATCATGTAGTTTATACAGTAATAATTTGGGGTTTCAGCTCCTTGTAGAATTCAAGATATGATCAAAATGGTGGACTTGAAATTTCACATCAGATTTGACTAAAGTATATATTATTAAAAAGGCACTTGAAGTAAAATATTAAATAACATAAGTATATAAAAATTAGTAAATGATAATAACTAATATAAAATAAGTTTATATACTATAATAAGTAAATACTACATTTTATAAAAAAAACTCAGATGTTTTCTAAACTACAAACTATATATAGATTTTTACGTCTTTTCGGCTAAAACCGAAAGAATAACGTTTTCGCCAAATAAAACTTAGATTGTCGGACCCGTCTAATGTAATATTTTTATAAATCATATACTGATATGTAAACACACTTGACAAGTAAAACTCGAAAAAACCCGAGCTTTGTAACATATGGACCATAATGAGCCAAATTAGCCTTGTTGAACCACTAGGCCCAACTAGTTTGGCTTAACACTATTGGACTTACTCATGGGCTTAACCCACTTGGGCCCAACATATGAGTATGGGACTGTTCTTAAATAGATAAATGGACTAATATAATGTATTGGACTCTTAATAGGCTTATTGGGCCTTAACATATACAGGGGCTAAAACTAGTATAACTAGACTAAGTTAACCATGTACTTAACAACTAATAATGTTGTATAAAGGAATAAAACCCCACTTGATCATCATGTTATGACATCATTACATATACATAACAACTTTTATAAAGTTATTTGACGATAGTCTAAGACCGAGTATTATTTGTATAGGTTTCCCGTGATCAAGGCACATACCGTACATCCTAATTGCCGACAACTCGCCTTTCCCAACCAACGTGAGTTCATAGCCTCGCACTCTTTTAAATGTTTTGTGAAATGTTTTATAAACCCGCGAGGGAGATAACATGCTAGTTCTAATAAAAATAGAACACAAGTGGTCTCGATTGTATGCTTATTGATATGGACCCGATTGATTGTATGACCCAATGAATGATTGAAATGGATCATTATTGATTAGGTTATGTCACTATAAGTTCCATTAGCATGAATTGTGAACTACCGGGAGTGGTAGACGCTTATGCATATAATAGTACTATTTGGGGAAGATCACCCCAGTTCGCGCCTTGACGGTTGATCCACGTCGTGCCACATTGATTCGTAAGCGAATTTATGTATGAGAGTGGTATATTTAACGTGATTATTGTGACGACACGCTGTATTAAATGGGCAAAGGAATTATGGCTAGCTACCCGATATATATTATAGAAAGGTAACAATGTCATGCGGCTTATAATAATCCAATAATAATGATAATTGTAACACTGAGGCTGCGGTCTCAGGAATAGTGTATGATATATGATTTGAATTATAATATATTTCCTGACTAGCAATATGGGGTCTTATTTAATATTATACTTATGTTCTGATTTTACATAACTATTTTGTATAACGGTTTTTATTATACTATAAACAACATTATAAAACGTATTGAATGGTGATGTTACGACAATGATTCGTATAAAATATTTTTGGCCTAAGTTATGATTTACGACAATGATTCGTATCAAATGCTTAAGGCCGGTGTTAAGAAATTACGACAATGATTCGTATAAGATGTTTTTGACCTATGTTATGGTCTATGACAAAGAATTTCACAAAAATGCTTTTCGGTAATTATTTTATACCGGTATCATCTTAATGGTTTTATTAAACTCTATGGACTCGCTCAGCGTTTCGCTGACTTTTAACATGTTTTATCTCAGGTACTTGAAGGTAATTCTCGGGAGGACGACAAGAATTTATGGCCCGCATTTAAATAAAAATTTCCATTCAAATGTTTTGTAAATTTGTAAGATATACTTTGACCTGAGGACCTATGTAACTTTATATTTTTGAATGGAAAATGCTTTGTTATCAAACGACGCGATTTTTAAGCGTTGTCTATGATTTGAGTAATGTGCTATCCCGTAACACCAAAGACTCTTCCGCTGATTCGAAATGTGAATATTTGGGGGTGTTAAAGTTTGGTACCAGAGCTCTCGTTATAGAGATCGAAAGATTTTTTAAAAACCAAGGTTTTGAATAAAACATTTCAAAAACCTTTTAACTATAAATATTTTTAAATAAATATTTTGAGTAAAATGTTTAAAAATCTTTTGACTATAACGGTGCCGAAGAATTCCCGAGTTACCGACAAGGCCAGACTGAGAAGTGTTATTTTAATATATATATATATATATATATAACTTGGATTATATATATATGTTGTAATTTGATTACATGATTGTTAGATGATTATATTAATACTTATACGAGATATTTATACGACGTAGATTGTCACAAGGAACCCTAACTCGTCTAGCAAATCAATCGAAGCTATTTTTGTAGGAAATCTAGCTATTCTAGATCTAAACCAAGTTGTGGATGTTCATAATCCCAACAAAATGGTTGATATTCGTAGAAATTTTGATATTAGTTGATTGTGATATTGAAGATGAATTGTCGGGATTTAATCTGATATCGATGTCATGACGATCTTTCCTTATAGAGCGGAGTTTGACCAAAACCTCACCACCTAGAAATGTGTCATCTGAATCGGTGTCACCAATTTATTTTATTTGAAATCGAAAAGGTGAATGTTGCACTTGAGGCTATCATTGGAACCTTTACCCAAAAGCCTCATGCCACGTGTACCTTTCCGAGAAGTCTAATTGAATGTGTGATTCATTTCTTACTCGTGACTCATTTGATAATTATTTTTATAAGAGCTATAGAACTGGAAATTAAGTGTTGTTCATGTCGAGCTTATATTGCCTTCCAAAGCCGAAGACTAAGGTTGATAGTATTGGAGAATGAGGTAGGATATCGCATTGAGTATAAGTTGGTTGAAACTTGAATAAGGTCAAATTTAACTCGTATTGAATAGGAGATTGCTAAGAGGAAGTCGTTGAGTCATGTAGTTGAATTATGAGGTTTTAAATTATTGTTAGTTTGTGTTAAGGGTTGTTCCTAGGCCATTGTCCAATGACGAGGATGCCCAGTGTCCAAGAAATAAATTGAAAAAGTCTTCTTCTGAATTGGGACCGATGGATCTTCCGGGACATGTGGAACACCTAATGACTCTTGTAGACTAGTATTCATTATAGTATTTTTTTTAAATCACTAACTTAACTGAGACATCAGTTGTTAGGATGAGTCCTTGGACTTGTATGACATGGCGATACGTAATGTGTGACAGTATAATTTTTGACTTGTTTGTGATTAATGAAAAGACTATCTTTGATTGCTAAATTCTACATGTATCGTTGTTATCCATCTTTTCTTGCTTTTTCCTAATGTTCGCATTAGTGATGCAACCATTGAACGAGTACTCATCTTGTTTGATTTGCGTTGTGAATTATTCTTTCGTATTCCTGAGTGCCATCCATGTCATGAACCTCATGATTATTTGGCTAAGCTCATTTCCTATCATATTGTAATTAGTTTTTGGTGAACAACTCTTCATCACTCTTTTGCAGATTACTCATTGTTTTCATGAATAATACAATACCATCTGGGGGAAAATATAAAATTCTTATATTCATATGAGTTATTTAAAGCGGTACCATTAAGTTATTACTATCGAAATAAAGTTTTTATTAAACATCTTGTAAATGAAATGCTTTCATAATGATGAACATTTCGGTAAAATCATTTTTATTTTTATTTCATAATTAAACATGAATATATATTTTAAACACGATGACAAAATTTTGACGAACTGAGAATTGCATCGTTAATCCTAAGTCTTACATAGAAGCGCTCCTACGTACAATTTGGAAGGGACCATGCAAGGCTGATTAGTAGTCACCATGAAATTGTTAATAAACACTACATTTTTCTTTGTAATTGTGAAAGATTAAATTTTTATGAGATGTCAAGAAGTGCAAAAATAGGGACATATTGTTAGGGACACCTACATATGTGCCCGTACCATTTTTCCGAATTGAGTTTACTCATCTGTGGATATTGTCCTATTTGACAATTAACACCCCCTTCTTGTTCAATCCTTTCATGGAAAGATTCTTTGGAAACTTTTCTAATTATCGAATGTTGATACCCGATTGGGTGTATCGATGTTCTTATCATCTCTTTGGATTAGATTCTATTTTAATGACATAGGTAACGATCCGAGGTGCTTTCGGATGCATACTGATAGTTGTAATTTAGCACTTGTTTAGGAAAACAAGGTAATTAGGGTAAGTACGACGGTTTAGGAAAACCGTGCACAAATGACCCAAAAGTGAGTTCGTTCTCAAGGAGGCTTGTGTGTTGTGTAAAGAAATGATTAAGTGTTGGTGATTATATTGATGAAGAAAGAAAAATATAAAAGAAAGTAGAAAAGGATGATGGTTACGATTATGAATTACACTAAGACGAAGTCGTGCACGTAAAACCGTAAAAAGTGACTACATTTTAAAAATTACCCTAAAAATTCCTAGAAAATTGAAATAAATCCTAAAAAATGTAATTAGAGTTTACAAAAAATCAAAAATCACTCTAACCTTTTATTTAAATAAATATTAATTTTTTATGCCAATTAAAGCCCAAAAAATCAATTTGATTAACAAAAAACCCAAAATGAGATTTTTTAACTTGTATACCTCTAAAATGACTTAACTAAATTTTAAACTATTTTTGAAAATTTTAAGATTAATTAAAACAATTTAAAAACAATTAAAAACTAATAAAACTTAAAATAATTCAAAAAATTAAACTAATGACAATATAATTAATCTAAAAATTTTAAAATTCCTAACTTAATGTGTTTGAACTAGGAGAAATGAAAAACTTGAAAAAATCTAAATTTTAATTTTAATAATAAAATAATAATAAAGTAATATTAAAAATCCAAAATTTATAAAAAATTCTAAAAAGTTGCAAACTAGTTTATTTTAACCTAATAAACACAAAAATGAATTTGAAATTACCAAAATACCCTAATTAGGCCTTAAAATGGGCTAAATGACAAAACAGATCCTTAATGGGCTGAAATTAGGCCCAATAAGAAAAAGTCAACCAAATAAGCCCAAAACTTCCTATCTGACTCAAAATTTGATTATAAGAACAAAACTATAAAGGCCCAAAAGCTGAAAATGTGATTATCACAGCTTAATAAGTCAACAACTTTTTCTTAATGGGCTTTTTGGCCCATTAAGCCATAAGCTAATGCCATAAGCTCTAATTTGACACACAAGCTTCTTTTGAGTTACCAAAGAGATCTGTGAAAAGAAATTTTGAAAAAAGCACAAGAAAAAAGCCCGAAATAAGCTAAAGCTCTCTTCATAAAACGACAAAATAGTCGTTTTTGAGTTCAAGGCTACCTCAAGTGCTGATTCAACTTGCAAAAGGTTTTAAATGACTTAATTAAGCAAAATAATCAAAAAGTTTTCCAATAAGCACACTAAATAAGCTAGAATAAGCAAATAAGCACTTATTTAAAAGTCAAACTGTTTGGTTTTCTAGTCAAACTTAAAAGTCAAACCCTAATATGCTCCAGATTAGTTTAATGGGTCAAATAAGGAAGATCTATCACAAAAATTAAGTTGTTGCAAGTCTGGATAAGCCAAAATGGCTTATGAATAAGTTGTTGATCAAATAACACTAGCAGTGGCAAGCAACAGGGGAAAGGAGTTCCCACTGCTTGACTTTCTGGACTTTTTGTCTTATGTGACTTTTTGTTGGATTCAAGTTAAGCAAAGGCAACCAAGTGATCAATGAATCACAAGGAGTTAATAACAACAATAAAAACACAAATTCACCAAGCCAATTAGTACAGTTTAATCAAAACATCCACAGATATGCACTAGACATGACCAATAAGCAGTTTTCAACCAATAAGAAATTTAAGCAAGAATAAGCTAGCCAAACTTCACCAAATGCATACACAAGCTATAAATAATTCAAGTGATCATAAATAAACAGGTTTCATGCAATGATTCAAAGTTTAGATCAAGATTCAAGCACTTAAATGTTACTGATGAACAAGAACAAGCAGTTTACACACTTTGCTGATATACTTGACCACAAGACCAGATTCAAACCCTCAAATCTTCTTAACAGGTTATAATAATTATGTTTAATCACTTGTTATCCCTAAACATGTATACAAACTAAGTTTTCCAAAGTCTTAGGTCAAAACAAGCAGATTTCAACTTTTTATAGCATAATTAAGATTTTGATATTCAAAAGCCAAGAACTTGCAGCAAATAGCATACAACCAAGTGTTTATCAGATACCAACACAAATAACCAACAAACAATAACTCAAATCCAATTTGCAAGCTTAAAAAGGTTAACCCAAACACCCCTTTCACTTTTTAAATCCAAATTTAACAAAGGAAATCTGTGATTCAATGTTACCCAAGCCTAATCTAACACAATAGCAACAATATTATACAGTATCAAGCAATTTTAAGCCACAAAATCAACAAGAACAACAGCATAACACAAAATCACAAAAATCAAGTATTTTTTACAGATTTTGGGTAAAAGGGCTCAAACCTCATGAATGTACATCCACACTCACGAATTTTTGAGCTTATGTACCTAGCAAAACAAGGCACAAGCTTCCACAACAACCCTGCTAAGAATCAACAAGGTTAGAGCACAAATATATAAAACAGAAAGATGAAAAATGCTTGATTAATGTAACCTTGTTCCCACTCCTTGATTATCCCCAAACCACAAGCTTACAACACCTTGATAATCTTCTTATCAGGGTGCTATAATCACTTGCAATCCAAAAATTCCAAGGGTTTGAACCAAGAACTTAGCATAATATCAAGATTTGGAAAATTATGCAATTTCTTGCCCAATGTTTAAAAACAGGTTTTGAAACATCAAAATCACAAACATGAAACATAAACAAGCATAGAATAAGATTGGCACTTGGATTTCATCAGCAATATCAAACACTTTTTCATTAAAATGAAACAAGGATTTACAGATTTGTGAAATAGGAAAAACCAAGAGCAAAGAAAAATTGTAGCAGGTGATATGCCTTATATAGGCTACAATGGATACTAAGAAAGCATAAAAACGTAAACCCTAATGCTGTGAAGTCCCTAAATTGCCCCTTGATATTTTGAATTACTTGAACTCATGTGAAGTTTCTTTGGCAGTTTGTTGTTGAAAAGTTGGTGGAATTGCATCCAATGGCTCTTGTGAAGCTTAAAAAGCAAGCAAGTTTGTGGGGCGTTGCATCTCTTTGGCACTTTTGGCATCTTCCTCACCTTGGTAGCAGGGGAGGTCACATGTAGCTTGTGTGATTATGTGGAAAGTATTTTGTGGGTTGGGTTATGATTAAGGAAGCCTTAATCATAATTCTGGAGAAGATTATGGCTTAATTACAAGCAATTAAGGAAAACCCAATTTCGTCAAGAACAAGCTGTTTAATCCTTTTTGGGTTTAAAAGTTGTGTTTAGCGCGTTTTTAAACTAATCAGTTGGATTAGTTTAATAAAGGCTGAGTGGAGGGTGACATGTCAAAAGGGAGGGTTCTTATTGGTTGGTTTAGGTGAGTCAGGCACGTGGCAAGCTGCTACTGGCCTATGTATCTTTCCTTGTCTCTCACTTTTGGCCCCTCATTTCTTCCCTTTCTTTCATTTCAGTTTATAAAGGTGAAAAACTGATTTCCTTTGTAAATAAACTTTCAGTTTTCACACTTTTGCCCCAAATAGTTTTCAAAAGTATTTTCAAGGGTATTTCTTGTAATTTGATGATTCTTGAAGGGGTGTTTCAGCATTTTCTTTATTCTTCAAGGTGTTGACTTGTATTGTTGACTTCTTGGAGGACTAATAATGACATGTCTTCAAAATTGAGGGACCATTCTTGCCAATTCTTCAAAGTGGAGGGCCCTTTTTGTAAATTTGACAAACTTTAAGGACCAATCTTGTAATTATGAATAAACAAGCATTTAAAGTGTCAATTCTTCAATATTGGAGGACCCTTCTTGTACAATCTTCATTTCTTCAAGGGTTATTCTTGGAAAATCACCATTAGGGCTTGGTTCATTGTGCGGCTTCGTTTCCCGTGTTCGTTTTTGCTTGTTTCTTGTGATCTTTTGTCATTTTCTCAATATCCGTACCTAAAATAAACATGTAACAAACACAAGCATATATTTGGCATATTTGATGATATTTAATGCATTTTAAGCCCGTTTTGGACGATGAGACTATGTATAAAAGCAGTCTCATCACTCCCCCATACTAAACCATTGTCGTGCCCTCACACAATGCTAGAATAAAGTATCGTAGCACCTCCAAAATTCATTTTTATGCACCTTTATTAATTAATAAACTAGCTACACTACTACTATTACTACTACTTGCGTTTTAGACATAATGTATGATTTTCATCGCAAAATGGGACGTTTAGGTTCATAGAACAAGAACACGTGAATGCTTCGTTAGAAATAATTTTGTCGTCCTCGATTTTCACCCAATTCCATGCCAAGCGTGTAACGAGATCATTGTCATTATAAGTTAGTAATGCTAACACTACTCATATGCCCTAATCACGTACTTATCCTCCCATTTTCCTAAGTTGTATCTCTTATATTTTATTTTTGTCTTGAATGTTTCACGAGGATACATTTTTGACTTATGCGATGACAGAGATTTAGGTCTAAAAATAGAGTCATAACGGTGTAACCAAGACCATCGAATTAATAACCCTTCCTAATAGACAACGATGTCAAAAAAATTAAGTCAACAAGAAGGATCGATAAACACGGTTTTATAACGGTTTTGAACATGAGACTTATTACCAAGACTTTTATACGCCCCCTACCGGATGGGTCTTATTATCATAGGTTTACCTCTATCTTTAGTTCAACTTCGCCATGAAGCTTTTATTATGACTTCGGTCTTGCCTTGCCTTTTATTATCCTCCTCATCGGTGGTTTTATTATGGCCAAAGACGTATATCCTCACGCTAAAAGCGAATTTTGGATCTTGATAGCTTCAAAGATTAAGGCATAATTCACTTTCAATTTCGCATAGATTTTTCGGCCTTGTGAGCTTCAAATTGTTTGCTTGATTTAGGTGAGCACTTGAAATCTTATTATTAGGTGAAGCTTTCGATTCGGGTTGCCAATACTTCAACACCGTGACACTGGCGATACCTTAATGTCTTCCCAATTTAATTACATGGAAGCTACTAGAAAAGACTAGAAACCAACAATCAAGACTAAACCGCTAAGCCAATACTTATTAAGCAAAATATATACAAGCGAAGGGAGAATAAGCAAACAACGAGAACACATGAGTTTTTGAAAGAAGAGCGACCTCTACGTTTAGCATAGTAACTTATAATTAACTCTATCATTTATCGTCCTCATTTAAGAGATTTAGCCTAATATAAAGTTAAGGAATCGAAGCTAAGTGCTCAACACGCACGGTCGAGTCAAAAATTATTCTTATTCTCGCCATCAGAAAACCTACATTCGTGTCTTCAAACACTTATAAAACATGAGAAAACTTTTAAAATTTGGCCATTTTTAGCCTTATTTTTCAATAAAAACGATAAACAAAAAGATAAACTTTGGAAAGCGTGAAGGTTTGGCAAGGCAAGTATCTATTCACCCCCCCCCCCATACTAAAGTTAAACATTGTCCTCAATATTTCGAGTCTAAGGGTTGGAAACCCCCATACTAGAGACGTAGTCGAATGCATAATCTAGCATGGAAAGGGTTTAACCGTTAAATTTAAAGCCGTTTATGAAATGTGCTAAAAACCTAAGGATAGAACAATCAAGGATATGTCATGGATATTGAGAAATTCTTCAAAGCAAACGATCGAGTGCTCCCATAAAACGAACACGAGAGGCTCCAATCGTGAAGATCATGATCATCTAAAAACCACATATCACAAACAACCACAGAACAAAGGTTGGAAGGGCACAAATCCCCTCACGTTACTACATTAGAAAGCGATAATATGTACATGGGATAAGCATGGGACTCCCCCACGACGCACCTCGTTTTTTATTACCGAGTCATGAGCTCGACTCGATCCCCTTAATACTAATTATCATTGGGGAAGGTGATTTGGTCGAGGTAGTTCAAGGATGGAAATTCCCCGCCAAAGTAGTGCTTCAACCTATGTCCATTTACCTTGAAATTGGGGCTATCATTTTGAGCTAGCTTGATGGTCCCATAAGGAAAAACTTGGGTAACTGTCAATGGACCCGACCAAGTGGATTTCAACTTGCCGGAAAATATTTTCAAACGTGAGTTAAAAAGCAACACTTGAGCTCCAATGTTAAAAACCCGGTTTTTAATTTTTGAGTCATGAAACTTTTTAGTTTTTTCCTTGTAAATCAATGAATTTTCGTAAGCAATATCTCTCAATTCATCCAATCCATTCAATTACATTTTCTGGTGTTTTCCCACGGTCTCAATATCATCATTACAATGCTTAAGGGCACAATAAGCTTTGTGTTCATGTTCAATTGGCAAGTGACAATTCTTCCCATACACAAGCTTATAAGGAGTGCACCCGATGGGTGTCTTATGAGCGGTACGAAAGGCCCATAAAGCATCGTCCAACTTATCCGACCAAGATTGTCGGTTTTCCCCAATCGATCTCTCCAAGATCCTCTTTAACGCTCGGTTTGAAACCTCGATTTGCCCACTCGTTTGTGGGTGATAAGCCGTAGAAAGTAGATGTGTAACCCCATATTTACTTAAGACCCTTTCCAATTGGTCGTTACAAAAATGGGTTCCACGATCGCTTATGATCGCACGAGGGGTTCCAAACCAAGAAAACAAGCTTTTCAAGAACTTGACTACCACACGAGCATCGTTCGTGGGCAAAGCCTTAGCTTCCACCCACTTGGATAGGTAGTCAACGGCGACAAGGATGTACTTATTACCACGAGATGATGGGAACGTCCCCATAAAGTCAATAACCCAAACGTCAAAGATCTCACACACTTGGATGATGTTTTGTGGCATTTCATCGTTTTGTGAGGCTTTTCCTTGTCGTTGGCATGAGTCACATGACTTCACAAGTGCATGTGCATCTCGGTAAATAGTTGGCCAAAAGAAACCGACATCAAAGACCTTCTAATCCGTGAGATTAGCACCGTGGTGACCACCCGTGGGTCCCTCGTGACAAGCTCAAAGGATGTTAGAAGCTTCGGTGCCAAAGACACAACGTCGAATAATTTGATCAGCACAAGTCCGAAATAGATAAGGGTCGTTCCAAAAATAGAACTTGACATCACGAAAGAATTTTTGTTTTTGTTGAGTCGTCATACCCTTAATGATGAAGTTACCCGCACGGTAATTTGTGATGTCCGCAAACCATGGGGTAGATGAATCAAGCTTAGAGTTCACTACACCAAGTGTCTCGAGAGGAAATGTCTCGGTGATTTCCTTTGGCTCGTAAACACTTTGGTGAGGATCTTCCAAACGAGAAAGATGAACGGCCGCTAGATTCTCGGCTCCTTTTTTGTCAAGGATTTCGACATCAAATTCTTGTAGGAGGAGAATCCAACGAAGTAATCTCGGCTTTGCATCTTTTTTAGCCATGAGATACTTGATAGTCGAATGATCCATATACATTATGCATCAATTCAAGACGAGGTAACGTTGGAATTTCTCAAATGCATACACCACGGCAAGGAATTCCTTTTCCGCTGTAGTGTATTTAAGTTGAGCCTCGGTCATCGTCTTGCTAGAATAGTGAATAGGCGAGAAGTGATTTTCATGACGTTGCCCCAAAACGGCCCCAATAGCGTAATCACTAGCATCACACATGAGCTCAAAGGGGAGGTTCCAATTGGGAGCAACAAGAATGGGAGCTTCGGTAAGTTTCCTATTAAGGATTTCAAAGGCTCATACACAATCTTCGTCGAAAACAAAAGGTGCATCTTTTTCGAGGAGATGTGTAATAGGTCGAGAAATCTTTGTAAAATCCTTGATGAATCGACAATAAAAGCCCGCGTGGCCTAGGAAACTCCTAACTCCCTTAACGGTTTTGGGATGAGGTAATTTGGCGATGACGTCTACCTTAGCTTTGTCTACCTCAATCCCCGCTTTCGAAACCTTGTGCCCTAAGACGATTCCTTCCTTAACCATAAAATGTCATTTTTCCCAATTAAGCACAAGGTTGGTTTCCTCACAACGTTTCAACATTCTCTCAAGATTCGACAAACACGAGGTGAACGAACAACCAAACACGGAAAAATCATCCATAAAGACTTCCATCGTCTTCTCAATCATATCATAAAAAATAGCCGTCATGCACCTTTGAAAGGTTCACGGTGCATTGCAAAGTCCGAATGGAATTCTACGATAAGCAAACGTTCCATATGGACACGTAAACGTAGTTTTTTCTTGATCACGAGGATCGATGAGGATTTGGAAGTAACCGGAAAAACCGTCTAAAAAGCAATATAAATCGTTTCCCGCAAGACGCTCCAACATTTGGTCCATGAAGGGCAAGGGAAAATGGTCTTTACGAGTGGCGTCATTCAACTTACGATAGTCAATACACACCCTCCAACCGGTCACGAGTCGAGTTGGAATTAACTCGTTGGCATCGTTTGGCACAACGGTCATTCCTCCCTTCTTAGGGACACAATGAATAGGACTCACCCAAGGGCTATCAAGAATAGGGTAACTCATTCCCGCGTCAAGGAGTTTAAGGACCTCCTTTTTGATGACGTTGTGAATTTTGGGGTTCACCCTCCTTTGACATTAGATTGCGGGTTTGTAGTCCTCCTCCATTAAGATTTTGTGGGTACAAAATTTGGGATCAATCCCCTTAATGTCGGATAATTTCCACGCAATTGCCCCTTTGTGATCCTTTAGAACATAGACAAGTACGGATTTTTCATCATTCGAAAGATCGTTCGCAATAATAACGGAAAACTTGTCGTCCTCCTCCAAAAATACATATTCAAGATGAGGAGGTAAATCTTTCAACTCGAGGATTGGTGGTTCCTCAATTGAAGATTTGGGCTCGATACTCATAACCTCCTCGGGTGGAGGAAATGGGAAATCGTTAAGAAAATCCTTGATAATCGAGAAGTCCTCATCGTTGTCGAGGTCTTCGTCACAAGTACGTGGAAAATCGAATTATTCCTACTTAAAACCACCATGTTCAAATGGAGTAAAGGTTGGTGTCGAATTATCAAGAATGGGAACAAGCATAGTGGGATTGCCACTATTTTCATCGTCACCAAAACCTAAAACTTCTTGTGAAAATTCCTCGCAAACAACGTCGATCATATCAACGAGGTTGATGGTTTCAACGGAATAAACATGAGAAATTGGAGAATTTTGTGTTGCGTTTATAACAAGTTCCTCGTCGTTGAAACGTAAGGTGATTTTTCTAGCATGCACATCAATCAACGCCATAGACGTATCTAAAACGAACGACCTAAAATAAGAGGAAATTGAGGATCCATGGGAATATCGACAACGATAAAGTCTACCGGATAATAGAACATTCCCTCTTTCACAAAAACGTCTTCGGCCAATCCACATGCGGGAATCGTGGAATGATCGGCCACTTAATATACATTAGTGAAGGAGTAAGATTAGGAAGATTGAGCGACTTGAAGATTGCAAGTGGCATCAAGTTAATACTACAACCAAGATCGGTCAAGGCATAGCATTCTTCCATATCTTGGACTGCACATGGGATCAAGAATTTACCGGCATCACCGACTTTTTGAGGTATGCGGTTAAGATAAACTGATGAACAACTAGACAATTGTTGCAATTTCTCCTTGTTGTTCAACATACTCTTAAATTTAGCGGCAAATTGAGGCATCATGACCAAAGCATCGGCAAAAAATATATTGAAATGCAAATCACGAAACATTTTCATAAAAAGCTCAAATTGGTAATTGTCGCGCTCTTGACGTTTCTCCTTTCTAAGACTTGATGGATAGGGCAAAGGTGATGTGGGTTAAGGCATAGGAATAGCCTTTAGAATCTCGGGTTCCAGTTGTGGTAATGGGTCAACCATAGGTGTGGCATGAGCGGTACTTCGTGGGATTGGGACATGCTCCTTTTCAACCACCACCTCGGGTTCTTCCTCAATTTCCTCCACCGTTGGAGTAATTGGTTGAGGAGTCGGTTCCTTAAGTGTCTTACCACTTCGTGTGGTAATCACCTTCATATCTCTCTTAGGGTTCGATATAGTATTGCTAGGAAGACTAATCGAAGACGGTTTACACATTATAGCCTCAAACATGGATGAAATTTTATCCTCAAACATAGATTGTATCTTGTCAGCCTTAAGCATCTATTGTTTTATTTCATGTTGCCCTTATTCCAATTTTTTTGGTTTTGTTGTAGTCTTTGTTTGTATGGATCTTAAGCTCATTTGCTAACTCGTTTTTCAACTCCTTTTTCAAGTCATTCTTAAACTCGGATCTTAGGCTAATGATCTATCTTTGAATATTATCAAACCTAGCATCGTTTCCATTAGCGTATTCAACAAATTCATTTGGAAGATCTTTCAATGTACGCAAACTTTTGTTGTTGTTTTGAAAATCATTGTTTTGATTTTTTTTTTAAACTTGATTGTTATTAGCCCCTTGATTCCCATAGTTGTTACCCTTGTAATTGTTTTTGTAACCAACTTGATTGTTTCGATAGTTGTTGTTAGCATTTTGATTGGGAGCAAAACCCGGTGGAGTCAACTGATTACAGCGGGTAACTTGACTGTTTTGGTTGTAAGTTCCCGTGGCCGCGTAAGCACTCCAAGTGTTACCACCGTTGGTAATGCACTCGGAGAAATCATGACCTCCACCACAATACATACAAGAAACCTCAACCGCTTTAGCCGTAGCGGGAGCACTTTGTTCACCAACTTTGAACTCAATTAAAAGACCTTTAAGCTTATCAAAGATTTTGTTTTCCACGTTCGCCTCAATTTGTCAAGCATCGATGGTATTGGACAATGTGAAGCCGAAGACGAAGCCTTACGAACACTCGATGTGTTACGAGGACTATAGACTTTAGACCTATTCTCAATAATCAACAACGCTTCCTCAACCATTTTACACAAAAATTACCACCCGCGGCGGCATTAAGATAATCCCTTTCATGATCATTCAAACCATTGTAAAACGTGTCAATTTGATGCAAGTCAGAAAAACCGTGATGAGGACACTCATGTAACATTTCCTTAAACCGATTCCAAGCCGTAGAAAAACTCTCACATTAAATTCTTGTGAAAATTTTGAAATCTCGTTTTTCAAATGCGTAGTCTTAGAGGGTGGGAAAAATTGGTTCACAAATTTTGAAACGAGATCCTTCCACGTCAAAATAGAATTGGGTGGCTCTTTCTCTAACCAAATTTTAGCGGGCCCCGCTAAGGAATACGGAAAAAGCATCATCTTAATCGAGTCACTAGCAACATCCTTAAATTTACAAGTGGCGGTAAGACGATTGAATTGGCGGATATGGTTGTGCGGGTTGTCCTTTTCATCACCACGGAATTTGTTGTTTTGGATCATCGACAACAAACCCGTTTTCACTTCAAAATTCTCCGCAAGGATGGCGGGAATCACAATATCCTCTCCATAACCCTCGGTGGGTGCTTGAAGTAACTCCATCATAGTTCGATTCGCCATCGTTGGATCTTCTTCTACGATAGGTTCGTCAATAGGAGACTCCTCACTAGAAAGATTAGGTGTGGTCTCCTTTCGGTTTTTTCGTTTACGTGCATGTCTTGCTTGATTACGAGTAAGCATAAACGCCACGTACAACGTGGGGATGAGCAAAGAAGATTCTTTTTGGTGTTTTCAATTTTTCCAATTTTTTGTGGTTTTTGATTGTTTTTACCCTTTTTTGGATTTTGGTAAATGTATTAAGTAGATAAAAATCTACAAATCTCTCCTCAAATCAAATCTCTTGATTAAAGGAACCTCAAGGAATGAAAACGATCACGTGAAGTGAACGCCTTCGATGACTTTAGAACGTTGGTGGAACACCAAAACGTTCAAGAGGGTTTAATCAAATGAAACCAAGAAAATATATATGATACTTAGATAATACTTTGGTTGGCAAACCCTCGATTAGCCCTTTTTATCTAAAAACGCATAAGCAAGCGGGGAAACAAGGTGGTGCGAAGCACTTAAAGGCCTTTTTCCTTAGGATATATTTTATAATACCTGCCTTATACCTACCTTATAGTTTGTGTTTGTTAAAATTAAGCTTCACGAAAGTAATTATCTATTTTGCCTTTTTTCTTTGTTTGAGATTCGAATACAATGATTGAGTAATGACCTCCCAATCAAGGTTGTGTTTTCACACTTTTGGAATACTTGTAAATTTATTGTTCTACGTATACAATATAGTAATATTCACACAAAAAACAAAAACCGATAATACATATTAGTAGAGTACTACTATTACAAATAGCTATTATGGCTAGTATAAAAACAACAATTGTTCAAATCAAAACATAACTCGCCTCCTCGGCAGCGACGCCAAAAATGATAGTTGTAATTTAGCACTTGTTTAGGAAAACAAGGTAATTAGGGTAAGTACGACGGCTTAGGAAAACCGTACACAAATGACCCAAAAGTGAGTTCGTTCTCAAGGAGGCTTGTGTGTTGTGTAAAGAAATGATTAAGTGTTAGTGATTATATTGATGAAGAAAGAAAATAGAAAAGAAAGTAGAAAAGGATGACGGTTACGATTATGAATTACACTAAGACGAAGTCGTGCACATAAAACTGTAAAAAGTGACTAAAATTTAAAAATTACCCTAAAAATTCCTAGAAAAATGCAATAAATCCTAAAAAATGTAATTAAAGTTTACAATAAATCAAAAATCACTCAAACCTTTTATTTTATTTAATATTAATTTTTTAATGCTAATTAAAGCCCAAAAAATCAATTTAATTAACAAAAAGCCCAAAATGAGATTTTTTAACTTGTAAACCTCTAAAATGACTTAACTAAATTTAAAACTATTTTTGAAAATTTTAAAATTAATTAAAACTGTTTTAAAACAATTAAAAACTAATAAAACTTAAAATAATTCTAAAAATTAAACTAATGACAATAAAATTAATTAAAAAATTTTACAATTCCTAACTTAATGTATTTGAACTAGGAAAAATGAAAAACTTGCAAAAATCTAAATTTTAATTTTTAATAATAAAATAATATTAAAAAGCCAAAATTTATAAAAAATTCTAAAAAGTTGCAAAGTAGTTTATTTTAACCTAATAAACACAAAAATGAATTTGAATTACCAAAATACCCCTATTGGGCCTTAAAATGGGCTAAATGACAAAACAGATCCTTAATGGGCTCAAATTAGGCCCAATAAGAAAAAGTCAACCAAATAAGCCCAAAACTTCCTATTTTACTCAAAATTTGATTTTCAGAACAAAACTCTGAAGTCCCAAAAGCTGAAAATGTGCTTATCACAGCTTAATAAGTCAACAACTTATTCTTAATGGGCCTTTTAGCCCATTAAGCCATAAGCTAATGCCATAAGCTCTAATTTGACACACAAGCTTATTCTGAGTTACCAAAGAGATCTGTGAAAAGAAATTTTGAAAAAGCACAAGAAATAAGCCTGAAATAAGCCAAAGCTCTCTTCCCAAAACGACAAAATAGTCGTTTTTGAGTTCTAGGCTACCTCAAGTGTTGATTCAACTTGCAAAAGGTTTTAAATGACTTAATTAAGCAAAATAATCAAAAAGTTTTCCAATAAGCACACTGAAGAAGCTAGAATAAGCAAATAAGCACTTATGTAAAAGTCAAGTTGTTTGGTTTTCTAGTCAAACTTAAAAGTCAAACCTTAATATGCTCCAGATTAGTTCAATGGGTTAAATAAGGAAATGTGTGATTCAATGTTACCCAAGCCCAAATCCAATTTGCAAGATTAAACAGGTTAATCCAAACACCCCTTTCACTTTTTAAATTCAAATTTAACAAAGGAAATGTGTGATTCAATGTTACCCAAGCCCAATCTAACACAATAACAACAATATTATGCAGTATCAAGCAAATTTAAGCCACAAAATCAACAAGAACAACAGCAGGACACAAAATCACAAACATAAAGTATTCTTGACAGATTTTGGGTAAAAGGGCTCAAACCTCATGAATGTACATCCAAACTCACGAATTTTTGAGCTTATGTGCCTAGCAAAACAAGGCACAAGCTTCCACAAAAACCATGCTAAGAATCAACAAGGTTAGAGCATAAATATATAAAACAGAAAGATGAAAAGTGCTTGATTAATGCAACCTTGTTCCCACTCCTTGATTATCCCCAAACCACAAGCTTACAACACCTTGATAATCTTCTTATCAGGGTGCTATAATCACTTGCAATCCAAAAATTCCAAGGGTTTGTGTGGAATCCCAGATCTTGAAACTCAAACAGCCTAAACCGTTTATCTAGGATGATTAACATTCATATGAATTAACATAGCGGAATAGAATGATAATCATGAACAAGATGTTTAACAAGATGAATGATTCCCAAAGGGCTTGTATTAATGATTAACACAAACCACTCTAGGTGTGTATACATTGAATCCCACACCTAGAGATCAAAGTTTATTATAGGTTACATACTGGAATGAATGAAAAACTACGTATGGGGTTGGTCCTTTTATACATAAGGAAACCAAATATACATGGAAACAAAATAATAACAGTATTGCATAGAATCAGTAGTGATAAGACCAAATCTTCATTTTCTCCACCAGCTTGGAGATCTTCATAATGACAACTTTGTCCTTCTTGTTTCTATGGTGTTTGACTCATCAACTTTAGACCCAACAATCTTCCCCTAGTTGATGATGTCAAAACACTTCCCCTTATGCATACAACACCAAAGTTCAACAGGCTGAACATTCTCTGTAGACTTTTCCCCTTTTTGACATGACCAAATAGGGGTCTTGTATGTAAACAACCTTGATTTTCAACTACTACTAACCAATATCCATACATCAAACCCAAGTATTCGACTTTTCAAAATACCCTCCATAAAGCTCATAGGTAGGGAGATCCTAATAAAAAATGATTTTGAGCAGTAGATACTCACATTAATTGTAGTAATACCAATGAGTAGTAGTAAAAATCTTCACCTCAATGTTATATGTGAATGACTAGCACTTTTAACAATATAGCTTCCCCTAAAAGTGTGCTAATCATTTCTTTTAATCAAAAGTAGAAGTATCAGTCCATAAGAAGCAAACGAAGAACTAACCACTTGAAGAAAAAATACTGTGTAGTACCATCCATGAAGAGTAGTACCAGAAATTAGCATGTAGTACTTTGTGAACAATAAACACACCAGTAGATGAACCAAGGAGTAGTAAATTCTGAAGAACAACTTCATTATGGTTGAATAGAACAAATAAGAACGACTTTTGTCAAGCATTTGATGTGAATGAATCGAAATCCAAAATTAATGTTGTCCCAAAAATCAGTAATGAAAGCAGAGGGAACTTTTCAAAGGCAGGGAGAAATAGCAGTGGGAACTTTTTTCAAAAGCAAGAAGATCTTTTAATGCCACTGTTTTTGTTATTAATTAACTGTAATAAACCCAAACAGTGAGAATGAATTTGTAACATAAGAAAATAATAGAAACGGGGGAATAAAAAATTGCCTCTACTGTCATCAACCTACATCAACTCTGGGCCACGAAATGAATTACTACACGCCCATTATCAACGTAAGTGAAAGAAAAATATATTAAATACCCTCTTGTAATTCATCTGAGGCCTGCCATCTGTGTAAACAAATGACCACACAATAATTATATTGCAGCGGATCGTTTTGTCGTATATTCCTCCTGTCCCACTAGTTACTTTTTCATCAATCAAAAAGTCATGTGAACAGTTGTATCCTTCACGTGTCCCTTTCTACATACCCTCAAACCAATAAGAAAAATCCAATTAATTCATCATGTAACACCCCATTTTGATAATGGAATGTCACACGTAATTATGGTGTGTCATCAAAGCATACAAGGAAAAATGTCTAAACATTACATGACCATAAAAGGAAAATACCGGAATCAAACATCGGTAGTCCAAAAGTAAAGCTCATCACACACAAACATAAGTACTAAAAAGGAAAGGACTAAACAATGTCCATAGCGAGAGTATCAATGTAAAGATAATGCATAAAGTAAAGAAAGGCTAGAAAGCTTCCAGTCCATATGCGCGTACGCTTAAAGTCTACGAGCGTCCCTGAGTACCTGCCGTTTTGGGAACATAGAAAAGGAAAATGGCTGAGCAATACGCTCAGTGCACGGATGTACAATAAAGCATGAATAGGATAAGCATATAACATATAACAGCGGAAGAAACTAAGTCCCGAGTAACCTGGTTAAGTCTTGATAAAACTGGTTTTATAGTTTGAAAAGCCTTATGTTTATCTTATAAAAACTGCTTAGCATGTTCTACCATTAGCCAATATAGGTCATGAAAATCCACTATGCATGAATACTTGGAGGGGTGACCTCATCATGCAAATTAGAGGGGCTGCCTCTAATTTAATATACTGGTTTGGGTAGGAGGGATCAGCTCCTTGTGAAGGATGCAAGGCACACACCACATTCACACTGAGTAATCTGTTGAAAACATGTAACTAGGATGCACCCATACGCCACACATGATAAATAAAATAAATGGACAAAAGCTGAAGGGACGCCACGAGCAATCACTCCGCTGTAGTGAAGTCATAACATCAGTGCCTCTAATGTTATAGTTATGGTACATCCATAACTAGGTGAAACTGGTCATGCATGTATATGGCTATAGGTATTCTAAATTAAACATAAGCAAGTCAAACATATAAACTTATACTACGGGAAAACATTTGGCTGCATACGGGGAATCCTAATAAGGAAAGAATGTCCATACTGAAAGGACGGGAATCCGTACCTTATGTCCAGTGAACAAAGAAGATGAACTGAGGAGAATCCTACTTCGGTATCACTAATGCTACATAAATACATACATGAATAAGTATCTGCTTACTAAATACGTAACTGGTTTTATGTCATGTCTTAGCTTATTTTATGTGTTCATATCATGTTTTACTGTTTTAAGCCTTAAACCGTGTTTATCTTATATTCTGTCTATTCTGATTAAGTATTTCTGGTATTTCTTGTATTATTATACTTACTGTGTAAAAATAAGTAACTTTCCAAAAATAGCAGGTTTCCAAAAATAGAAAGTTTCCAAAAATAGAAAGTTTCCAAAAATAGAAAGTTACCAAAAAAAGAAAGTTTCCAAAAATAGAAAGTTTCCAAAAATAGAAAGTTTCCAAAAATAGAATTACTGCTTAAAATAGATAAGTTTCTATAAATAGAAAGTTTCCATAAATAGATCAGCTGCTTTAATTAAATAGTTTCTAAAGATAGAAAGTTTCCATAAATAGATTAGCTGCATGAATTAAATAAGTTTCTAAAAATAGAAAGTTTCCATAAATAGACTAGCTACCTTAATTAAATAAGTTTCCAAAAATAGAAAGTTTCCATAATTAGATATAAGCTGGTTAAATAAGCTAAGTATATAAGCCTAAGTGTTTTCAAGATTATTTTCTAAGTCATAATGATATAATGTATAGTTTATTAATTATTTCATGTAATTTAAATAAACTATAGGTTAAAATATTTAATTAAAGTATATCATGTTTTTAATTAAATAAAGCTAAATACTTAGGTTAAAACATGTATTATTATTTATTAATAATATAACCTAAGTCATGTTAATTAATTAATTATAACCATGGTTTTTAAATAATTAATTAATTATAAATCTAAAAATATAAAATACTTAGGTTAATAATTTCATGATCTAATAATTAAATTATAACCTAAGTCATGTTATTAAATTAATCATGTCATATTTATTAATTTAATTTTCACATATGATTATAAAAAAAGAATCTTAACATACACCGTGAACCGGATCTTGACTAGAAACCATGAACCGGGCATGAAATCGACACCGTACCCCGAACCACTTCGGGTTTCCCTTGTCTTGCTGCTACCGTGGGACCCACACCACCCAACCGGGACCATATGGTCTTGGTGGTGGTCTAGTAGCCAAACTGAGACCCCCCTTGGGGTTCGGTTTAGGCGCCGGCCAACAAACACCCCTAAAACAACCCTTTTTTATTTATTCCAAAAACCATTTTCATGTTTAATATATGTTCTTAATTAGGTTTTAAAAACATCATGTTCTTGATTAATTATTAGATCAAATCAAAAATAAAAAGGATAAAATAATATACTGAATGCGTGGATCTAAACGAGGATAAACAAACACGAACACTTGCACCAAAAACCAAGATCAAAATCAAACAAACACCCCCTTTGGTGTGTTTGTATTCGGCGGCCAAAAAAGAAAAGAGGAGAAGGAGAACTTTTAGGTTTTTGTTAAATCCTTTGTAAAGTGAAAAATGACTAGCTAGTTTTACCATAACCCCCTTTAGTAAAATTTGAGATGGGCTTGGCCCATCTCCTTATTGTTGTCGCGGGTAGGGGCCTCACATGGGGTACCCGTACCGTTTTCCGTGTCTCGATGTTTAATTGTTCGTTCGTGTTTATTTGTGTTCGTGTTTAATGTGTTCTCGTTAAATAATTACCGTGTCCTAATATATTTATTTACGCTCGTAATAAATATATATACTTATTTAATAATAGTTCGTGATTTAATTACGTTCATGATTTCATGATCGCATGTTTGTGATTAATTATTGTTAAATAATTAATACGTGTTCGTGCGTAGTAAATACTTATCGTGTTCTAACACGTACGTAATACGTAAAATCCTAACACGTAATCGTAATCATGCTATAATAGGAAAGTTTTAATCTAGTACGTACGATCTTAAGGGTACTATTCATGGTAAAAGCATGCGGGTTTTACAACTCTTCCCCCCTAAAAAGAATAATTCGTCCCCGAATTATAGATAAAGTAAACTGAAAAAGAAGAACATACCCGAATTCGAAATATGAAATGAGGGTAAGAAGCCCGGATAGACTCCTCTGTTTACCAAGTGGCTTCCCGCTCGGTATGATCCCTCCAAAGGATTTTGACGAATGGAATCGTCTTCCTTCGCATGACTCGTTATTGTCTGTCAAGAACTCGTTCGGGTTCTTCTATAAAAGTGAGATCTTCACGTATCTGTTCTAGTAGATACTGAACCATGTGAAGGGGATGATACTTGTACCCTCTGAGTAAGGACACATGAAACACATTGTGCACATGCGAAAGCTGTGGAGGTAACGCCAACCGGTAAGATACTTCACCGACTCGTTCAATGATATCAAACGTTCCGATGAAACGAGGACTGAGCTTCCCTTTAATCCCGAAGCGTCTAACACCACGTACTGGCGAAACCTTAAGGAAGACGTGATCTCCTACGTTAATATGTATGTCCCTACGATGCTTATCGGCGTAACTCTTCTGACGTGACCGTGCTTCCTGAAGTTTCTGCTTAGCTACTACGATCTTTTCATTGGTCATTTCTATGATTTCTGGTCCTTCAAGTGTTCGCTCGCCAACCTGATCCCAGCAGATTGGTGCGCGACACTTCCTGCCATACAACATCTCGAAAGGAGCACACTTGATACTTGCGTGCCAACTGTTGTTGTATGTAAACTCCACCAAACAGATGTAATCGTCCCAATCACCCGTCCATTCCAACGCACACGACCTCAACATATCTTCCAATGTCTGAATAGTTCGTTCCGACTGTCCGTTCATTTGAGGATGAAAAGCCGTGCTAAGCTTAAGTTGTGTACCCCAAGCTTTATGCAGTCTCTTCCAAAATCGCGAAGTGAAACGAGGATCTCTGTCTGAGACGATGCTGGATGGTGCACCGTGGAGTCTCATGATCTCTCTTCTATACGTATCGGTGAGTGTACTTACCGGATCTTCCTTGCGGGTCGGTAAGAAATGAGCTGATTTGGTAAGTCGATCAACAATAACCCAAATCGCTTCGTGCTTCTTCTTGGTAGGCGGAAGACCAGTAAAAAAATCCATGGTAATTTTGTCCCACTTCCACTCTGGAATATCTAACGGTTGAAGGAGACCGCCAGATCGCTGATGCTCGATCTTAACCTGCTGGCAGGTAAGACATTTGGAGACGTAAGTGGCTACATCCTGTTTCATACCACTCCACCAAAAGTACTGCTTGATGTCATGGTACATCTTAGTCGAACCAGGATGTATAGAGAATGGGGAGCTATGAGCTTCAGCTAACAAGGCTTCCCGGAGTTCTTGGTCATCAGGGTCACAAAGTCTCGTGCCCTGCCATACGATACCATTTGCGTCTACTCTGAATTCCGTCTATTTCTCCAAATTATGTACTATCGCCCAGATTTCTCCATCATCTTTCTGAGCTTTCTTGATCTTAGAGAGTAACTCGGGTTCTACTCTAAGATTAGCCCAGTAACTGTGTTGTCCACGTACCATGATCTCGATGTCTAGTCGCTCCAAGTCTCTTATGATTTCCTCTTTGATTTTAATGTCGTTGATCATTCTGGACTTCCTACTAAGAGCATCTGCTACTACATTTACTTTTCCGGGATGATACTGTAGATTAATGTCATAATCCTTCAACAGCTCTAACCATCTCCTCTGCCTCATGTTCAATTCACGTTGAGTGAAGATATACTTCAAGTTGTTGTGGTCCGTGAAAATGTCACATGATTCTCCATATACGTAGTGCCTCCATATCTTCAATGCAAACACGACTGCAGCAAGTTCCAAGTCATGCGTGGGGTAATTTTCTTCATAAGGCTTAAGTTGTCGTGAAGCGTACGCGATAACTTTCCCATGTGGCATGAGAACACAGCCAAGTCCCTTCCCCGATGCATCACTGTAGATTTGAAATCCACCCTTACCAGATGGGAGAGTAAGAATAGGTTCACATACTAGCTTATGCTTCAGGTCTTCAAAGCTCTTCTCTCGTTCTTTAGTCCAGACGAATTTCTCCCCTTTCCGCATCAGTTTGGTCAATGGTAGTGCTAAGCAGGAAAAGTTCTCCACGAACCTACGGTAATAGCCAGCTAAGCCTAAGAAACTGCGGACTTCCGTCGCTGATGTCGGTCTTGGCCACTTAGTAATGGCCTCGACCTTCGCTGGATCCATAGTGATTCCTTCTGCTGATACAATGTGACCTTAGAATGCCACTTTGTTTAACCAGAACTCACACTTGGAGAATCTAGCATACAGCTGCTTCTGGCGAAGAATCTATAGTAATGTACGAAGATGGTCTTCGTGTTCCTCCTTGGAATTTGAGAAAATCAGGATGTCATCGATGAAGACAATGACGAACTTGTCCAGGATTTCCTGGAAGATTCTGTTCATCAAGTCCATGAACACTGCTGGAGCATTTGTCAGGCCGAATGGCATCACTACAAACTCGTAGTGGCCATAGCGGGTACGAAAAGCAGTCTTGGCGATATCCTGCTCCTTGACCCGTAGCTGATGGTAGCCTGACCTAAGATCAATCTTGGAGAAGTGTTTGGCCCCTTGGAGTTGGTCAAACAGATAGTCTATACGTGGCAGTGGATACCTATTCCGGATAGTAATCTTGTTGAGCTCGCGATAGTCTATGCAAAGACGCATATTGTCGTCCTTCTTCTTAACAAACAAGACCGGTGTGCCCCATGGAGATGCGCTCGGTCGAATGAAACCTCGTTCAAGAAGTTCTTGCAGTTGATCCTTCAGCTCTATGGGAGCCATGCGATAAGGAGCCTTGTAGATTGGTTCAGCTCCTGGAATCAGCTCGATACTGAATTCCACTTCTCGTGCAGGTGGTATGCCCGGAAGTTCTGCTGGAAAAACATCTTGGAATTCCGACACTATTGGTTGATCCTGAATTGATGGGGATTCAGCATCCATGTTGTGAACCGTAGCTAGATAACCCTCGCAACCATGTGACAGTAGTGCACGCGCTTACAGGGTAGATATGATTTGTACAGACTGTCCGGGTATGAACCAATTATGAATGTACTCTGGTGCATTAACATCACCAAAGCTAACTCGATATTAATGGCAGTATATGGTAGCATGATGCTTGGATAGCCAATCCGTGCCCAAAATCATGTTAAAGTCATTCATGTCCAGCGGAAGTGCATTAACAGGTAGAACCTTATCATCAAATTCAAGGGGAAGACTCTTGTATACATGGGTTATTAATACAGAGTCCCTCAAAGTCATGGAAATAGTAAGCCTATTCTCTAGTGGCATGGGGGGGCATCCTAATGTTCTTAGCATAAGCAGTAGAAATAACCGAGTGAGTAGCACCCGTATCAAAAAGAACACAAGCAGCTTGACCATACATATACAAGATTCCAGTGATGGTACCTATAGACTTGTTGGCCTGGTCTCGAGATGTCGTGTAGACACGCCCGGTGGTAGGAGGTGGCTTGGAATCAGCATGTCCCGATGTACCCTCCATTTCGCCCTTACGGCAATCCTTCATGATATGGCCAGGAAGACCACACTTGAAGCATGCGTCAGTGTTACGGCGACATGGCCCTGGGTTCCTACGGTGGCAAGTAGAGCAAAGAGGATGAGTAAATCCTCCAGTAGGTGCTCTGGCTGGCTGGGAACCTGATAAAACATTTTACATAAGACATGATAATAGGGTACAAAGGACAATGCGGATAATCGTAAGATTGAATACCAGTGATAGCTGGACGGCTAGGCTGTGAACCTCTCTGGTTCTGGTCCCTACCGTTTCCATGGTTCCTGGTAGAAGTTTTTGCTAAAGTGTCAGAATATGAGTTATAACATGAAATCATAAGAAAATCCATAAGTATTAGGACCTGCTGCTGTTGGAGTGTCCAACGTTGTTACGGTAATTGTCATTACCGCCACGCCTATCCGTAGTAGAACGGTCGTTAGTCTGACCGTTTCCCTTGGGCTGATGAGGCTGCTGCTGAGTAGCCGGTCGAGACCGGTCCCCAGTTTTCTGCCTGGAAGATACATTTAAAGAGATGAATAATTGACATATATGGAAAGAATACGGATAGATCACCGCTTGAATACGAATGTTTACCTCTTGTCGGGTCTCTCAGCTTCCCCGAACTCATCTCTCTCCTGCAGCATCTCCAGCTTACGTGCTGCATCGGCCACCTGTGCTACAGTGTTGAACGTAGCACACACTAGATTGTTTGCGACCGATGTGCGAAGAGCCCACCTAAAGTGGTGTGCCTGCTCTTTAGGAGTACCTGCTGCCGCACCAAGGAAACCAGCTAAGCGAAGAAAGCGCTGCATAAACTCGTTGTTATTCTCCCCACCTCTCTGTCGGATCCCATGGTACTCTCTCTTGAGCTTGTCTTGCTCAGCCTTGGGAAAGAACTGCTCTATCACCCTGTCCTTGAACTGAGCCCAAGTCAAACCAGCAACCCACTCGTCACCACCCTCAGACTGCATCAACGCTAACCACCAATTTAGCACATCGCCTTCGAACCGATAGCATGCCAACCTCGCCTTGTATGCGGGGTCACAACCCATAGCATTGAAAATCTTCTCGATCTGAGCCAACCAGCTTTCAGCATCACTAGGGCTATCTGTTTTCTCAAAAGCTCGAGGAAGGAGCTTGTTGAATCTCTCCAGCCATACTGCTAATTTCACCGGAGGAGGAGGAGGAGGTTCCTGATTATGTTGCTGATTATTGGCAGCTTGAACTTCAGCCCTGATGTCATTCCTTAGTTGAGGAAGCAAAGCTTGCGTAGCAGCTTGAATTGCAGCATTGAGCTGTTCCTGTTCGCGTGTGAGAACTATCTGACAGCATAACATAAAACATATGATTAAACAGATCAAAACATAAATATATATATATATATATATATATATATATATATATATATGAAAAAAAAATTTACCAAAATTTCAAGAGAAATATTTTATGCAAGAAAATTTTGTGTACGAATGCATGATGCAGTTTTATGAAAACTTTTGTATGCTCGAGAGTGAACGCCTATGGTCAGTTCACCCAAAACAAAAGACATGGCGAGGGGACGCCTATGGGTCGGTCCTAAATTTAAAAGTTTCGATAAAACACATGCGACTAAATAGGTCCAGTCCTGTACCAACCATTACTTAGTCATAAACCTGCGACAATAACATGTATATGTATGCATAAAAATGATGAATGCATGAAAACGACTGTCAGTTCTAGGAAGACCGTAGTGACTACCCACTAATCACAGGTCATATTTTGAGAGCCTACAGGTCAAAGCCTTGGCTCTGATACCATAATTGTAACACCCCATTTTGATAATGGAATGTCACACGTAATTATGGTGTGTCATCAAAGCATACAAGGAAAAATGTCTAAACATTACATGACCATAAAAGAAAAATACCGGAATCAAACATCGGTAGTCCAAAAAGTAAAGCTCATCACACACAAACATAAGTACTAAAAAGGAAAGGACTAAACAATGTCCATAGCGAGAGTATCAATGTAAAGATAATGCATAAAGTAAAGAAAGGCTAGAAAGCTTCCAGTCCATATGCACGTACGCTTAAAGTCTACGAGCGTCCCTGAGTACCTGCCGTTTTAGGAACATAGAAAAGGAAAACGGCTGAGCAATACGCTCAGTGCACGGATGTACAATAAAGCATGAATAGGATAAGCATATAACATATAACAGCGGAAAAAACTAAGTCCCGAGTAACCTGGTTATGTCTTGATAAATTTGGTTTTATAGTTTGAAAAGCCTTATGTTTATCTTATAAAAACTGTTTAGCATGTTCTACCATTAGCCAATATAGGTCATGAAAATCCACCGTGCATGAATACTTGGAGGGGTGACCTCATCATGCAAATTAGAGGGGCTGCCTCTAATTTAATATACTGGTTTGGGTAGGAGGTATCAGCTCCTTGTGAAGGATGCAAGGAACACACCACATTCACACTGAGTAATCTGCTTAAAACATGTAACTAGGATGCACCCATACGCCCCACATGATAAATAACATAAATGGCCAAAAGCTGAAGGGGCGCCACGAGCAATCACTCCGCCGTGGTGAAGTCATAACATTAGTGCCTCTAATGTTATGGTTATGGTACCTCCATAACTAGGTGAAACTGGTCATGCATGTATATGGCTATAGGTATTCTAAATTAAACATAAGCAAGTCAAACATATAAACTTATACTACGGGAAAACATTTGGCTGCATACGGGGAATCCTAATAAGGAAAGAATGTCCATACTGAAAGAACGGGAATTCGTACCTTATGTCTAGTGAACGAAGAAGATGAACTGAGGAGAATCCTACTTCGGTATCACTAATGCTACATAAATACATACATGAATAAGTATCTGCTTACTAAATACGTAACTGGTTTTATGTCATGTCTTAGCTTATTTTATGTGTTCATATCATGTTTTACTGTTTTAAGCCTTAAACCGTGTTTATTTTATATTCTGTCTATTCTGATTAAGTATTTCTGGTATTTCATGTATTATTATACTTACTGTGTAATAATAAGTAACTTTCCAGAAATAGCAAGTTTCCAAAAATAGAAAGTTTCCAAAAATAGAAAGTTTCCAAAAATAGAAAGTTACCAAAAATAGAAAGTTTCTAAAAATAGAAAGTTTCCAAAAATAGAATGTTTCCAAAAATAGAATTACTGCTTAAAATAGATAAGTTTCTATAAATAGAAAGTTTCCATAAATAGATCAGCTGCCTTAATTAAATAGTTTCTAAAAATATAAAGTTTCCATAAATAGATTAGCTGCCTGAATTAAATAAGTTTCTAAAAATAGAAAGTTTCCATAAATAGATTAGCTGCCTTAATTAAATAAGTTTCTAAAAATAGAAAGTTTCCATAATTAGATATAAGCTGGTTAAATAAGCTAAGTATATAAGCCTAAGTGTTTTCATGATTATTTTCTAAGTCATAATGATATAATGTATAGTTTATTAATTATTTCATGTAATTTAAATAAACTATAGGTTAAAATATTTAATTAAAGTATATCATGTTTTTAATTAAATAAAGTTAAATACTTAGGTTAAAACATGTATTATTATTTATTAATAATATAACCTAAGTCATGTTAATTAATTAATTATAACCATGGTTTTTAAATAATTAATAATTATAAGTCTAAAAATATAAAATACTTAGGTTAATAATTTCATGATCTAATAATTAAATTATAACCTAAGTCATGTTATTAAATTAATCATGTCATATTTATTAATTTAATTTTAACATATGATTATAAAAAAAATAATCTTAACATACACTGTGAACCTGATCTTGACTAGAAACCATGAACCGGGCATGAAATCGACACCGTACCCCGAACCACTTCGGGGTTCCCCTTGTCTTGCTGCTGCCGTGGGACCCACACCACCCAACCGCGACCATATGGTCTCGGTGGTGGTCTAGTAGCCAAACCGAGACCCCCCCCTGGGGTTCGGTTTAGGCGCCGGCCAACAGACACTCCTAAAACAACCGTTTTTTATTTATTCCAAAAACCATTTTCATGTTTAATCTATGTTTTTAATTAGGTTTTAAAAACATCATGTTCTTGATTAATTATTAGATCAAATCAAAAAGAAAAAGGATAAAAAATATACCGAATGCGTGGATCTAAACGAGGATGAACAAACACGAACACTTGCACCAAAAACCAAGATCAAAATCAAACAAACACCCCCTTTGGTGTGTTTGTATTCGGCGGCCAAAAAAGAAAAGAGGAGAAGGAGAACTTTTAGGTTTTTGTTATATCCTCTGTAAAGTGAAAAATGACTAGCTAGTTTTACCTTAACCCCCTTTTGTAAAATTTGAGATGGGCTTGGCGCATCTCCTTATTGTTGCTGCGGGTAGGGGCCCCACATGGGGTACCCGTACCGTTTTCCGTGTCTCGATGTTTAATTGTTCGTTCGTGTTTATTTGTGTTCGTGTTTAATGTGTTCTCGTTAAATAATTACCGTGACCTAATATATTTATTTACGCTCGTAACAAATATATATACGTAATTAATAATAGTTCGTGATTTAATTACGTTCATGATTTCATGATCGCATGTTCGTGATTAATTATTGTTAAATAATTATTACGTGTTCGTGCGTAGTAAATACTTATCGTGTTCTAACACGTACGTAATACGTAAAATCCTAACACGTAATCGTAATCATGCTATAATAGGAAAGTTTTAATCTAGTACGTACGATCTTAAGGGTACTATTCATGGTAAAAGCATGCGGGTTTTACACATCACGTCACAATCACCCTTTCTTTTACCTATTCACGTGAAGACCAATAATAAAACAAAAAGAATAGTTTTCCGTATAAAACTCCTTTTCGTTTGTACACTCGCAAATCAAACCTTCTTTCTTATTGATTTATGACTTCACGTGTGCCCTATATTCAAGCTTTTAAATAGCCCACGTGATGACCATATGATAATAATTGAGATCACCAATATTGTTATCAATCTCACGCGTTTTGCTTTAATTATACCATTCGAGTACATCAGCAGCCACGAACATCTCTGCATACAACACAACTTCCTTTATCTCAATCAGTATTTTAGGGCTTTCAAGAATTAACCCTCTCAATAAACCTTAAAACTATCTTCACTTCACAGCAAAAAAAATCACCACGAACACGAAAAACATCTTGACTCTCCTAGATATCGAGAGCCACCCGCTCTAATACCAATTGTGGAATCCCAGATCTTGAGACTCAAACAGCCTAGACCGTTTATCTAGGATGATTAACATTCATATGAATTAACATAGCGGAATAGAATGATAATCATGAACAAGATGTATAACAAGATGTATAACAAGATGAATAATTTCCAAAGGGCTTGTATTAATGATTAACACAAACCACTCTAGGTGTGTATACATTGAATCCCACACCTAGAGATCAAAGTTTATTATAGGTTACATTGTAGAATACTGGAATGAATGAAAACCTACGTATGGGGTTGGTCCTTTTATAACAGTATTGCATAGAATCAGTAGTGATAAGACCAAATCTTCATTTTCTCCACCAGCTTGGAGATCTTCATAATGACAACTTTGGTCCTTCTTGTTTCCATGGTGTTTGACTCATCAACTTTTGACCCAACAGTTTGAACCAAGAACTTAGCAAAATATCAAGATTTGGAAAATTATGCAATTTCTTGCACAATGTTTAAAAACAGGATTTGAAACTTCAAAATCACAAACATGAAACATAAACAAGCATAGAATAAGATTGGCACTTGGATTTCTTCAGCAACATCAAACACTTTTTCATTAAAATGAAACAAGGATTTACAGATTTGTGAAATAGGAAAAACCAAGAGCAAAGAAAATTTTAGCATGTCATATGCCTTATATAGGCTACAATAGATACTAAGAAAGCATAAAAACGTAAACCCTAATGATGTGAAGTCCCTGAATTGCCCCTTGAGATTTTGAATAACTTGAACTTATGTGAAGTTTTTTTGGCAGTTTGTTGTTGAAAAGTTGGTGGAATTGCATCCAATGGCTCTTGTGAAGCTTAGAAAGCAAGCAAGTTTGTGGGGCGTTGGATCTCTTTGGCACTTTTGGCATCTTCCTCACCTTTGTAGCAGGGGAGGTTACATGTAGCTTGTGTGATGATGTGGCAAGTATTTTGTGGGTTGGGTTATGATTAAGGAAGCCTTAATCATAATTCTGGAGAAGATTATGGCTTAATTACAAGCAATTAAGGAAAACCCAATTTCGTCAAGAACATAAAGAACAAGTTGTTTAATCCTTTTGGGTTTAAAAGTTATATTTACCACGTTTTTAAACTAATCTGTTGGATTCGTTTAATAAAGGCTGAGTGGAGGTGACATGTCAAAAGGGAGGGTTCTCATTGGTTGGTTTAGGTGAGTGGGGCATGTGGCAAGCTGCTACTAGCCTATCTATCTTTCCTTGTCTCCCACTTTTGGCCCCTCATTTCTTCCCTTTCTTTCATTTTAGTTTATAAAGGTGAAAAACTGATTTCCTTTGTAAATAAACTTTCAGTTTTCACACTTTTGCCCCAAATAGTTTTCAAAAGTATTTTCAACGGTATTTCTTGTAATTCGATGATTCTTGAAGGGGTGTTTTGGCATTTTCTTCATTCTTCAAGGTGTTGACTTGTATTGTTAACTTCTTGGAGGACTAATAATGACAAGTCTTCAAAATTGAGGGACCATTCTTGCCATTTCTTCAAAGTGGAGGGCCCTTTTGTAAATTTGACAAACTTTAAGGACCAATCTTGTAATTATGAATAAACAAGGGTTTAATGTGTCAATTATTTAAGATTGGAGGACCCTTCTTGTACAATCTTCATTTCTTCAAGGGTTATTCTTGGAAAATCACCATTAGGGCGTGGTTCATTGTGCGACTTCATTTCCCGTGTTCGTTTCTTCTTGTTTCTTGTGATCTTTTGTCATTTTCTCAATATTCGTACCTAAAATACACATGTAACAAACACAAGAATATATTTGGCATATTTGATGATATTTAATGCATTTTAAGCCCGTTTTAGACGATGAGACTATGTATAAAAGCAGTCTCATCACATACACAAATCATGAAAACATGGGATATATCCATATTCGTTAATATTTTCATCTTTATCTGATTTGAAATTCTCTCGCGTAAATCATGCGTTGACCTTACTCTTTTAATGTTAGCTATGTCTCCAGATATCCTTGATTTGTGAAGGGCTACGAGTTATTCTTAGCCTTTTGAGAAGTTCTCATCGTATCAACGGTAATAAAACTGGAAAGTTGGTAAAGCCATTAGGATGGATTGGTTGATTATGACATGATGTCATTGTCTTAATTGATGGGAACCCGAGTAGAATTCCCCTAAAAGATAAGATGTTGATTATCAAAGGTGATCTAAATAATTCCTGATGGGTGACCGTTCCTGCATTTAGGCTTGAAATTATACCATGAATGGTTGTGAACTAGTCATAGATCTTGTAATTTAGAAAGAACCTAAAGTAAATTTATTAAAAGATGTTCCTGTTATCTGACACTTTCTAAGGTATTTGCTGATGAATTACCTAGACTTCCGCCAATAAGGAAAGTTGAATTTGGTATTGATTATATTCCCGGTGCTGCAACTGTGGCATGTACACTATACGTCAGCACCATCTGAATCAAAAGAGTTACCTTGAAACTGAGAGAGTTGTCGGATAAAGCTTTTATTCTACCGAACTCGTCATCATGAAGAGCTATGGTGTTATCATTACTTATATTTATTGATTACAGTGAACTGAATAAATTGGCGATCAAAATTGATATCCATTACCCAAGATGAAAGATTTGTTCGATCATTTACAAGGTTCTAGCATATATTCAAAAATTTGATCTACGGCATGGTTATAATCAACTTCGCGTCCGTAAAGAAGATTATATATTCCAATCACTACATCCAGAACTCGTAATGAACATTATGAGTTTCATGCGATGTCGTTTGGATTGACCAATGCACATGTAGCATTCATGAATTTGATGAATCGCGTGTGTAAGTTGTATTTTGATAAGTTCATGCTTGTGATCATTAAGGACCATCTGTTTGTTTCTAAGAATAAGAAGGAGTTAGTAATCATTTGTAGACTGCTCTGAGTTGGCCGAGCAGTGAAACATGTACCTTGAGTATTAATCATGTAATTTAAGGCTTGATCCTTTACATTCTTTTACCGTGTGATTAATGGTAGTGGAATCTATGTTGACTCTTCAAAGATCGGAGCCATTAAGGCTTTGGGTTATACCAAAAAAGAAGTGCGAAAATGTTTGGCAGATGTTTATCAAAGGATTATTAAGGAATTATTCCTTCATACCCAGATCATTTAACTAAACTCCCTTAGGATTAGATGTTTGTGTATACCTCAAGACAACCTAGGAGGAATTGAGGAAACCATTTAAACCATGACTTGGAATTTGGAGCGGTAGTTTTTGCTCATCAACTAAGAAAATTTTGACCAACGTTTAAACAAAGATTTTTCCGAACATTTACGGATCTTGTTAATTATTTTTGATAAATCAACAAAGATCGTGTTAACTAAATTCAAATTTATTTTTAAACATTTTTCTATAATTGGACGAACTGAGAAATTTAAAAAAATTTACGGTTACGTTTCATAAATTAAATATTTATTATTTAATTATTTGTAATATTTATCGACGCTTTAAACGTCGGACTGTGCAAAACTAATTAAGATAATAGTTGAGACGAAACTAAAACTTAGAAAATATGAAGAAAGAATTTCTGAGTGATTATGGTCATGATATTTATTTTATCGGGGAAGGTGAATGTAGTTACTGACCCGTTATGTAGAAAGGATAAAGAACCAATTAGGATGTGTTCCTTAAGTAATGACCGTGCAGAATAATTTGCCTGAGCAATTTTGAAATAGCTGATACTTGTAAGAAGGATAATATAGATGATGAAGGGTTTCGTGGCTAATGAGAACCCTTAGAGATGGGAGCCGATGGCATTAAGTATTAAAAGTTCGTTTATTGGTTGCCTAAATATGGATGATTTTGAGATTTAGTCATGTTGGAATCTCATAAGTTTAAGTAATCCATTCATGCCATTTCTGATAAAATGTATCTTTATCTGAAAAAGTTGTACTGATGGCCAAATATGAAAGCAGACATCGCCATATACGTTAGTAAATATCTAATGTTTGTGACGGTCAAGGTTGACCACCAAAATCCACCAGGATTACTTCTACAGCTTATTATTCCTGTTTGGAAGTGTGATAAAATCACCATGGATTTTATCACAAATCTTCCAACGTTATCATCTGGATTTGATTCGATTTGGGTCATCGTCTATAGACTGACGAAATCTGTTCATATCATTCCAATTAATGATAGGTTCTCGATGGAGAGGTTGGCTCATTTGTATTTAAAGGAGTTGTGTAAGCATAGTGTGCCTGTATCAATCATCTCTATCAAGATCCTCGCTTCGCATCGAATTTCTGGATATTCCTTCAAAGGTCATTGGGAACGAATCTTGATATGAGTACTTCTTACCACCCACAATCGAGGGTACAAGGTGAAGGAAGACACTAGAAGTCTTGTTTTGTGCTTGTATGATTGACCTTTGGTAGTG